>JAQHUG010000008.1:692854-707441 GCA_028555095.1 Dicrostonyx torquatus
CAAGAACAGTTTCTTTCCCAAATGGTTAAAATACTCCATAAGGAGCTTCTTTGGTGCCCATCATTCTCTTGAAGTAGATTGGTGCTACCAGGAGCAGATGAGTCTCATTGTCATGAAAAGTCTAAGTTCTTAAAACACTTTAAATGCCATATTCTGTAGGTTTTGGAAAGGTTTGAAGAATACCTATCAATCTGAAGTATGTCTCTGTACATCTATAAAACCTAAATAACATGACTACAAGCTTGACTTATTATTATAGATGGCTATCTATTAACCTGTATTTCTTAATTATACATTACATTTTAAAATGAGCTGCACAAACACAATACCTTAATCAAGAGCAGAAATAGGCATATAACAAAATTGACCTTAAATTTGTATCCATAAACCAAGATCCATACCAATGTGAAGTATTCATCTCTATAGCAAATCCCCTTTAAATGTAAGCAAACATTTATAAACAAAAATTTATGGAATTTGGGCATTGTTCTTTAGACTACTTTCTGCTGATTGAAAGTGCTGTTAATCAGATCTTTAATGGGGTATACTGTGTGGTAGGTCCATCTCAGCCAGCAGTCCTGAAGCTGTCATGGATGTTGGACTATCTGAACCATTGTTTCTGGGGGATTTTGTTTGATCAAACCATATTAAACTGGAAGGAATCCACAGGTTCTCATCTTCCACGGAAACAAAAGCAGAACCTCTTTTCCAAAGCAACATATTCTTTTTTATTTTAAATAATTTATTTAACTTTATTTTATGTGCATTGGTGTAAAGGAGTCAGATCCCCTGATACTGGGATTATGGACAGTTGTGAGCTGCCATGTGGGTGCTGGGAATTGAACTCAGGTCCTCTGGAAGAGCAGCCAGTGCTCTTGACCACCGAGCCATCTCTCCAGTCCCCAAAGCAACATATTCTTAAACCCAAATTTTGAAATCAAGATACCTTTAAGATATATATGTTTGTTTCGCTTAGCAGTCCATACAATGAAATGTCTCTCTGTACTTAGCTCATTCAAAATCAAAAAATTCAAAGAAAACAAAATATAATACATAATTCAGACTTTGTATCTTACATCTTTATGTGACTTATTTTTCTTTACTCCTTTAATCTATCACTCTATATACTCTTTTATATTACTTTTACTGTCTCTTTAAAGACTTTTACTTCTTTTTATAACTGTCTACACTCTTCTCTCTCCCAAGCCTATATACATTTGTCCAACACTGTGATCCATTGAGAGGTCTTTTTCATCTGAATCTGTCTTTATTGCATATAGATCTGCAATTATTTTTTTGACCAGGAGCACTTTTTTTTCTTTTAAATGCTAAGCGAGTGAGGCTAGGACCAACTCTGAGGCCCTGTCTGTTGTCTCTGCCAAGTCCAATATGGTAGAGGCATGTTCACTGCCTCTGAGAATCATACACATTGCCCCAACTCCAGGGTCACAGTGGGTCTGTTATCATTAAGCGATTTGTAACACGCTGCTCATAGACCCCATTTAAGTGCTCGGCCTCCTGAAAGAGCCAGAGCTGTTTGTACAACTAGCACAAACCAGAAAGCCATACAAAACTGTGGGGTTTTTTTTTCCTGCTAATGTTAAATCAGGAAGACCTCTCTTAAAGGAGCCATGGCATCCCTGCTCACTGCCAGCAAACATCCCATCTGAAAAAAAATGCAGCTACCAAGAAGCTGTACTAACTTCTGTTTTTTTGTGTGTGTGTCTAGAATTCCATTTTAAGCTCTCTCAGGTTTTACGTGGATGTAGTCAGCCCCACATTGGGCATTAATTTGTAGGTGGAGGCTGCCTGTTAGTTCCCAGCTGCCCAGACCTGAAATAATCACACAGAAACTATATTAATTACAACATTGCTTAGCCAATAACTTATTCATATTGATAACTAGCTCTTATATCTTAAATTAACCCATTTCCATTATTTTATATTATACCATGAGGCTCATAGTTTACAGGTAAGGTTCCGCATGTTTCTCCTTTGACAGCTACATGGTATCTCCCTGACTCTGGTGTAGGAGGGTTCTTCTGTATTTGGGTTGCTTTCATTGGCTGAATAAAGAAAACTGCCTTGGCTTTTTGATAGGGCAGCCCTTAGGTGGGCGGAGTAGACAGAACAGAGTTCGGGGAAGAAAGGAAGTGTGGCAGACGCCATGATGCTCCTACCCGAGATGGACGTAGATTAGAATCTTCTGGTAAGCCACCACCTCGTGGTGACACACAGACTATTAGAAATGGGTTAGTTTAAGATGTGAGAGTTATCCAAGAAAAGGCTAGAGATAATGGGCCAGGCAGTATTTAAATTAATACAGTTTGTGTGTGATTATTTCGGGTATAAGCTAGCCGCTGCGAGACACAGCCCTCCGCCCCTCTTACTACATGATTCTACCTACTCTCTTGCTATGTCTCTTCCAGCCTGAGTATATTCTGCTCTGTTGAAGGCCCATGCAGTTTCTTTATTCATTAACCAACAAAAACAGCACATATACAGAAGGACTTCCTACACCACCTATACGATTTATGTAGCAGATTGACTGTCACAGCACCCAAGCAACTGCCCAGATCTACACATGAGCAAACTACATCTACTTTGAACTCCCAACAGCAGGATGCCTTGTGGTCCACCCTGGAGCAGAAGGGGCAGGCTTGTGAGGAACTTTCCAAGCTCACGTACCATCAGTCTGACATGTAGACAAAAGGGGTCTGTACTGTGGAAGCTCCTATGGAGAAATGTGTCCCTACCACCCGCAGTTTCAGAGAAAGAGATGTCATTTTTACTTCACTCTGGTAAGGTTGCCTTCTCATTTACTAATGAACCCACTCATGCGTTTTATCATAGGAAGTCTCAGTTCTTCCTAAGATACAAACCAAACAGGGATGTAACATCCAATTGATCGCGATTTGATTTGTTTTCTATAAAAGCAGTGAAATATGCCACGAGCTGAATGTTTGTATTCTTCTTACACATCCACACTACAATCTGAGACTCCAAAACATCTGGGTTACAGTTCTAATCCTGAAAATACATAGTACAGTCCTAAACTCAAAATATCTATATGCCATCATCCTAGTCCCCACGTATTTGTGCAGTAGTCCTAACCCCTGAACAACCAAGGTACAGTTCAAATCTTTAAGACATCCACGGTATCTTCCTAACCTAGAAGGCATCCCTGTAACAATCCTAATCCCCAAATATTCGTGCTATGGCTCTGATCCCCTAAAACATCAACTCTTATAGTCCAAATCCCCCAAAATGATAGTAGCAGGCACCTGACCTTTGGGAGAAATTTGAGCCATGAAAGTAAAACCTGTGAGCACGTAAATGATGGGTTTATCAAGACACAGGCGGTCTGGCAATGTGGCTCAGTTGGCAGAGGGCCTGTCTAGTGTGCTCAGTCTCTCCCAGTTTGAGTCCCAGGACTACATAAACCAGGTGGGTGCCGCAGGCCTGTAGTCCCAGCACATGGCAGATAGAGGGATGGGGTTTAGGACTCTAAAAGTCCAGCCCCGTCTTCGTGGAGAGTTGAAAAACACAAGACACTGAGACAACAAAGAAAAATAATTAATTGGAAGATTTACACCCAATAAAGCAGAAAGGCCCATTAATTAGGACTCGAATTTTAAACTGAGGTGGGAACCAGACAGGGTGGTCCAAGTTTATAAATTCTGACTGTGGAGAGCAGAAAGATCTCGGATTCAAGGTCAGCCTGAGCCTCATCCAAGAAGGTACCTTTAGAAAAAAGAAGAGAAAAGAAAGAAAAGAAAAAGAAATATCTTTGGTATGTGATATTTGAATCCTGAAGAATGGGACTCTTTAACTCAAGAGTATATGCGTGACTGCATAGTTAGCTAGGAGAGCACCGTAGATCCTTGTATTCAAATGGATTCTCAAAAACTAATGCTAACATCTCACTTAAACATACAGAAAAGGCAAGGTTTTAGACAGTGTTTTGTTTGTTTGGTTTTTTTGTTAGTCTGTTTTTGTTTTGCGCTGGGATGCGCCAATAAAAGGAAAAAATAAACAAATAAATAAAACAAACCGATTGCAAGTTTCAGTTTCAACAGTAGAGGGCGCTCTGCGGACAGGCGCGCCAGGATTTTGATTCGATCTGAGGTCTGCAGTTCCCGAGGACCTGATTGCACCGGTTGCTCTGCAAAGACAACTACTGCGGGTGCCTGTGCCCCAGTGTACCTGGCGGTGGTGCTGGAGTGCGGAAACCGAGAGCACTGCAAGATAGTAAAGCCCAACTATGGACCCACTTTTTAGAAAGAGTGGCTCTCAAGATCCCCCAGGAGCCAACCAGAGGTTCACAGACACAGTGTCACAGGACTTCACATCCCTCATGCTCTCTCCATTCCTGTCAGTAGTTACCATGACAGCCTCTTTGCTTGGTCTGTTTTCTGCAGCGTTAAGCACTGGTATTTTCCTAAAACTTTAACACTGTATTTTCAAGCAAGCTGGGGTTTGTGCAAGACAGTTTGGTGTGGCTTCCTATAAAGCACTTTAAGGCTTAGACTCTTAATATTGGCAGTTAAGTTACAACGAAGAAAAAAAAACCCTTAATATAGTTCTTTTTCCAAGTCTAAAAGATATGTCTAGCATTTTGCCTTCAATGTGTTGAGACATTACTTGGCCTTTAAATAATTTCATGTAAGCTGGTGCTTGCACCAATTAGCTGTCAGTTCCCTCCAAGACTTTGCCCAGGTGAATGAACAGGTATGCTTTCTAGAATTAAAAAAAAAATGAAAAGAATTTTTACTGGGTAGGATGAACAGTAATCTATTTATTTACTTATTTATTTATGTTTTCTTTGATAGGATCTCAGCATATAACTCTGGCCTGGAACTCACTAGTCTCAAAAATCACAGAGATCCACCTGCCTGCCTCTGTCTGCCTCTTAAGTGCTAGATTAAATGCTTGGGACACAAAGCCTGGCCTGTTTATTCATTTAGAACATTCTTTATGCGGCACTGCATTCATGAGAGTGGCAACTTACAGTTTTAAGTGTACTGTGATAGAAGAGTATCCAGTCAAGAAGACTTGACTGCACCACAGGCCAGCCATTGATTCAAGAAGCAAAGGGCATTCTGAGCCGAGTCAATAGGACTGGGATTTCTCAGACTTAGAACTTGATTGTAGCTGCCTCCCCTTTGTGAAAAATGAGATTTCAGAAGTGACAGCAGATCTGTTTACGTTCTTTTGTGAATGACAGGAAGTAGAAGCAGAGGGCAAAAATGTGAGTCTGAAGACTTGACACTGTGTTGGGAGAGGAGATTTAACCCTCATCTCCTGGGTCATGTGTATCTGTGGTCTACCCTTCTGTGCTCTTTCAGCCTCCCCATTTCCACCTTTCCTCCTCCAAAGACATGTGCATCAACCTGTATGACTTTAGGATTGACCTGAGGGAGACAAATGCGAACACACAGAAAGCCTGGGGTCTCTGAGAGAGATGTATCCACAGCTCTGAAACTCAGCATGCTTGTTATGTACAGTTGAAGGAGAGGGTGGTGAACTAATCTTGGTAGGATCTCTAGGGAGCAATCCCCCCTACAGTCACCAGGGAGGAGAAAGTTGTGTCTGTTACTTTCCACACACTCTGTTTTAGAGCTAAAGATTGACTGTTTATCACCATCAGGACCTGAACCAGGGGAAGGACTTACCATTCCCCCATAGATAAGGCATCACCATTCACATGTGTCTGAGTCATTGGGGTCCTTGACATGCCCAAGTTCATGTCAATAATGCTCATTTACGTATGTGTATGCTCACTCCCCAAAACATTTCATCTGGACTTTCATCATTTATAAGCACAGATCTGACAATGAGATGCCACACCTAATAAGCACGTACGTGTACGCTCACTCCCCAAAACATTTCATCTGGACTTTTATCATTTATAAGCACAGATCTGACAATGAGATGCCACACCTAATAAGCACAATAAAAACATTACTTTGTAGTATAAAGGCCAGTAAATATGTTGGGCCCCTAGTCCTTTCTACTGGCTGGCCTCAACAGAGGTCAGGGATACCCTTTGTCTTGATTTAGCAATAAAGAAGAAAAAGGGGAAACAAAGCAACCTGGATAGATAAGGCAAGAATCAACACATTCTTTAATATAAACACTGGAACTTGAAAGGAACAAAGCCAATCCCGAGGCAAACTTCTTGTCTTCATGAAGGTAGCATAGAGCAAAGATGAAGACAAGAAGTAGGAGAAGGAAGAGGCAAACAAGGATGATGGGGAGGGATGGAGAGGGAGGAAGAATAAATGGTGTTACACACGTTCAACCTCAGTGCCAGGGAAGCAGAGGCAGGTAGATTTGTGTGGGTTCGAGGCAAGCCTCAACTGCATTGTGTGATTCAGCCCTGTCTCCCCCCAAAATTTAGACGAGAAGAGGGGTGGGTGGTTAGGGAATGAAGAAATGAATGGTCCTTTGCATTTTTCTTTAAGAACTGAACTAAAATCTACCTATGTTTTAAGAGATTCACACTGGGACTAATAAAAGTGTTTCGTGGTCTGGGAAGAAAGCTCGGGAGATAAAATCTTTGCTTTGCAAGCATGAGGACCTGAAACTTAGGTGAAAATTTAAGGCCTAGTGTTCCGGGTTTGTAATCCCAGCACTGGAAAGGATGAGATGAATGAATTCCTGAGGTTTGCTGTCAACCAACTTAGGCTACTGGGCAAGTTTCAGGCCAGCGAAAAACCTTGTCTCAAAAACGAGGTGGACAATGTATCCTGGGTAGTTTTATGTCAATTTGACACAAGCTAGAGTCTTTGAGGAAGAGAGATTCTCAACTGAAAAAGCGCCACCAGACTGGAGAGAAGACTTAGTGGTTAAGTGTTGCAAGGGACAAGTCCAAGCGGGTAGCCTCTGGGGGGGGGGGGGTGATCAAGGGCATAGGTTTCACATAAAAAGCAAAAGCTGATTCCTTCACTGAGGGGATGGGCAGGCCTCTTATACCCATTCCCAGGACCCAGGGGTGGTGCTAATCTGGAATGCTGTGTTGTCTTTCTCTCATTGGCCCAGGTTGTCATGACATTAGCAGTCTCCAGGCCTTGCAGCAGACTTCTGGTTGACTCATAGGGAAGTTTCTAATGCTTATGCTCGACTTATGCCAGCAGACTGTTAGTCTTCACTCCTTCTTCAGTGAAGAGCATTGGTTACTCTTCCTGAGGCCCCTGGTTCAATCCCTAGCCCTGTAACTCCATTTCCAGGGTATCTGAACTCTGCAGGCATTGCATTTGCAGCACATACTGTATAGACATACACGCAGGCAATGCACTTATATTTACATGAAATAAATAAATTTACAAAAGAAGAAAAAAAGTGCCTCTATAAGATTTGCCTGTAGGTAAGTCTGTAGTGCATTTTCTCAATTACCGATTGATGTGGGAAGGCCCAGCTCATTATGGGCAGTGCCACCCTTGGGCAGATAGTTCCAGGGTGCTATAAGAAAGCAGCCTGAGCAAGTACCATGGGAACAAGACAGTAAGCTTCAGTTCCTGCCTCCAGGTTCCTGCCTTGCCTGAGTTCCTGTCCCGACTTCTGTCAGTGATAGCTTATTATTACCTAGAAATGTAGCAAAATAAACTCTTCAGGTTACTTTGGTAATGATGTTTTTATCACAACAATAGAAACTCTTACTAAGACACACTGAGGAATAGAATTCAAGATTGATCTCTGGCCTACACACACACACACACACACACACACACACACACACACACCTGCACACGCATGTTCTAAATAAGAGCAGAGTACCCCCAATTCAATATACTAACATCTTTTTCACTCCATCCAGCAGCACAGACCACCTTTACCTTCTTCTCTCAAGGCATGTCTTTAGTGTCAGGCAAGTCACTAACTCACACCTAAGTTATAGTTGACCTTTAAATTGTAGAAAATACACATTTATTCAGTAGCTCGGGCTCCCAAAATCAATTAACAAGGTCAACTTAATAGCCTCAAGAATAGAACACCAAAATTAACCGGAAAAGTATGCCCACAAACGAAAAAGCGTAATATAAATAATTAAATTGATGGATTCTGTCACACCTTCAATTCCAGCACTTGAGTGGCAGAGACAGGCATACATCTGTGAATTTGAGGCCAGCCTCGTCTATAGTTGGTGCCCCATAGTGAGACCCCCCGTCTCAAAATAAATACATAGTTAAACTTATGAACACCATCAAAAATACTTATTGATACGCTTAAAACAAATAGGTTCTCTATACACATGTACACACAGGCAACACTAATTGAATTCATTAGGATCTAGAAATAAAGACAAAGACATGATATTGGGAGAGAGACATGCTGGGGTGGGGGTTCCCGGGGAGCTGGAAGTGGGAAATGATTGGTGAATAGGACTGTCGTGCACTGTATGCATGAACTTCTCAAAGGAGGAGTGGAGGAAAGGAAGAAAAAGGAGGTCATATTTGACATTTATAAAATCTTTCTACATTATGCATACCAACTTGGTTTTGTTTACAACTTTATCTGGAAACACTTAGTGGCTCCAACTATAAGTGCACCCCCAATGTTGTCTATATCATCTCTAAAGAGTGTATTTGTCACAAGTGTTTTTCCTTTTCTGTTCTGTATCCATTATCTCCAATACTATGCGGTTTTACAGCTTTAGCTGAAAGTTCCTTGGTCACTGGCATCCTTTGCCTTGAAACTGTAAAGCACACCAAGAGATGGCAAGGTTAAAGAGAGGTATGGTGTGTTTTCTGTGTGGAAAGCCAGCACAAAATTGAACATGTCGTGTGCAGAAGAGAAAATGCAAACAGCATTTTGCTCAGTTAAAAGTAAGCAAAATAGCAGAGATGGCCTCCCACTATGAGCTTGTGGCAACCAGCAAATGACCAGATGATTGTTAGGTTTGTGACCCATGTCCATGACCCAATTCGTCATGAAGAACAAGAGTCAAAATAAGAGTTTAACTTGAACATTAAGACAAGAGCATTTGCCAGAATCTTAATGAGGACATAGATGCTGAGTAAAGATGACACAACATTTGGATTTGTGGCTTAAATTCAAAAGTTCCAGGGAATGTCCACTGTCATTGAGCTAAGCCTCTGTGTCAAGCTTCAACTTGCTCCGTCTGGTTGGATCATCTGAGCATGACTGGACTTGGTAAGGTTTTCACAGAGAATGCACAGGAACTGTCCTTCCTCTGTCAGGACCTGGTCTGGTGTTTTAGACTGGAGATAATGAGTTTTGTGGTTGCCTTACTGTGTACTGATGTCCTCTGAAACTGATCAGAACCAGAGCCAGCATCCCAATGAGTTGTCATATGTCATTATTAAGGACAATTGTCCACAAACTTATGGAGAGCACTCTTTCAATATTCCAATAAAAGAGGGAAATATGCAGTCTATTTGCTCTGAAGATTCTCATACCTCCACAAAGCAATTTCAAGATCACCCAAGAGGAATCTATGTAATTTTTCAAAGGTCAGTATAACAATCTAAGTCAAGGAAATATCTCAATATACACTCAAGCGTTTAAAATCTAATTGTAGAGATGAGGCAAAGTTGGATTTTTCAACATAGAAACATCTTGAGTCTATTTTTGAAATTAAAGCAAGTAGAATGTTAAGCTCACACAGTTAAAATATATGAACATTTTAAAGTAAGGTTAAATATTAAATTATGAAACTAAGCCACATATTCCAGCTTGGTTAATTTAGAGTTAGAAACCCTTGCATTCTAAAGATGTTGATTATTTATCCCAGAGTACAGAGTTCTTTAAAAATGACTCAGGGAAAAATATTTTACACAGAAGGTAAAACTTGTAAGATTCCACAATGAACTCAGACTGTTGAGTCCTGGAATTGTGCATTTCCCAGGGAGCGGACCACCAAAGTCTATAAACTAGAAGCAACTTTATTAAAAAGCACCATGGATGGGGAAACAAACAGACAAAAACGCTGCTAACTAGTTTGGGCCACAGAGAGATATTTGACTCTGCGACCCTGAGAAGGAGCCACAAGTGTCTTTTTCCAGTCAAAGGTTATGCACATGGCAGAGAGTATATATTGGGATTTAGAGTATCTATCTGGGGCGTCTCAGTGTCTTGGGAGTGCCAACTTGAACTAGGAGCTTTACAGCCTCTGATTACAGGGATTTAGTTTGAGATGCTTATATAGCCTGGGTCTGTTCTAACTCTGCTTTCCTGTATCTGGGAGAATGTAGGACAAAGGGTCAGGTAGCTTGTTTTAAAACCATTATCAGCCTATAAGCATATATTTTTTAATATTTCTGGTCTCTTCAAGACCTTTCCAGACTAACAATTCAGACACACATATGGAATAATTCTGTACTTCTTTTGTAGAGAAAAACACTCAAAACTCTCATTCCCCAAGACTTAGACCTTTTGAATTCTTGATCTCAGTGACAGATCCAGTAGCTCCAAGTCCTCAGTCAACACCTTCCATTATTGAGAAGTGGTTTGTCCCCTTACCATACTTACAGTCAACACAAAATCAAAAGGATCCCTCCAGATTACAAAGTACGATAAGACTTAAAGTCACAGTGAAGATGAACTACCAGAGGAGCTTAGTGCATGCAGAGCCCAGATTAATTTCTGTGGCAGAACCTGACATCCACACTCAATGTGAGTCATAAACTGAGGGCCCTCCGGAAAGCTGAACACTCTCTACCTACAGAGTAAAGGGGGTTTGAAGCATCGCCTCACATGGGAGTCGAGGAGAAACGCCCTCTTCACCAGCTTGGAAAGCAGTGAAGATATTTTGTACTTTCAAGGAACTGGCAGGAGTCAACCAGAGAAACAAGCAAGCTTGACTTCTGATGTGCTGCTGTGGGTGTTCCAAACCCATCCTCTGTATTGGAAATCAGTGTTGGGGCACCACAGAAAGCAAGACATAGATCTCCCGTATGATACAGCTGTAAGACTTCCTGGGAATATTTTTAAGGGACTCTATAGTCTACTATAGATTTACTTGCTCATCCACATTCATTGCTGCTCTATTAATAGTAGCCAGTGCACAGAAATGAAAATAGCCTAGATGGCCATCAACTAATCTATGCATAATAATGATATGATGCATAAACCCAGTAGAATATTATTTGCTGGAGACCCACTCCAGCGAGGTTCAGGTCCCAATGAGGACGTGTGAAGTCCGAGGGGTGGGAAGTGAGGAGAGAGAGAGACTGGCAGAATCCGAGAGTGAATAAGGATGGATGCCCATGCATTTATTGAAAAAAGGTAACAACTTTTTACACTCAATAGTTTAGCCATGAGCAAGGCTGTTAGCAGGCGCAATGATTCAGTGGCCATTAACGTCATTATAGCATTTTTCCTGAGACAAAAGCGCTAAGTTCAGCAAGTATGGAAATGTCTATTGCTCTCAAAGGCTCAGTACCTCTACCAGGAGCCCTCCTACATCAATGCAAGGGCCACAAGTTCCTCCAGCCTGGGATAAAGAGAACCACTGTTTTTAGCAAGCAGGAACTTTCCTCAAGGCCCTGAGGGAATGGAAGTCCTCGTCCAAATGTCTGACCTTGGGAAAAGGTCTTCCTCTGGGGACCACACTCCACTACAATTCAAGAGCAATTTTCCTTCCTCAAGGGGCACGATGCAGTGTTTGTGCTGAGCTGTTCTGTAGTTGTGTTCGTCTGTGTCTTAGTCTTACTCTACTGGGCCTGTTTCCCTCATACACACCCAAAAAGAAAGTCCTGGTGTCTTACTCTCTTTCCAGTACACTCTACAATTCTGATTCCTCTCCACTTATTAACTGAACTCTTGCTCTTAATTGCCTCATGCCCTGGGTCTGGATTGTACACTTCATTCTTAGGGTCAGGTGTGCCAGTGAGTAAATCTCTAACTTTCCTGTTCTTTGTGTAATCTGGGGCAAACGACAGGGAATCTTGTGTGCAGAGACATCACACTATATGGTTTAGCAGTGGGTTTTTTTGTTTTTGCAAGAATTATGTCTACAGAGGTATTTTCAGCTTTCAAAGTCCACATAAAATTTCCCAAAGGCAAAGGCATAAGGGAACTCTCAAAACATACAGTGGGAATCACAAAAAGTAAAAGTGTAATGGTGCTAGAGAATTGCAATCCCAGAAGTTGAAATGCTGGAACTGTGTCAAGAAGCCATGATCAATGTGTGGTCCATGCCAATTATCCAACTAGAAAGAAAATAAAGCAATGAAATTAGCAAATTAACATTTCTCTACCCTCATCACAGAAGCTTCTCTTTAAAGCATAAGGTGATTAACACAAAGACGCCCAACTGGTTGACATGCAGGGAATAAGAGACTGATATGCTCAGTTTTAAATGGTATCTCATCCCCTTGAACACAAGGCTCGGGAGCATTGTAGAAGGGGCAGAAAGAATGTAAGAGCCAGAGGTAGACATCTGCAGCAAAACCATATTTGCCAAACGCACAGTGCAGTTGTACACATGAGCTCACAGCATCTGTGACTGCGAACACAAACCTGAGCAAGATCAAGCCAGCTGAAATCCCACTGTGGTCAGGGAAGAAGCCCATGAAGTCCCACCATGGTCAGGGAAGAAGCCCACACCATGGTCAGTTAAGGAGCCCATGAAGTCCCCCTATGGTCAGGAAAGGAACTCATGAAGTTCCACTATGGTCAGGGAAGGAACCCATGAAGCCCCGACATGGTCAGTGAAGGAACCCATGAAATCCCACCATGGTCAGGGAAGGAACCCATAAAGTCCCACTACATTCAGGAAAGGAACCCATAAAGTCCCACTACGGTCAGGAAAGGAACCCATAAAGTACCACTACATTCAGGAAAGGAACCCATAAAGTCCCACTACGATCAGGAAAGGAACCCATGAAGTCCGTCCCATTATGGTCAGGGAAGAAGCCCACAAAGCCCTACCATGGCCAAGTAGCTACTGGCAAATGATGGCTCCTGGCATGTGAGAGGGTCAGTTTTCTTCAGGGATTTGACTCTGAAATGCTATCTAAGCCCTAGTAGATGGCGATAATGGGAGACAGGAAAGGAATTGGAGGGAGAAATGAGGGTGATTTGATCAAAATGCATTATGTGTATGTATGGAATTATTAAGTAATTATAATTACTTAATTAGTATTAGTCAATACTAATTAATACTAATTAACTAATTAGAATTAGTAAGTAATTAAGTGAGTTAGAGAATTTCCCATTGTACATGATAGCAGGTATGCAAACTGAGAAATAAGTCATAGTATTATTTTTATGTAGCTTGTCAGCAAATATAGAAGTGTTTAAAACAGGAAAGAAAACATAGAAAACCATATCAAATTCCCAAGAGAGGCATGTGGTTTTTGTTTGTTTGATTTGGTTAATAAAGAACTACAGAGACCAGAAAAAAAAAAGGTGAAGCAACAGAGTGAAGTTCAAGTTTATCTGTAAAATTATGGCTCACCTAGTTCAAAGAAGAAGAAAACTAAAGAAGCACCAAAAGCCAGAAAGAGGGGAAGCATAAATATATTTATTTCTAATTTATCTCCTTTTGGCCTTTTAACATTTTTCAGACAGAACAAAAGTGGTTAGAAACACTGTAGAGCAATGGAACCAAGCATCCGCAGGTGTCAGAGATGTGTCTGTCTCTGGTGTGCTGGGAGATGCCTGACAGGGAAGCAGAATGGGAAGCTCACAGCTGCCAGAGGCAGGAAGTGGCTACCTTCCAATGACACAGGTTCTTTACATTTTATCAAAAGTCATTTTCAAAGAAGCCCTTCTTGAGCTTCCGTTTTGATGCCTTTCATTAATGATTAACAATTTAAGCCCTGGAGTGGCAGAAAATCCTGGAGTGTCACTGGCAAGAGGTAAGAGAAGCCTGCTCAGAAGAAAAACAGCAAGGTACTAAGTTGGTAAGTCACTTGTCTTCATCGTGCAGCCGAAAGTCTGCCCGGGTCCTTCCTGAATAACAGCTGATGGTCTCTCTACAGCCCTCCTCAAACCTCAAATGTTCTCCTGTTGACAAAATAACAAGTGTGTGGCAGAAGGTGAATACCTATATCCACAAAGGTGATGGGGAAGGAGGAGTGAAGAAGATGGGGAAACGGAGGGAGAGAGAAAAGAGATGAAAAGGGAGAAGGAAAGGAATAGGGAGAGTAGAGAGAGTGGAGGGAGAGAAGGGGAGGGACAAGCAGGGAAGGGAAAGAAGAGAAGTGGAGGAGATGGGAGGGGGAGAAAGGGGTGAGGAAGAGGGATGGGAATGAGGAGGAGGAGGGATGGGAGGGGGAGAAAGAGGGGGAGGAAGAGGATCCAAAAGGGTGAGCAAAGGGAGGAACATAGAGAGAGGGAGAAGGAGAAAAAGAAAGAGAGGGAGATCATCAGGAAGGTTGATGCTGGTGGAGACAATGGCAGTTGTAGAAGACAAATGCAGGAAACAGACACTATAAATGAGTGCTTTATATATTTTATATAGTCACATAAGTTCACATATGTGTGCAGAAATGAATTGCCTACAGGAGCAAGGGAGGTCCCACCTGGACTTTTTTAATTTAAAAAAGAATTAGAGGTGGGTAGAGGGAGGGAGGGAGAAGAAGAGGAAGGAAGGAAAAGAGAGAGGGGGGAGGAA
>JAQHUG010000008.1:708485-720374 GCA_028555095.1 Dicrostonyx torquatus
GAGGGAGGGAGGGAGAGAGAGAATGGTAGGCGTTAGACAAAATGGCTCACAAACAAACATCAGTTCTTCTGTTCCTGAACTGAATAACCTAGAAGAGAGTCAGTGAGTTCTCTGAAGTCAAGTACTCTGCCAGGGTCCTGAGTTTGCAGCAGCAGCCAGCTGCAGTAGCTTTTACTAGCCTGACAGCTGCTGGAAGGTTCTAGCACTTACGAAAACCACTATAGATAAAACAACATTAGCAATCAGTTCTTTGCCTGTTATATTATCAATGCAAAAGGCACACAGCTCTTACCTTATAGGGAATACAAGATTATGCTAGAGCCGTATTTGAGTGACTATGGTCTGGGTTGCCCCAAAATTACATGTCTCAACATAGAAGCCGTTTCTTGAATCTTATAATTTACAGAACAAAGAAAGTCTTAAGTCAAGACAAATTTAAAATACATTGGCAGGTAGACAAGAGAGGCAGGTACAGTGAGATGGGGGAAATTTTTCTGAGGCCTCGGGTGCTCTCCAATAATATTCATAGACTTCGGGTTGGTGGAAGCTAGGAGTCTGCTAAGTCAATAGATTCCACAGGCTTTTTTATTTATTGGTCTTGGAATGCTAGTTATGGCACAGAAGTCGGCAAGGAATGGCAGCTGAAGAGGCTGACTCTATCTCAAGTTAAAATAGTCGGCCTCTGGACCCGTCCTTTCCATACCATTGCACTCCTTTTTTTTTTTTTAAAAAAAAAAAGTAAATTTATTTATTTATTTTACATCCAGGCGACAATTTCCTCTCCCTACTCTCCTCCCCATACCTCTCCCTACCCCTCTCTGTTCCCACCTCCCTTTGTTCCCATCTCCCCAAATCCACTCCTCTGTTTCTATTTAGGAAAGGGCAAGTCTCCCATGAGCATCAACCAAACACCAAGCTGCAGTAAGACTAAGAACTTCCCCATGTCTTAAGACTGTAATAAGGCGATCCAGTATGAGGGGTAGGGTTCCCAAAGCCAGTAGGAGAGTTGGAGACAAGCCCCTTTTCCCACTGTTAGGAGCCCCACACAAGGACTAAGCTACACAAGTACAGGATATATGCTGAGGGCCTGGGTCAGTCCACGCAGGCTCCCTGGTTGTTGGTTTAGATTCTATGAGCCCCTGTGAGTCCAGGGTCATTGATTCTGTGAGTTTTCTTGCGGTGTCCTTGACCTCTTTGGCTCCTATGATCCTTTGCCCCCTCTTCTGCAGGATTCCCTGAACTCCACCTAATGTTTAACTGTGGGTCTGTGTCTATTTCCAGCAGTTTCTGGATGATGCCTCTCTGATCTGTAAAATAAAGGAAAACCATGCAACAATCCACAGATCCAGAGAGACTAGGTAACAAGGAGGGCTCATGGGAGGATACCCAGAGATCTCTCTGGGAAGGGGAAATAGAAGAGATTCCATGAGTGGACTGAGGGTGGGTGGGAATGGGAACATGAAATCAAGTTGGGGGTTGGCTCATAGAGGAAAAGTACTGAAAGACTACTGGAAATGGGGGGGGGCATTTTAGGGCCAGGTTAAAAACCTGGTGCAAGGGAATCTCCCAAGAATCTATAAGGATGACCCCAACTAAGACTTCTATCAATAGTCAATATGTGACTTGAATTGGCCATCTCCTGTGACCAGATTGGTGTCTGGCCCAATTATCATTGCAGCACTAATCAGTCAGTCTTTGTAGACAAGGATTCTTTCCAGAAATTCTCATTGACAGCATGAGGATTTATGCCCTGTCCCCCATATTGTATTTGGTCTTTTTCTTAGAAAATTATACTTCAACAATGTGGCTACCATAGTGTTCTGAATCAAGTTCATTGTTTAGGGATCAAGTTCATTGTTTTAGATTCCCATCCAGATTAAATACACAAGCAGGGGTAGGGTTGGGTTTGTGCAGAATGCTGGGTTAAGGAAACCAATGAGATGGTACAAACTTCACACAAGTTAAAATGCCTGAGAGGGGACAGGAGAGAGGGCTCAGTAGTAGAGGACGTGCTGTATAAGGACAAAGACCTTAGATTTTCCAGCACCCATGTGAAAAGCTGGCTGCGGTGGCAGGTGTCTGTAGTAACTGCATATGAATCCCTGCAGTTCCCTGCCCAGCCAATCTGCCTGCATCCATGAACTTCAGGTTCAGTGAAAGATCTGTTTACACATACACACACACACACAAACACACACACACAAAGTCAAACATAACTGAGAAAGACGCTTAGCTTTGCCTTCGCATGCATGAGCACATATCCATCCCCATGTAAATATGAACGGCCACATGCACATACATGTAAATAATGGCTAGAGTATAGTGCTGAGGTGGAATGCTTCTATAACATATATGAAGGCCTGGGCTTGACCCACAATATCAGCCAACAGAAAATGAACAAAATGGCTTAGGACAGAAAAAGAAATGAAGAGGGGAAACAATTATAACAGGGGGCAGGGGTATCCAAAGACGGCTGGTGGCCTGAGGGCAGTGGGAGGAAGGCAATCATAGAGTCCTAAACACTGGAATCAAGTCTTATAGCTGCCTTCACAGAGACACATCATGAAAGATCACAGTGCTAGGTGTAGCTGTCACTCAGTGGAGAACACTGCTCATGAGAACAGGGTAGACCCTGCACTGCCTGAGACAACAAACTGTATCACCATCAGGTGCAGGTGGCCTTAATCTTGTCTCTTACTAAAATTGGGTGGAGTTTTTGAGTGGAAAAGCAGAGCATTTTCTATAGAAATCAAAGGCTATTTTTTAAAAGTGTTAACACATTAATTTATGGGTGCATGTGTGCATTGTGGGGTATGCTTGTGCCACAGCATGAATGTCGGGTTCATGGTATGACTTGGGGGAGACACTTTTCTCATTATATCCTGTGAGTCTTGGGAATCAAACTCAGGCCACCAGTCTTGGTGGAAAACACCTATACTCACTGAACTGTCTTGCCAGCCCACCGAAGGCTGAACTTTAAAATTGCATGGTACATTATGGGATAGAATGTCCAATGTTGAGGAGCTTAAGGAAGATATATTGATAGCAAATAATGCCATGAAAAGAGCCCAGCTTCACTAGAGAAGTGTAACTAAATCCAAGATGAAACAAATTAGCTGCCTTCTGAACTGCCTCAGATTTCAAAGGCTGACCATGCAAATGGATCCCGTAGCTGCCTCAAACACTGTTGGTGATAATGTAAAATAGCACAGTTGTACTTAAAAGCAGTTTGCCATCTTCCTGAGAAGATGGATATGTACTTGTTACATAACACAGACATTCTAGTACTAGGTATTTCTCTAAAAGAAGCAAAAGTACATGCTATACAGAGACCTGGAGGTGGGTGTACATAGGGGCCCCAATATAATGCTCAAAATCTATAAACAATATGATTACTCATCAAAGGATGAGCTTGACTCAACACATTTTAATATAACTGCTCAGTGATAACAAAGAGCCAAACCATGAATATAGACTATATGTGTAAACTTCAAAATAATTATGCCCAGTAAAAGAAAAAGAAAACGTGTCCTGCATTGTCCCATTTTCATGGCATGTCTAGGGAATATCAATTACTACTAACCATTAAAAGTTGATCAGCAATAGCCAGAGAGGGAGAGCAGGGCAATAGCCGGCTGCTCAGTGATGATACAAGAAGATTTGGGGACAATATATCAATAGGTCAGTTTATTAGTGGTATTAGTGGCGTGAATGAGATGTCTTTCTTCAACTAATCCTTAAGTAAAATTGAGCACTGAACATAGCACACACCTTGCAGTTCTACACAGTGTACTACATAGCAATTTCCTGTGGCATAGGGACCCTAATATTATACCACAGCAATGAGTTTTTCCATGTGAAAAAGATGAGGTCTGTTGGTTCTTCAATAAACTCTACAGACATAGCATTGACTCATGGACAGTACCAAAACAGAATTTGAATTGTGTCACCCGCTAGACAGACTTATGCAGACTTTGTTGTTAATTGTAGACAGAGAAATAGGCATTCCGATTTGCTCCTATGTCACTTTGGCAAAGTAGGTAATCTGTGAACCTGTATTTGAACTGAGGAGTGCCTATCTCCCAAGCCAGAGTTCTTCAGGCATTCCACAGTGAGTCTGCTAAATCTTGTGATTGACAGTTCCAAGCCTTAGTTGCAGGATGCCCATTGTGTTGAACTGAGAGATAGTGATCAGTTCTATCCTATTCTGTGTGCCAGTTAGATGGAACGGGCCCAGTTTCGACTGTTTGGTATCCACTCTTCAAATGTACCAAAGGCATCTCTTTTTAACTCACACCTATGGATTATGTATTGCTCTGGAAACTGTTAGGTCGCAGATCCTCAAGCTCTCTCTCTCTTTCTCTCTTTCTCTCTCTCTCTTAGAAACCAGCTCACACACCCCTGTAGCTCTCTGGGACAAAGTTGATAAGAAAATTTGCTGTGATGTGGCATTCAGTCTTCCTCTTATTTATAGATGCAAAACCCAGCCCCCTCACTTCTCACTCCTTCATCCTCCCTCTACATCCTATCCCTAAACTAATAACCTTGAATTATACTAACCTTACCAGTGCTTTCTTGACTTCTGGTACGTAAGCCAAGACAAGCTAGATCATGTGGTGTGGAACTTGCTCACCAAACTGAGAACCTATAAAAATCATAAAACCTCTTTATTGTCTAGAGTTGAAGCCCCTCTGCAAGTCCCACTCACACTGCTATGCACGATGATCAATCTCTTTTAATGTCTCTCATATTAGGATCCCATTGTTGTGGTCCATGAAGCTCTCTTTTCTTCATAAAGTTTACTTGAAAGGTAACATCATGTCAATTATTTTCTATGAACCTGCTTTCTTTTCTTTTTTTCCCTGACAACAATTAGCCACCCAGAAAGCCACAATGACCACAGTGGAATTGAAACCTATTAGTAAGCAGAGTGAGGACAGCCTAGGCATTCAGGTGGACAAGAAGACCCCTTCCCGGAAAGGTAAGCTGTGCATAGCTGTGTACTACATGAAGCAGGTGTGTACACTTGCCCACTGAGTTTCTGATGTGTTCTCTTCTGTAATGTAGTCCCACAAAACAGTGACTTCATCCTTTTAAGTTTTTGATTTGTTTTAAAACACGGTGATATTAAGTCACATCTCACAGTTAAATGAAAGAATGAAACAAACTCTTCTAAGACCAGTTTTTTTCCAGTTACTTTCTCATCTTTACCCATATGAGTTTATTCTTTATAACTGTTAACAAAGCTGTTGGCACACAGCTTCACATCCCATTCCTTTAGTATCTGCATGGAATACTGCAAACATAATCACATAACTTGATTAAGGTAACAAATGACATAAATATCCAAAATCAAGAAATGTAACACTTTTGTAAGCTTACTTCACCCAAAATCATTTTTACTACCTTTGTTCTATATGATTTTCATGTAAGTCCACACTGTATTTTAACTTGCTAGTGGTTTTCAGTATTACTTTATAAGATTAACAAAACCTTCCTTTCTTCAACTTATTTTTAATTCTTTAAAGTTAGCACATCATGTAATGCGTCTCATTAAAGCATTTTCATCTGCGTGTTCTTTTTCCTCCTCTCTAGCCTGCCCACCCCTGGCTCTTTCCCTTCCTTCCCTCAGATGGAATACTGATGACGTGAAGGCAGAAAGGTCAACTGTCTGGAGGAAGGAAGGGAACAGAATGTTACACAAGCCATGCTTGACATATTCCAGCAAGTCCAACTTCCAAACTTCTTTACCTGAAAAGCCCTCCTGTGGCGGATGTTTAAGCTGTGCCCTTTGATTTTGATCCTTTGTTATTATCTACATGTGAAATGCATATGCTACTTGGCTATTATATGTATTTGGACTATTTCTGAGAACTATTAAGCTATATGTCTTATGGTAAAATAACATAGCCCTTGGATATTCACATTTGGATTATTTCCATAGGTTTTGAAATGAAAATGATAATTTTGAGACAAAAATTTATGATTATTTTGCTTCCAGTGAAATAGAGACTTTGGTTTTCTGTCTCAATACAGATGAAAATATGTGGAGGATTGTGAGCAAAAGAGGAAGTGATTTGTCTTGTGGCATAATGGCAACCCTCAAATGGCTCCACCAATAAAGACTGGCTGCAGGGGGCCATTGTGGTTGGAAACTAAGGCAAGAATTCAGACTTAAGCCACAACCATGTAGAATAGCCCCAAACCAAAAGAGAGAGGTAGGATGAGTGGCTAGATTCTTGTGTATCTTAGGTGAAAAGGCAGCAGTATGATCCAGGTAGACTGGATAAGGTGGCTTAGAAAAATACATTAAAGGAAACTATAGATAGGGTATATATGTCAGTGGCAGGGGGGCTTGCCCAGCATGTACAAGGTCCTGAGTTTGAACCAGCATCACCTTCCTCCACCAAAGTGATATTAAGTAAAGTAATAAAACTGAAGAATGTTTGGGAAAACAGAATTACTATCAAACTGAAAAGGCATTTGGAAAATTTTGGGAGTTGTCAGAGCTCAAGGGTTTATTTTTCATTAATCAACTTAAATTTTATTTGCTCATCAACTGACTTTTAGTAAACAAAAAATAGAAAAATGGTGCTGGACATAGAAATGAATGCCTGGTACCCAAGCACTGCAAAGGCAGAGGCAGGAAGACCATGAGCTTGAGACTAGCCTGGGCTATCCAACAAGATCCTATCCCAATAAACAAAACCAAACAAGACAAAGAAAAATGCTTAAATATATCTTCAGCATCAAGAAATGTAGTATTGTCATACTGATCTCCAGTTTTTTCTTTTATTTAAATGTGGAATAACTCCAACATTATTTTTCTCTACAACAGGGTAATTTAGAGTTCTGTAGTAGGAACCCCCTTGTTTGTTCCTGGCTGCTTAGCCCTGAAATAACCACATAGAGACTGTATGAATTAAATAACTGCTTGGCCCATTAGCTCTAGCTTCTTATTGGCTAACTCTTACATCTTAATTTAACCCATTCTATTAGTCTGTGTATCACCATGTGGCTGTGGCTTACCGGCAAGGTTCCAGCATGTCTGTTCTCAGTGGTGGCTACATGGTATCCCCTGACTTTGCTTTCTTTCTCCCAGCATTTAGTTTAGTTTTTCCCACCTAGCTCTACTCTACCCTATCACAAGCCAAGGCAGATTCTTTATTCATTAACCAATAAAAGCACCACACATAGAGAAGGACTTCCAACATCAGAGTTCTTTCATTTCATGCCCTTCCCCCAATCATTCTTTGGGTATACTAGTATCATTCTATA
The DNA here is from genome assembly GCA_028555095.1 of Dicrostonyx torquatus. Lineage (NCBI taxonomy): Eukaryota > Metazoa > Chordata > Mammalia > Rodentia > Cricetidae > Dicrostonyx > Dicrostonyx torquatus. The sequence goes on from JAQHUG010000008.1 coordinate 715,764, forward strand.
GATTTTCCTGCTATTTTATATTGTTCTCAGTAAAATTCTGATGCTTTAAAATGCAAATGCTAGTTAATGCTTTCCACTCTTGCCCTTTGTTCTAAATTTATACCTGCAACTATGATAAAAAAATACTCTGATTAAAACCAACTTAGAGGAGGGAAGATTTTTTTTTTAAGCTGATAGGTTACAGTCCATCATTGAGAGACATCAAGGCAGGAACTCAAAGGCAGATCTGCTTGGTGTTCTATTCAGTACTATCTCTAATGAAGGAACTTAATTCAGTCAAGAGGTGTAGTAGGAACCATGGAAGAATGTTGCTTGTACACATTAGGCATGATATATTACATACATTATGTCTGTGATATGTAACATAAATATATGATATATCACTAGTTGTGCATACTATGCACATACATGCAATTTACATGTAACTTATGCATTATATTATTATATATGTTTAACTTTTAGTTTAAGTTTTAAATTTACATACTGTGAATCATTTTATCAGCTCTAAAACTCAGTGACGTAGGAATGGGAGCAACAATATTACAGGAAGGACAGAAAGCCCCAAATGAAGCCAGGCTCTGTTAATTTGTAGTATAAAATGTTCCTTGACTTAATTCACTTACCAGCTGCTTTTGACTCTCCTTTTCCCGATTCCAGAAAAAGCAGAAAGGTCATTTAAGTCATCAGATGGTCAGTAGTGACTTTAGTTGGCCTCAAATAGCAGCCAATGATGACCAAAGTCCTAGTCCTCCTGCCTCCACCTTCCAAGTGCTGGGATTACAGGCTTCCACCACCAAGCCAAGTTTTCTATTACGTCTTGTGAAAAATTAATGTTATCTCAATAAAGCAAGCCATGATATGATGTTCTATTTCCAGTCCCGAGTTTGTGCGCCATGCGCTATGGAATAGCCTTGCTTGCACATTTCGCCAACTTCACATTTATAGCGCAGAATTCCATCGTAAGCATCACTATGGTCGCCATGGTCAACAGCACGGAAGACCAATCCTACCTCAATAGCTCCGAAGAGTTTTCCGGTGATTTGAATGGTGACCAACGTGAAGCCTCAAATGCAAAGGTAGGTGATGCAGAATTTAAGTTTGTGCTCCCACTTGTGTGTATGAGTGTGTTGCACACATCTGTGTGCATGTCTGTGAACACCAGAGGCCAAATTTTGGTTTCATACTTCAGGAGCCTTGCACCTTGTTTCATGGGACAGGATCTCTCCCTGGGACCTGACACTTGTATGCTAGACTCTACTAACTGCACGGCGGGTCCCAGGGATTTTCATGTTTTTGCCTTCCCAGTGATGAGATTAAAGTTCACAATGCTGGCCTCTTTATGTGGGTTCTGGAGATTAAAACAAGCCTGTCATGCTTGCACAGCGAGCGCTTCACCAACTGAGCCCTCTCTCCAGCCCCTAAGCTCAAAGTTTTGCTATTCATGTTTATATTTATTTTTCTAAAGTTCGTGTTCAAAACACTCTTTTAAAGTTCTTGAAAGAGAAGCCAGGGCCTTACACATTCTCAACCAGTTGCTCTACAACTGAGGTACTTTCCAGCTCTTTCCCCTTTCTCTTATATTCATTCTGTTTTCAGAAAGGGTCTCATTAAGTTGCTCATGCAGGCCTTGAGCTCACTTTGTAGTCCAGCCCAGCCTTGAACTTGTGTCCTTCTTGCTTCAACCTCTTGAGTAGCTGGTATTACAGATCTATCCAACCAGGTCTAGCTGTGTTCAAAAATTTTGATTGAGAAAATTCAGATCTAATGAGTCTTCTTAGACTTGGTAAATATCTTCCAGTGTGTGGCTCATAACAGCATTTTGTGCTTCCCAAAGGGCCCTGTGTTTAATTGGAGTCCTCAAACTCAAGGATTCATCTTCAGCTCTGTTCAGTATGGCATGATGCTGATGCAGGGTCCTGGTGGATTCTTGGCTGGAAGACTAGGAGCAAAGAAAGTGGTCGGAATTTCTCTGCTCGGGTCTTCGCTGCTCACTCTCCTCATTCCAGTGTCTGCCAATCTTGGACTAGGTGTTCTCCTGGCAGTGCGAGCAATCCAGGGCTTTACCCAGGTACCAAGTATTTCCTTTCATTTGCTTTTTTTTTTAATGTAGACCAGGCTAGACTTGAACCCAGAAAGATCTACCACCTGCCTCTGCCTTCTGAGTGTTGAGATTACATATGTGTGTCACCATACCCACCCCAGGTACTGAGTACTTTCAAACTCTGAGTTGGATGTGGATTTCTACACGGCATCATATCAACATCTCTAATCTTTCTTTCAGGGCTCTGGTTATGGGGGTCAGTTTGCACTCTGGCAGAGATGGGCTCCTCCACTCGAACGCAGTCGGCTCTGCAGCATTGCTCTCTCAGGTAAGGAAGTGCAGTCCAGACGGGTGCCTGGCAACCCAACGCTTCCCACTGGGCTCCTAAACAATTTTTTCTATTGAACAGTTCTTTATCTTTTACTTGATGTTAATGAAATGTTTATACAAATTAAGAAAGCCAACACTTCATTTGGTTGTGTGTTCATATTGTGACATGATATTTTTTGTCTGTGTTGTGATTTGGGCATAATTTTGTTTATGATATGATTGCTGACATTTAAAATTTTTTTATGTCCCTAAATCGATCACTTTTATTTTGTGGGATTTAATTTCAATTCACTGACAGGTTGTAAAGGCAATTATCCATGTTTTTATAAATTTGCACAGTTTAGTTTTTACAAATCAATTCCTGACAACAGGTAAAGCTTATATTTGCATTCAGTGGGACATGGATTCGACTTAATGATTTTGGGGGTTGCTCTAAATTGTTCTGAGAACTTCTTTTAAAAAGTTTTAAAAGGTTTTCATTACATTCATTTACTTGCTATGCATGCACATCACAGCACATGTTGGAAGTCAAAGAACAGCTACCGAGAATCAGTTTTCCCCCTTTAGCATGTGGGTTCTTAGAATCAAACTCATATCATCAAGCTTGGCGGCAAACACCTTTATTCACGAAGCTACCTTCCCAGTTCCTGAGAACTTTTTTCTGAAAATGGCCTGTCAGCAAAGTGTGCCCATAATGGGCATTCTGGAGGCAGAAGCCTACCTAACTTATAATAGAGAGAGTGGGAAATACATGGTACAAATTAACAATGGCCACTGTCAAGACTAACACTGGGTAAGAAAAGCGTAATGATGCAGGTAACATATGTGTTCAAAGATAGCCAAGAGCGCTTCAAGCCCAAAACCGCCACCTACTTTAGAGGGTCTGCTGTTAACAGGCCCCTCACAATCCCAGGATGGTGATAAACGGTATGGGTCACAGGAGTTTACATTAGCTGACAGAAAGGGAACATCTGGTTTAAACTAAAGAAATTCACCTCAGTTACTCAGCTGTGAGGTGACCCCAGAACACAAGAGAAACCAGGGAATAAGAAGCCTGAGAACATGGGTATTGCAGCTGTGGGACTGACCCAGACTATAAGGCATGAAATGCATGCATAAAAAAAGGGATGAGATGGTTAATGCATGTAATCCCAACACTTAGAAGGCCGAGATAGGAGGATTGCCACAAAGGCCAGTCTGGGCTATGCAGTGAGCGGCAAGCCCTTAACTCAATAAAACAAACTTGAAATAAAAAGTTTTTGTTTTTTTTCAAATTGAGAATAAAAACAGTGACCTTGAAGGTCTAGTAACTCAATTTCCCTTCACTTGCTGGTCTCTATGGCCTGGAGAACCAAAATAAATCAACTGACAATATATAAGCAGCCCACAGACTGCAAGCTCCATAGGCTTCCCTGTCTTTGGTGTTGAGGAACTGTTTGAGGAACTCCAGAAAGAAATTCTTTTCTGACTTCAGAAAACATAGGAACCCTCCTGGCTTCCTGAGGGTGACACAGAGACAGCAGATAGAAAATTCCATTGAAACTGAGTCAGTTGGGCCCACTTTCCTGCCTCAGTAAGACTGTGATTTACTTACAGCAATGCCTGGGTTAAAAGACAGGATGGCTCTAACCTGAACCCTCGAGAAAAACACCCTCCCCAGAAAAGCACCTGCCTAGGGCCCAAAGGGCCTGGCTGCTGCCAGCCTCCAGTGCAGAGCACACTGCATGTCCCTTGTAGGTGTGCCAATTCTTTGACATTGTCATTCTACATTGCCATCTACAAGGTTCACATTTAAGGACAAAATTGAGAGATGAAAACATCATGCAGTCTCATTTCAAACTACAGAAGTGAGTTGAGTTTTCTTTAAGAATGTGACGCTAGCGTATTGACCACCCTCTAGTGAAAGCCACTTGTCCACTGGTATACAGGCAGTAAAACCTGGACTTGGATGTTTAAAAATAACAATTTGGTGGGTTGGGAAAAAATTAGGGAGGAGTAAATATGATCAAAATAGATCACACACTATTCTCAAAGAGCTAATAAAAAGGAGAAAAAAATAATCACAGAATATTTCATAATGTTTAAGTCCATTTAAGATTTTATGGTGGTCTGTAGTTCTAGCTATCCTGGGGTATTTAGGTTAGACATGTTTTCATAACGAAATATACATATAGGTAGGGAATTTTATAGCCACTCACAGAGCTTTGGAACAATTCAGCTAACAGGACTCATAGCTCATT
>JAQHUG010000008.1:720949-737603 GCA_028555095.1 Dicrostonyx torquatus
GAGAGAGAGAGAGAGAGAGAGAGATGAATGGCAGTTATCTTGTGAGAGATAGGAGGCAAACATGCACAAGGACCGTGTGTGTTCAACTGCCTAAATATTCTTTCTCTGTCTTTCTACTTCATCAGCCTTTGCCCCAAGGGTGTGGTAATGGAAAACAGAGTTAAAGTTCAAGCAAGACTGTCCCCAGAGGAAAGGTATTCTGGGCCAAAGTCACCTACTTGTATGGAAGAGACACAGGGAGGAATAGAGGAGATCAACTAAAGGTCCTGATAATTGCTGTGTTTTGTTTCTTGAGTAACTGGGGCAGAATGGATGACTGGCCTAGGCCTTTGCATGTATGGAATCAGCAGTGATTTGCTGATACATGGTCCTTTAAATGGGGCTGGAGGGACCAAGGTAAAATACTTATCAATGTCTATGCTAAAGAAACTCCTGAGAAATCAGTCTTAAGATACAAAATGAGGAAGAGATGCTATATTTCAGTACATGTCAACACGTACTGATGTTCAAATCCAGGCATGTCCATCTCCGCGAACACTGATCATTTCTTTGTGGTGAAATTTTCCAAAATTCTCCCTCTTAGATTGCTTTAAAACATAGTACGCTCCCATTTTTGCCACTCTGCCTGCCACTATGCAGCAGAACACGGAACCTGTGCCTTATTTCCAACACGGATCCTATGCTATTGGTATTGCATGTAGTCAGGAAAAAGTCAAGAGCAGAGAAGAAAGCGAGGGTGAAGAAATGAGAGGATGCACACTTAACAGCCCAGGCTTGAGGCAGATTGGGAAGGGAGGAAGTCAAGAGCACAAGAAAGGACATGACCTTGGCTGGGAAGAAGAGTCTGCCCCTCACTGTAATCAAGGCAAAGGCAAACATTTAGGGGAAAGATATGGATTGGGTGGACCTGGTGATAGAATAGGTATCCGCGTCCAGCTTTCTATACATGCACCGTGGGACTTGGTATTCTCTTTCAAATGCCCCCTTTCCTGTTATTAAAAGGAAATTCCCCAACCCTGGGACAGTTTATTTAACTACAGTTGGCTATTCTTGATCACAGGCAAGTTTGATTGTTAATATTTAAATAAGATAGCACAGACAATATGCTTCAATAAACATGAATAAAAGAAAAAGAATGTGTGAACGATTATTTCTACATTGCAGTGTAGGTTAAAAAGTAGTCTAGGCAAAAGAGTAAATTTAGAAAGCCATAGATCTGACTCCACAGCTGTTTGTAACTGCTGACTGTGAAACACAACCATGTCGACAAGGTTAAAGATGGCAGAACTGCTGTCCACATGACACACAGGGATTATTCACAATGTATAGAGAGTCTGTGGCTTGAGACAAAGGGAAGCAAATGAGAGAGACAGAAAAAAGACAGTTAACAATTTCAGTTGTTTTTTTTCCCCCTCTTACTCTTTGGAGATCCACCACCCTGCTCCCAAATAATCATATGGAGACTTAGTCTTACTTAGGAATTCCCAGTCTTAGTTTGACTTGTTTCCACCCTGTTTTCTTAACTTAAATTACCCCATCTGCCTTTTGCCTCTGGACTTTTACCTTTCTTTTTTTTTTTTTTTTTCTTTTTCGAGGCAGGGTTTCTGTGTAGCTTTGGAGCCTGTCCTGGAACTAGCTCTTGTAGACCAGGCTGGTCTCGAACTCACAGAGATCCGCCTGCCTCTGCCTCCCGAGTGCTGGGATTAAAGGTGTGTGCCACCACCGCCTGGCACTTTTACCTTTCTTTATTCTATATACCCTTCTTTACTTCTTATTCCTTGGCTGGCTGTGTGACTGAGTGGCTAATCCCTGGCGTCCTCTTCTCCTTCTCCCACTCCTTTCTTTTCTCTCTTCTCCTATTTATTCTCTCTGCCTGCCAGCCCCTGCCTATCCCTCTCCTGCCTAGCTATTGGCCTTTCAGCTCTTTATTAGACCAATCAGGTGTTTTAGACAGTCAAAGTAACACTATTGTACAGAGTTGAATAAATGCAACATGAAAGAATGCAACACATCTTTGCATTATTAAATAAATATTCTATAACATAAACAAATGTAATATATTTTAAACTAATATTTTACAGCAAACAATAAAGTTGGTAAACAGGAAAAAAACTGAAGCTCACTATAAAGAACAAAGTTTAAAATGAGGGCTCTTTTATTATTTATACTGGAAGACAGGTGCTTAAAATTTTTCAGGATATTAGATGTTATAAAGGTGATGAGAAAAATGTTGGCGATTTAAGTTGCTACAGCTTTTAACAAAGCTCTTTTACAGTATTTACCAAAATTTGAAATATACATAGCCTTTCATCTAGCAAGTCCACCTCTGATACACTATTATACAAATTATGTTTATATTCAGAAATGAGTAATAATTCTTTTAGGATTAGAATCTACAATGCAATGGAGATCTTTATAAGAACTATTGTTCAATGCAGATGACTGTTGAGGCTGGAGAGATGGTTCCATGGTTAAAACCATGTACTGTTCTTGCCAAGAACCCAAATTCCATTCCCAGCGCTTGTACCTGTAATTGCAGCTCTAGGGTATCTGACATTCTTTTCTGGCCTTCACGAGCATTTCAGTCATATGCTTGCATACTGCATACCCATACATAATATAGTTAAAAAATAAAAAATGTAAAGATGACTGAAACCCTTCGGCCATTATCATCTTACTTATTTTAAAATAACTCCATATACAAGGACTTTGAGAAGAATACTAAACATAAAAAGTGAGATAGCTTAGAAATATTTTAAAAGCTGTGAAATGGGAATATGACTGACATATATTAGAATTCTCTGAAGTTATAGAAATTGAAACACTATCATTAGCATAATTGTGCAGAAATCAGCTTTCTGTGTAGGTATCTCTATAAACAGTATATAAATGCACATAAAAGGTGAGTGACTGTTTCTTATATAATAAATTGGCATGATGTTTGTCTTCAGCAGGATGAGGGGCTAGAATTGGAAGGTGTACAACAACTTTGACTATTCAATAATAAATGTAAATCATTGAAAATTAAGACAGCATGGAAGTAAGTGTGACAGTCTCCCGCAATGTCACCTGGGAATTTTGAGGGGAAAACAAAAGACTTTCAGGAAGTATATAAATTAAATGAGCAATCTGAAGGTTTTACATTTGGACATGGTTTTCTATGGTTTGGTGGTACGTCTCCGTGTTCATCTGTCAGCCCTCAATATCTTCTGGTAGAAGGCAGGGATCCCACTACCTTTTTTCTTTCTTTCTACAGGAATGGTATTGGGAATCTTTGTTGTCCTCCTTGTAGGTGGCCTCATTATCCAAGCCCTTGGATGGCCCTTTGTCTTCTATATCTTTGGTAAGCTGCTGGCTTCTGAGCTATTCAGTAATGTTCTTCTGAGGTTGTGTATCTGTGCATACTTTACTGAAGGAAGAGAGTCCAAATATAAAAATGTCAGGGAAGCCAAGTGTCATAATATAAGGAAATAACCTTTACTAGCTAAATTGTGGAAATCCTCTGGCTTCCTATAAAGTACTGTTCTCTTGCCCTAAGGCTAAGTCAGCACAGATGTACTATGCCTTGCAGGCAGGAGGGGAAGGCCTGCAGAACAGTGATATCTAAGAGATGAGAATGCAATCCAGAGAGGTAAGTGTAGCTATGGGGCTTGTCTTTGGTTAAACACAACAAGGGAGCGGCATCCTGGGCAACTCTTAAGTTTCCCAATAAAAAGAAAATTTAAAACACTGAGAGTAATTCATGGTAACTTCACTCTTGGCCCCAAGACAGCCATTTAACTAGAAACCAAGAAAGTGCTGCATCATCTACGGTTGCTGCTGGAGGGGCTTTGCATTTTATTTTCAAACTTTCTATTAGCTTGTTTTGTTCACACACCTGTTCCCCTTCCAGTCGGCAAGTATCTGAGGACAGAGATGGGTTACTGCCAGTTCTTAAAACTTAGTAGTGCTCAAGAAAAATGAAGACTACTCAAGAGATAATTGGGTGGGCATATTAATACCAGACGACAAGGAGTATTACCAACTCACCAAGAAGACACAACAATTGGAAATGCACATGCACCCAACACCAAAGCCCCCAAATGCACCATGCAAAAACTGATGGAACAAAGTTGGGATGTAAGTCGGCTGATAAAGTTTTTGGCTAGGAGGAAGCCGTGAGTTCAGTTTCCAGGACTACAGAAAACTGGGTGTGGTGGCACAGGGCTCTAATCCCAGTTCTCAGAAAGCAGAGACTGGTAGATCAGAAGTTCAAGGGAAAGCTTGAGACCAGTCTGGGCAACTCAAAACAGTGTTCTGTGGAACAGGAGTAGGGTAAGGAAACAAAAACCTTCAAGAAATATTAATCAGATAGCTTAGGCAAATAGGTGCGTTCCAAAGTCAGTTAGGGATTCCTGTGTCAAAGAAATCAAGGAAGACAATTCCCTCACCCCCACCTACAAACACCAGACCTACATATAAAATCTGGAAAAATTATTCAGAAAAATGCTTTGTTTTTAATTAAACAAAGAATTCCTAAATATGACACTAAAAGTATGAATCATTAAAAGTAGATGAAATCGTTGAATTGGATATCCACAGAGTTTAAAAAGGTCCTCTTCAAAAGACATTGCTAAAATAATAAAAGGCAAACTGGTTCAAGGAGAAAATATCTACAAAGCAATTATATATTTTTCTAAAATTTGTAAATATTTTTTAAAACTCAATAAGAATACAGAACCCTCAGAAAAATAAGCAGAAAAAATTTCACCAAATACACACAAAGAGAGCACAGAACTATTACCAGGGGCTTAACTAAGGACCTTTAATCATGAAGGCATGAAAAGCAAAAGTACAATGGGATACCTCCATATGCTTATTAAAATGACTAATACTGAAAATATTGACACTAAGTTTTAGGCTCTCCCTAAGGTCTGTGACCGTCTTCCCATATACAAGAGAATGAGAAATGTAAAAAATGTATGAGACAGCTTATTTGAGAACTGGGGAGGGCTCAGAATGAACTTTGGCGATAGCCTATCCTAGAAAATGTCCCAACATGAGAACAAGCCATTCAAAATACCTAAAGAAAGCTAAGGCAGCCCAGCACAAAGATTATAATTGGGAAAGCACACATTCCCAATTATTGCCGCACTGTTCACAGTATCCCAAGCACGGAACCAGCCTAGATGGCCAGCAAGAGAGAACAGATAAAGGAAATATGGTACAAAGTCACAGTGGAATTTGATTCAGCCAGAAAGACGAATGAAGTTACGTCATTTTTTGGAAAATGGACGGAACTGGAAATCATAGTAAGAGAAATAAGTTAGATACAGAGAACAATCCACACATTTTCTCTCTTTTGTGCAAACTAAAATTCTTTGTAAAGTACATCTGTCTACCTATCTATATGTGTGCATACATACATAATACATACATGGGTCACACATACATATACATACATAAAAGCTGACAGGCAGCAGAGAAAGGAGATTAGTAACTGGTAGGAGGGGAGAGGGAGGAGAAACTAGGGAGAGGATATGAAGAAGCTGACATGTTCAAAATGCGTGGTACATTTAAAAACCCACATTATGTGCAATGACTATTACAACAATTAAGAAAGAAAAATGTGAAATCCATATGAAGTTTAGGATTTAGTAGTAAGGAGTCAAAAAAGTGTTAACAGCTGTCCTATGATGTCAACATTGGAGACACAGGACAAGAGGTATATGGCAACTCTAGGCTATCTTTGCAACATTTAAACAATCCTAATACTATTCCATAATTTAAAGTCCGCTTTAAAAAAAAAAGACAAAAATGAGCTCTTTGATGAACTCTTCCCTTGTTCACAGGAGGTTTTGGCTGTGTCTGTTGCGTTCTCTGGTTCATTCTGGTTTACGATGACCCTGCCTCTCACCCGTGGATAAGCAGTTCAGAAAAAGAATACATCTCATCCTCCCTTCAACAACAGGTACTCATAAAACCTCCAACCTCTGCAAAAACCTTGCATCCACATCTGGGTTCTGAAGGGTGGCAGAGACTCTGAGCCTTATATTGATTTTACTGCTCACACCATTTGCTTTCAGATCAGCTCAGAAGAGCAATCACTTCCCTTCAAAGCCATGCTCAAATCTGTGCCACTCTGGTCTGCGTGTCTTTGCACCACGGCCCACCAGTGGCTTGTTAACACCTATATAGTATACACCCCAACCTACATCAGTAATGTGTTCAAAATTAACATCAGAGACGTGAGTAGATTTCATTCCTTTCCTTCCTCATGTTTGCGTGATTCCTCCGCTACTCGGTGTCATAAATCATTCTATCTGCAGGGCATTAACTCTCTTGACCCGAAATAATCTGATATTTCAAACCAATGACAGTAAATTTGCTAGGGGCATTACATAAGAGGTAGCCAAGATTCACTAGAAAGGGTGGTTTCAGAGAATCAAGATGATCTGAGGGAATTACCAACAAGTTATTTTCACTGCCTTAATTATGGTTACTCACTAAGTCTTTTCACTTCAGAATGGGTTCCTGTCTTCTCTTCCCTTTTTCGTTGGCTGGGTCGTTGGTATCCTGGGAGGCCTGCTGGCTGATTTTCTTCTGAGCAAGAATTTTAGGCTCATAACTGTGAGAAAAATCCTCACAGTTTTAGGTAAAACGGGTATGAGGGTTGAATGACTTCTAAGTATCCAACAACTGAAGAATGCATCTCACCCTTGGATTCTCTCTTCCACACTCCCTAGGAAGTCTTCCCTCAGCAATCCTCACTGTGTCTCTGCCCTACATCCAGTACAGCTATGTCGCAACAATTGCCTTTTTGACACTTTCCTGTGGACTAGCCCCTCTATGTCAGTCTGGAATCTATATCAATGCTCTAGACCTTGCCCCAAGGTAGGACTCTTATATCTTGCACATTTTCTGGATGAAAGGAGAGTGATCTATAGTGTTCTGGGATCTCAAAGTGTAGAAAACAATAAATCATAAGCATGACCATAGATGGGCCTACGGTGTGTTGTGTGGAAGATAGTGAACTTATCATATCGCCTCACATTAAATATACAATGCCCAAGTCCTTTTAGATGTAATTACATAGTGGATTCATACATAAAGCAGGGCTGAAAGATACTGTCAGCTATGTGTAAATCTAGCTTAGGACATTCCTGTCACCCACAGGTATGCCAGCCTTCTAATGGGAACATCAAGAGGAGTGGCACATTCATCCGCTGTGCTGGTACCCATTGTTGGTGGCTTTTTCCTCGATCAGGTAATTTCCATGCCAAGACAGACTTTTAAAATACCACATGCATTTGTAAACGTGCTAATAGTTAAAGAGTATAGTCAAAGGTTGGAAAATAGTGTTGAATTTTAGGTGACCATGAGTGTAGAGCAGAATGAACCAGAGTTGAAGTCATTCTGGAGTCAGAGAACTAACCACTCCACTCATAATCCCCTTAAATGGGAAACAACCCCATATGATTTCCATACAGACCTGCCAAGTCATTGAGGCTGAATTTTCATTTGTGTAAATAACCACACACAGGGAAGGAGAGGAGAGGAAGCATGTTAAGTGCATGACACATGCTGGTATTATGACAAGTATTTTTTTTTCAGGCAATGTCCTGGCACTCGCTCTGTAGACCATGTTAGCCTCGACCTCAGAGAGATCTTCCTGCCTCTGCTTCCTGGGTGTTGGGATTAAAGGCAATGCACCACCACCACCACCTGCTATGTATGACAAGCATTTTGAACAACACAATCTTGTTTAGCTTTTCATTCTAGCACAAGTATGAAAATTAACATTACCCTCATCTCCTGATGCTTAAACTGAAAATCTGATACACTGAGTCTTTCTGATCTGAGGAAAGAGCTCCGACGCCTAGTATCGCTTTACCACATTGTGACAGTCGATGGAAGAATCTTAGAAGAGGTTTTAACATAGCATTTGTAGGCAAGGTTGGGCAACAGAGAATATGTATGACACATTGATAATAATGACAAACATAACTCTGTAGGTCAATCATGAGGGTCTCCAAATCTCTCTTACGTAGAACATTTTGAGTATATTTTGGATTTCCTTTCTCTAAAAATCAAGAGACTTTTAGGAAATGAACCTCAGCATGGAAAATTCCTGGAGAGTGTCATCTGAACCAGTGATTCAGTTTCATCAAAAAAGAGAGGAGAGAAGTAATATGTATTTTGGGTTTTGTGTTCCCAGGACCCTGACCTTGGGTGGAGGAATTTCTTTATCTTATTGTTTGCCATTAGCCAATGTGGTGTAATCATCTTCCTCGTGTTTGGGAAAGCAGAAGTCCAAGAATGGGCTAAAGAGAGGATGATGACCCGTTTATGAAGGTAACAGACGTTGATCTCAGTAGAGGTACAGTCACAGGACTCCAAGATAGTCATTTCCGGTCATTTTCCTTCCTCAGCTGCTCCACTTCCTGTCAAGACATCATGACACCTGTCGTTTCCTTTGTGGGATGACTTCCGTCAAAAATGACAACAGGATTCCCCACCCCCTTTCACTCAGACGTCTTGTGAAGAAATATAAGATGAATAAAAGATAAACTAAAATGATAGCAAAGGCTACATTGTCATCTTTTAATTGAGAATGTGGGTACTGGCATGGTAGTTTCACAGTTTTTAAAGACAAGAACAAAAGTCTTTGGACTCTTAGTCTAGAGAGGGAATCCTAGTAGAGCAATTATTTATTTTCTATTTATCAGATTTAATATTAATTTCTTTCTGTGAATGTGGTTGTGGAAGTAGAGCAAGCACTCTACATTGGTGTACACTCCTAGCCTGGAGTTTCTATTTGCTGGGTTGGCTATTGCCATGTTTTCTACATGTGTCCAATTTTTTTTCACTGTGCTCAGGCTACTGGAGGGTGAGTTGCATGGCCTGTACCCCACACTCCCTTGCCCACCAGCTTCAGCCAGAGTTTTGACAGAGAAAGGAAAATGTAGTCTGCAGATCCCCAGGCCTCGCAGGCAACCCTCTTTATGTTATGTGTTCTAGTAACTTCTTCCCTCTGCCCATTTGGTCGTGTTTGTTTTGGTCTTTGTTTGTGTCAGATCTGATTCTCTTTATAATCCTTTGTGGTGTTCTTGCCCTGTGCCAGATCCTGTGCAAATTATCTCTTCTCACACTGTGCTGAGACTGCTCTGTGTGGCTGGTATCTTTCTTCTGTGGGAGCTATCTAATTAAGTGGCTAAATCACTTGTAGGGATGGAAAATAAAACTGGATCAGTGTTTTTGTAAAGTCATGATTTGTAGGTATTAGTGGGTCATACCCAGGACAGCATTGGGAACTGTTCCTACAAGTCATTTCCTACAGAGGCAGTGTAATAAATTCTGAGTTCATCAGGACAGGTTAGAAAGGTCAAGCATGAACAAACTCAACAATGACCGTGATCTTGATATAAGTTCTGTTGTCTGTTAGGGCAATAGAGTAAGTTAAATACAGTTTCCTTCTAATGTGCCTGGCAAACACTGTCTTAGGTACAGTAGGAGAGGGACATACATAGGACACAGATGAAAGTTTACAATCTCATGCTGAAAGACACAGGGAAGTTTAATTCCATTAATCAAGGCCTGGGCTAGATATTGAAGAGAAGGTCTGTGGTCTGATTTCCCCAACCAGAGTCTACAAAAGCATAAAGGCAGCAAACAGGGTGCATTCTGAAGGGAATTCCCTGCCTTCATATTCAATGAAGAAGTACAAAGCACAAAACTAGAGGAATATGTGTGTGACTAAAGTATGCAGCGCCCATGTGTCATGGGAGAGAGTCTGAGTATGTCTTACAAGCAGTAAGCAGGGCTCCTAGCAATAGTTACATGGTCAGATCTTCTGGATGGAACATTCGCCTAAAATTTCAGAATTAGGTGATTAGCCAAATAATCATCTGACACTGGTCTTTATGGCAGTTTTGGGGGACTAGAATAAGGCAGGGTGAGCTGAGAGGATGAGGAGAGGGATGGAAGAGTTTGTGTGGATGGATTTGAGGAACCTACCATCTAATTAGATGGATGCTAGAAAACACAGGAGAAGGTGAGAGTCCTGGGGCTCTACCTTCCCGACCAGAAGCCAGAAGATGAGCTCTGTCCAGAGGAGAGCTAACAAGCTGGCTGGTGGATGCTGAGCTAGCAGTGGGGGTAAGATCATCTAGGAGCCATGTGTGACAGTTTTCTGCCTTGACAAGCTGCCACCAATCAAACTTAAACAATAGCAACTATTATATCGGTTCAAAAATTAAAGTGTTGACAAGGTTGGGGGTTCTCTATAAGGATTGTGAAAGAGGACCTGTTAACTGCTTTTATCTCAATTTCTTTGCAGCTTCAGGGATCCTTTGGCTTACGCATTGCCTTTCCATGTTACAGGAGTTTAGGGTAAAAGCCCTGTTTTTCAGGACTCTCAAAGGACACTGCCATTTGTCTGAGAAATTACTGAGTGGTGGTAAATGACAAGGAAAAGAGATTAACTTGGCATGGCCACATTGGGAAGCAGTGTCATTAAGTCTGTCTTTAAGATGTCAGGGTTCTATTGGTCATTGTCTCAGTTCTGGCCCTTGTTTTGAGATCTGGAGAGGTTGTCATTGCTGTCACCACTGGAGGGAAGTACCCAAGTCTCTTGGAATGATGACACCTGTTCCAGGGTGCAACCTCGACCCCTGAGTAACTGGTATCATCCTCATTTGCGAGCAGGGTATCTGTTCTACAAAGTGTGATCTGGGTCTTTGGTCATAAAGATGTTTCTTATTAGTGTTGTAACCCTAGAGCTGAACACGGCTGCAGAAGAGACAGATTATCAATAGATAGCTTACTACTGCCAAGCTGAAACACCATGGCCAGAAGCAACTTGGGAAGAAAAGAGTTTATCTCATTTTACAACTCTCAAGTGACACTCCGTTTCAGTGTAGAAACTCAAGGCAGAAACTGAAGCACAAGTCATGGAATCCTGCTTCCTGGCTTGCTCTCCATGGGTTTGTTCATGTGGCTTTCTTACACAACTGAGGACCATCTGCCCAAGGGTGGTAGCACACCCCCCTTAGTGGTCTGGGTCCTCCAACATCAATCATTGTTCAAGAAAATACCATACAAGACTTCTCTATGGGCCGATCTGATAGAAGCATTTTCTCATTTGAGGTTCCTCTTCCTGGCTACTGCTAGCTTGCACCATGTTGACAAAATAAACCAGTGAGTGCAATGACTAAGGAGGCAAATAATTAGAGAGGCAAAGTCTGTCAGTCATGTAGTGCTGGGCCTCCTCCTTTGCTCCCATCATGCTCCCTCTGTGTGTCTGTCTTTCTGTGTTTTGTGTTTTCATGAGGATGCTGGTCCAATCAGATCACATTCCACTCTAATAGTCTCATTTTAACTCTGGGTCTTTGTGCTGAATAAAAACACACTTGAGGCTCTCAGCTATCCCCACTTTTCTTTAACCGGCCTACCTACTGCTTCTACCCATGTATTTAAAGGTGTCCTGATCTGTGACTTCCTTTGTTCTGTTTCTACAATAACTTAACAGAACTGCTTTCACATTAGGACAAAGAATTTGAGACTTAAATCTGTTTCCATACCACGGTCACTCATATTTGGATCCAAAATAAAATGTCCTCTTTGAGCATAGTGTTGTGATTATTTATTTATTTATTTTAGTGTTGTGATTTTTATAAAAGGGAGGTAGAACTAGCTACAGAAAAATTCACAAAGTTTGATTAAAATAAGGATATGGAAATATAAAAGGGAAGTGTCGGGTAAAGGTCCGACCTACGGGAGAAGTAAGCAGTCCTTAGGAAGACTTTGAAGGAGGAGACTGTGGTGGAATTTGTGAAAGAGATGAACCAAAGGCTATCAGGACACAGCAAAGGCTCTGAGACCAAGACGGTAGTAGTCTAAGTATAAAAATTTTAAAAATATATAAACTTGCAAAAAGCAAAGGATGTCTTTTTTTTTCCTTTTTCTTCATAAAAAGCCTGCTCACAGCCTTTGTTAAACTATATTTGGGGCACTGAAAAGCAGGTGTGCATTTTCTTGCCAGAGTTCCCTTGCTTCATTTGATAACAATGGCTAGTGCTGATGTACAAGGTCAGCCCATGAATGTTCCTCCCTTCAGCGTGGCCTGCTCCCCTTGCTGCCACTGTAGAGTCATGGATGTTGAATTAGTGTCTCTGTGGAAAGGAGAAATAGTTAAAACTATATCTGTTGAAGTTGATGAAAATGACACTACATTTATTTATTTATAGAAATGGACCACACAGTGAACACTCCTAAAATCTAAGGCAACAATTTTACCTTTCCTAGACAAGGGACAGGCAGACCCTTAAATGAGACAGCAAGAGACTTAGGAATCCTGACTCATCACTGGAATGAACTGGAGCACAGGGTGGTGCAGTGTCTCCCTGACAACCACTGTGGGAGGCCAGAAGGCATTTTAGTTCAATATGACTAATTAGCCAGTGTTGGTTCAAACTTCAGGAACCTGACCCTGACAAGTTTATTTTAGGAATACTTAGGCAAATTGCAAGTTGGTGAAAAGTTTTCTGGTGATAATTAACTCAATCCAGTGTGTATAATAAAGTTCAAAGTAAGCTAAATAAAGGTCAGACATGGCTACATCAACTCTTTGCAAACACATATGATACCTTCCATAAAGATGGCTTCTACAGATTAGGAAAAACAAGCTCATAATAAGGATCTGGAGGAAGATCCAGTGTGGTCTCTGCTACAGAAATGGGAAAAAGAGTCACCAGACTATTAACCATGTCTGCTTCCAACCTTCTGCACAGATAACAGGCTATACATCCCTTCCTTTGAAGAAACAACCCTCTGTGTTTAACATTCCAGGTTCCCCTAGTACTTATCTGTTAGTACAAAAACCTGTTTACCTCCTGCAGTAATGTACTCTCAAAATGACACAAGGATACTCAGAACCCAGATGCTATATGGATATTTATACTTGACATATTCCTGTAAGTGTTAAAAGCTGTATCCTGTGCCTTGAACATAATGGGAGTTAAATAAAAGGCAACTGTGAAAACAAAAAGATGGCACAGGCCATGGCAAGAAATGTCTATAGAAGCATTCTGCAGTGAAAACCACAACACCAAATCTCTGATAAGAAAAATCAGGAATATATATTATTTCAAGCAACACGTGTATCTGCTTTTGTCTTTAGGCATGATGTCTAAAAGATGGGACTGTGAGGAGGAAATGAACTTGTACTTCCTGGGTGCCCTTTCCAGACTGGCAGACTCTTCTGTGGTCATTCAAAACTACTTTCTTTGTTCATCAACTTTTAAAAACCCTAGACAAAGAGCTGGGGTGGTGACATATATCTTTAATCCCTACACTCTGGAGATCGCTGTGAATTTGAGCTCTGCCTGGTCTATGCAGTGAGTCCTAGCACAGGCAGGACTGCATACAGAGATCCTGTGTCAAAAACAAATGAAGCACAAGCAAACCGTCAGCTCTCCTTCCTGGTGAAACATTTGGGATCTCCTGTTAATCACCGAGAACTTTCTTTTACTTAATTTCTTCTCACTGTTTCTGCTTCATCGCTCTTATTCTTTGGGGTCATAAGACAAGAACCGAGACCAGAAAACCTGAAAGACTGCTGCAATTACTATAGTTTGTTTTGTTTTGTTGAGATGGGGGCTCATGTAAACCAGCATGACCTTGAATTTGCTATAGAACTGTGGATAATTTTGGGTTTCTGATCCTCCTGACTCCATTTCCAGGGTGCTGGGATTGCAAGAGGACACCTTCATACTTGCCTTGCAATAAAGTTTTTAAAAGTGATTTTGGTTGCCTTTGAAATTCAAAACACATCATATTCTCCCTGCTCCTCTCCTTTAGCTTTATGAGTATAGTTTTTTCTAAATACAGATGCAACTAGAAAGCCTGTCAGTGAAGGAAAGAGGTGACAATTAGTGTGTTAAGAAGTTGTTTGTATGTGAGATGTTGGTTTGCCTTTCTGAATGAAGAGGCAGGGGTGAGATTGCCCAGATGGCAAGTTGCTCGGGGTGCATGTGTGTAAGACAGTAGCATGATGGGCTAATGTGGTTCTGACCGAGGGGGTGAACAGAACCAAATGGAAACTTCCAAACAGTTTGTAGGTCTAGATGACAATTCGGTGTTACATCATGTATGTCAGTCCACTGGGAGCAATTTGCGTGTTAATGACTTCATTTGTGAATCTGTGTATACAACAATACATGAAGGTGTCATTGATACGATTATTGTGGAATTTGTCTCACTTTTCCCCCTTTTCTGCCTCATGGTAAATCTGAGGGTGTAAAGCCAATGTTTCCTTCTCCGTAGAATGTTTCAGATTTGCATCTGCCTCTGGGGCATAGATACTTACTTTCAAATGGGGAGAACTGATTATTCTTGAATAATAACAGTAATGAACATTACTAACACTCCAAGAATGGTTTAGTAGCTTGGCCAAAGTTCAGCCGTGAGCATCAAGGCTGGAGTTCAGTCCTGAGGAATCTAACCCAAAAAACTGTGCTTGAAGTTTCTGTCTCACATCATCCATGAAGGTGTGTTCTACCTGGATCCAGGAGCACTTGCTAGGAGTCAAAAAACTATATCTGTTCTTTTATTAAATCTTTATGACAATGCCATAAACTGGCATTTATTATTTTAACTTCATTATGGCCGTGAGATTAAATAACTTCCTCAAAATATTACACTAGAGGCAAGAAATTAATCATGCTGAAATTTAATCACACAGAATAAACATACTATAAATCTTGGTTGATATTTCTATTAATCTCCAAAGAAGTTGTAGATACTGCACTAAGCAATGCATCGTCTTACGCTGCTGGGTTTCAGTAAGTGAAAGTTTACCTAATTAGCATAAGGGCTATCACAGGCCCTACCAGTTAGCTGTCTCTCTGGCAAATGTGGCAGCTTTTATTTCACCATGGGAATTAAGGATCGTAGAGAGATGGTTGAGACCATAGAGAGAAATCTACCCGAATCTCACAGGAGAGTTCCCTCAAACATCTCTTTCCTCTGAGGATGGGTATAACGAAGAGTGGCGGTTACTCTCTGGTCTTCATATAAATTTACCTTTGACACATTTCAAGTTCTATCATTTGAGTCCATGTATCCTTCCCAAAGGACCGAGCCATCAAGATAACTACTTGAACATGGTGGAGCTCCGCCTTATTTAGAAGACAGGTAAGGATTCATAGTCACTTCCGGAAGCTGTGTCCAGACCTCATCCAGCACCTTATGCACAATCTGCCAGCCTTCGCAAGCTACCCTCTGCTTCACACTGCACCAGCAGTTGACACATATCCAAGGGCCCAACCCTTGCTTTATCTTTTCCTGCCAATTAATTTTCTTAATAAAAATACATTTAGTCACATACATATTATTGTTCATTAATCCCAGCATGGATTCTACAAAGTCTCAAAAGGAAACAGAATGCCCCCAAGAGCAACATTATCAAACGAAGGAAGATCATTCAATGAAAGTGAACAGATGACTGCATTTCTGTTGAGGCAAATAATAACTCTAATTAACCCGTTACTGTGCTTAATGTGTAAGGGCTTTGTGCAAGCTTTCTATGATGGTAATTTGGAAAGACACTGTGTACAAAAACACACTGCCAAATCTGGTTCCCATCAAGGATTGTATTGTAAGGAAAATGAGCAGAGCTGAATGAGAGTCTGTCTTCTCAATAAAAAAAAGGTTTTTTAGATTATAATGTAAACAGATTCTGTTATTAAGGCTAATTAATTATGTGGTAGGATATTTAATAGCAAAAATACCCAAACCAGTTACTGATGGTAAGTTCTGAAAGGTATGAAGTTCTGAAACAATGCAGGGGGCAGTGTGACAGACATAACCCGCACTGAGAAGGAGGGAGGACTTTTTAGATTAGTTGTCTCATCTGGTGAATTAAAGACACTGGAAAATCTAGTGAAAGAAGCTTAGAGAGTTTAGTTTCCTATTTTAAATCTTCTGCTGTGGCCATAGATGGCAGTGCTAATGACACAAAAACAACTCAACTAGTAATTTTTATTAAAGGTATCAATGAGAAATACAATGTCATTAAGGAAATACACATATAAACCGAGGGATTTATATGAGCAATAAAAGGATATGTTAAAATTCATTTTTTCTTCACTACAAATATATCTGGTGCAGGGTTTTTTGGTTTTTTTTTGTTTTTTTTTTTAGCCCTGGCTGGCCTAGAAGTCACTTTGTAGATGAGGCTGACACAAACTCATAGAGATCCGTTTATCTGTGTATCCTGAGTGTGAGATTAAAGGCACACACCAGACTTTAGCAATGATAGGCAAAAGAAGGGGGGCTTTTCAAATTAATAAAAGATAAAGAAATTGATGTCCAAAGCCCATGCTTAATGAAGATAATGTATGCACGCAGGCATAAAAATGGACAACATCAGGTAAATTATCATCAAAACTGACTTTCCTTAGGGCCACATCATCATCAAATCCAAGAATTTCTTAAAAGTGTTGGTTGGACAACCTAGGTGCCCCTCAATGGAAGAATGGATCAAGAAAGTGTGGAATATATACACATTGGAATACTACTCAGCGGTAATCAACAGTGACATCCTGAATTTTGCAGGCAAATGGATGGAAATAGAAAACTCTATCCTTAGTGAGATATCCCAAACCCAAAAAGA
>JAQHUG010000008.1:739904-765139 GCA_028555095.1 Dicrostonyx torquatus
ATAAGACCATAAATTCCTCACAAAAGAACACGTCTCCTAATCCTTCTAATCCTTAAATGGTTCCACTCCCTGGTGACTAAGCATTCAAATGTAGGAGCCTATGGAGGCTCTTCTCATTCAAATCACCATATATGTCTTTTATTAGACTCTTATAGGTCCCTTCTTCCCAGAGATGAATGCACTTCTCTTCAGAGTCACAGCTTTTATTGTTTCGTAACTTCCTGCCCGTGCTTACACTGGTGAGCAACTGTTTTCAAGAATGAAGAGCAGTCCAGGTAGAATTAGAAGGAAAATATCTGAACACTGGAAGAACTCCGTGAAACAGCAGTTGTTTCCATGAAATCAGATACTGAGGCAGGAGTATCTCAAATGCAACATCAAACCACCCAGTCGTTTCATGTCGCCTTCTTCTCTTTTACTTTTTATTTTGGAGGGAGGGGCTGGGGTTAGAGACAGGGTCTCCCTGTGTAGCCGTGACTGTCCTTGAACCTTGTCTCTGTAGACCAGGCTGACCTCACAGAGATCTGCCTACCTCTGCCTCCCAAGCGCTAGGATCAGAGGCACACACCACCACTACATGGCTTTTTCTTGTTTTAAGTCAATGGAGTTTTCTTACTTAGAAGGGTTCACTTTATTATTGATCACAAAGGTGGAGCCTTCTTATCAATCCTGGCATCCTAGTGGGTTACTGTGTTATTGAGGCTACTATGTAAGGATTTTGCCTTCCTATAGTGGCAGATACACACGGACTTTTTATTGTTTATGACTTTTCGTGAGTGATCTTGCATTTAATGTTGGCCCAAGGAAATTCTTCATCCTATATAGCCTAGGAGAGTCAAAGAGTGGGATACCTCTGGTCTGAATAGACTATAGACTTCTTCTGTTGACTAGGTGTGTCAATAATGGCTTCATTACCAGCTATGGCATTGGCTTTCATAGAACAATTTTTTGAAATATTGGATCTTAATGTGTATCACAGAATGACCTCTGGACCTTTGAGCTTTCTATGTAGTCCTAGCTCACCTCAAGCTCATGATCTTCCCTGCCTCAGTCTCCTGAGTGTTAGGATATAAACGTGTTATTCTACTCCTGGTTATATTTAGCTAGTTTTTACATGATTATTTTATTTATTTATTTAGATAAGATCTCAATATGCAAAACAAGTTAGCCTGGAACTCCCCATGTAGCCCAAGTTGGCCTCAAATTCATGATCCCCCTGCCCCAACCTCTCAAGTGCTAGGATTTATAAGCAGGCGTCAACATTTCTGGATTTAACACAAACCTCTTACCGACAGAATGCATGTGGTACTGGGAGGAAGTGGTTTAAGAGTAAAACTAATGAGCTATCTCATTAAGGTAGCAAGTTTCTCAAGTGATGGTCAAGAAATAACAACATCCAGGAGCTGGAAAGATGGTTTGGTGATCAAGAATACTTTCTGCTCTTTTAGAGAACTCAAGTTGAGTTTCCAGCACCAATGTCAAGAAGCTCACAGTCACTGGTAACTCTAGCTCCAGGGGATTTAATATCTTCTCTAGACTTTGAGAGTACCCATACTCATGTACACTCACAGACACATACACACACAATTTAAATTTTTTAAAAGAAACAAGGACATGCTGACTGGGGCTGTAGAGTGTTTGGCCATCATTCACAGAACCCAGCTAAGCTGACACAGTGGCACATCTCTGAGATCCCTGCACTTGGTAAATAGAGGCAGGAGGATTGGGAATTCCAGTCCATCCTTGACTACAGCATGACTTCTAAGACAGTCTGGACTGCATGAGACTCCATCTCAAAAACAAACAAAAATCAATCAAATATAAAGAGGATAGTTCTGAAGTAACTGAGGAAATTTAAAGGATTTTGTTTATTTACTAGTGCTTCTAGCTTGTTAACTATGTTGTAGATTTTTCTGATGAATTAAGTTTCTTTGCTGGGGTTTCTTTCTTTCTTTTTGTTTGTTTTTTGCTACGTTTTGTTTTTGTAGAAGAAATTACATGATGTCTGATAATTGCTTTAGAATACTACAGAAACTATTGGACAGAGAAATTCAAATGCTAATAATAGTAGAAGCTAGTTAATATGTCCATGGTTACATTGGACTGTTCTATTTCTTTTCTGGGTTTGAAATTTTCCATGATAAACTGGGAAAGTAAAAAAATTAATAAGCTAAACATGGAACTCAGCGGCATCAGAGCCTCACAATGCAATAGAAAATGGAAGCAGCAAACAGAAAGCCAGCTCCTTCTTATGTAATCTGTACCTCAAACGTGGGTATTGATACTGTGTGGGAGTGCTGTTTATTCAAAATGTGGACATTGAACAACTGCTAACTTGGAGCTTTCAATCATTAAAAAAGTCCCTTTTTCTGGAAGGTACCAGAAATTGCAAGGTGTAGTATCAAGCCGAGAGGACATATTTTGCTGTGGCACTCGGAGCATCAATACCTCCTAGAATCACAACCCCAACTGAGTAACAAGACAAGGCGCCAGGGCAAAGGGCTTTCAACATTTGACTTTCCCCTCCCTTCCCTTCCTTCTCTCCCTCCTCTTTCCCTGATATACAGGGTCTCATTGTGCATGTGGGGCTTGTCTGTCACTTGTTAGGTAGCCCGGATTGGCTTCAAACTCACGATCCTCTCGCCTCTGCATCAGGAACAGAGTTCACAGGCTCGCACCACATCTGGCCTCATAGTTATTTAGGGGAACAATTGGGTTCAAGTCATGGAGCAGCTGCTACATGTAACATATTGATGGACGTTGAAAAGGGCAAAATAAAAATTAAAATGTTTAAGTATGTTAACAAATTATCAACAGTGAAAAGTTTCTGAATCAGGGCTTAGATGTCCCTAACTGATCAGCATATCATGTTCAAAGAGTTTCAGCCCAAATGTTTCAGAAGAGCCAGGAGCTGAACCAGAAGTCACAGAACAAGTCACAGCATTGAGAGGCAGGACGTAGGAAAATGCACAGCTTTCTGAGCGTGTCAAATGTCAAACAGGTATGACCTCTGAGGAGTGGGGAAGAAGGAAGGAGGGGGACAGTAGGGGAAAGAGAGAAGGTGCTGAGAACGGGAAAAAGAAAGAGAAGGAGGGTAAGAGGGAGGGAGAGGAGGGGAGGGGGAGAATGTGAGTAGAGGTAGAAGGGAAAGAGAAGGAAAGATTAGGAAACGGAGGGAAGTAAGAAGGCGGGGGCGGGGAGGAGAAAAGATAATAAAGTTAATAGGACATCCGTGAAGCCACAGCACTTCTGGAACAATCCATAGAATTCCAAAGTCCTCCTCGATTGAGACATCTTGTGAACACTTTTGGAAGGGATGCTCCCTCCTGGGTAGGTTGGAGACTATGGGATCTGTTTATTAAATCCTGAAATTGCTGATTATTTCCCAGAAAGTTCTAGTCCAGTGGATAATCTCAAGACTCATGTTTCTCCTTAGAAGATGCAAGGTTAGGGTAAAAGAAAAGTTAAAAATTAAACATTACCCTTGACATGATGAGGTTAAGAATTCGATATAGGATTTACCAGCAGGTAGAAAAATTCACCTCTAACGTTGAGTGAAAAGTCTTCCAGGGAGGAGGAAGGGCTGTTCTGTCTTAATCAGGTCAGTGTGATTTTCATTATGTGCCAAGTGAAATGAACTTTTAATTCCCCAGAAGGCTTTAGCGGTCCTTCCCTGGTAGAGAATTTCCCAATGTGAGGAAATTTGTTAGAAGAATCTGCTTATCTTTAGAGGCTTTTTACAGGGGTAAAAAAGAACGTATTTTTAGGAAGAGTGTGTAGTGGGCATTACTCACAGGGACACGGGAAAAGAAAAGGTGTGGACTGTGGGGCGAGCTGTCCGTGATTGGTGTAGCATGGCAGTGGTGGACGGAAGGGTAAGTGCCTGTGGCCTCTGTGGTACACTGGACTGCAAGTGCATCTGGTCGGTGGTGTGTACAGTTTGTCCACACTTATCATTACAGGCTAGAGAGATGTAGGTTTGGTTTGTGGGTGGAGGTATTTGTACAATGTGTGAGGAGGGTTTGTACTATTCGTGTGTGTTGTATGTATGTGTGTGTGAGGTGTGCATTTACATGTGGTTTGTGTATGTATAGTATGTGTGTAATGTTTTTGCATGTACTGTATGTGTGTACTGGGTTTGCGTATAGTGTTTATGTGATATGTATGTAACATATCCATGTGCATATAGTTTGTGTAAAGCGTGGTTATATGTGTTATGTGTAGTATAATTGTTTGGCTATTATATCTGTGTATTGGACCACATGTGCAATATGTGTGTGCTTTTCTGTCTGTGTGTGGTATGTACTTAGTGCTTCTGTGTATACAT
Organism: Dicrostonyx torquatus; assembly: GCA_028555095.1. Lineage (NCBI taxonomy): Eukaryota > Metazoa > Chordata > Mammalia > Rodentia > Cricetidae > Dicrostonyx > Dicrostonyx torquatus. The sequence continues at coordinate 744,232 of JAQHUG010000008.1, forward strand.
AGTAGTATCCGTGTATTGTGCTGTATGTATCTTCTGGGTGTCACATTTCTATGTGTGTAGTGTTTGTGTAGTATTTCTTTCTATATGTAATGTGTGTATATTATTTATGTTTGCATAGTGTTTCTGTGTGTAATATTTGTGTACTATGTTGTGTGTATAGTATGTGTGTAGAGTTTGCATAAATGTGCAACATATGTGTATTGTTTATGTGTGTGTAGTTTTTCTCTGTGTGTAATATGTGTGTATAAGGTATTTGTGCACTGGGTCGTATGCATGGTATGTGTACGGTGTTTCTCTCTGTTTAGGTTTGTGTGGTATGTGTGTTGTATCTGTGTACTGTGTTCTATGAATAGTAAGCATGTAGTATTCCTCTATGTGTGTCTGAGTACGTGTAGTATCTCTGTACTGTGTTGTGCATTTGTTGCATAAAGAGCAGTTCAAAAGAGGGTCCAATGTGTGATGCTGTGGTTGACGTTCTACACATTCTAGAATGCTTCAAATACGCAAATCCTAGGTGTCCTGGGGACATGTGGGAGTCATGTGAACTGATGAAGTCAGATCTCAAAGTCTAAGCTCACAGCAGGTGTGAGAATTGAATTCTAGCTCATCACCCTCCCATCCGCTTCTGCCCAGCAGACAGAAACTTGACTGCGGTAACTCTGTTTCCAGAAAAACTGAGGCTACAGACAAGTTTACATGGGGCTATGGAGAGCACTCTATCTCAAGACAGTGTGGCATTACTAAGAAGATAGCATATCTTACCTATTTTAACATGCAGAAAATAAGCTGTTCACATCTTTGATTCCACCACTTGGGAAGCAGCCGTGGGTGGATCTCTGTGAGTTTGAGGCTAGCCTAGCTTACAAAACAAGTTTCAGGACAGTCAGGGCTGTTACATAGAGAAATCTTGTTTCCAAAAAAACAAAAAACAAAGCAAAAAAAACCCTCAGAAAATGAGTTTTGCTTGTATTTACTCCTCCTCCAACATTCAGCTTTAATGTGCGCTGCGGTCTCTTCCTGCCTGCTGACCTGACGGTCTGCCTTGCAGGGCAAGCCTACTACTGGCAGCAAATACCCTCAGTTTTTGTTTCTGTAATAAAGTTTTTAGTTATCATTGAATTAAAAAAGCTGGATTGGCAGGGTTGCTTTTTTCTAGTTAACAGATTTTCAATAAATTTTAAATGAACAAAAAAAACCCATGAAAGTGGAATATTAACTAAGCTCTGCAGTGGAGGTGAAAGGGCACTGGTGTGATGGGGTTAGTCATCCTGGCTTTGCTTTTTTTTTTTTTTTCTTGATCCTGTCTTTCAGTGAGACAGGATTCCTGAGGACTTGGTCAGTTGTTTCCTTTATATGCTGACCAGTGTGCTTTGAATCCACAGTGCATGGAGACCAAACCCACGAACAAGAAGATAAGCATCAAATGGAGAACCGGTGCCTTGCCAAGAAAGGTAGTGTTGTCCTGTTGTACAGGGTCCACCTTCTTAAACACAACATTACTGATGGCGAGTGAGAGAACTGGTCTATGGAAGCATTAATTCGGAAATATCCAGAAAAGGCAATAAAGTTTTCATATGATTCTTAATGCTCTTCTGGCATCCCATAACTATGATGCAACTAACAGTGCTTAAATATTTGTATATCATCAACAAGTCCTATATTAAAGGGTAAAAACAAAATAGGAGAGAGAAAACAAATTTGCTTGATACATGCATATATAGACACAAATGTATTCTTAACAAAACAGGGAAAAAAAACTCATGATAATCACCATTGATTTTCCTGGGACTCATCCCATGCCATAGTATTTATATATATGTCATGACTGATGTTTATAACTACCAATCTCTACAGCCTTTGCCTTCATAAAGCAACTCAATGGACTGTGGTTTTGTTTTTTTTTTTGTTTTTTTTTTTTTTACCAAGTATGGCATCTACAGCTTGACTCCCCAAGGCCTGGGTCATTTGTAGTTCTGCTTGAATAGGGCTGTGAATGAGTCTCATTGACCTCAAATACTAGTCTGGGAAACACTACAAGAGACTCTAAAACACCGTGCCTGTTTGGCATCCATACTCTCCCTTGCCAAGTTACAGAATAGAAACCATATTTCCCTATTAGAAGATCAGATTTATCACCCCATGAACGTCTTAACTCCATTAATAGTTCATCACCTCAAAGGCTGAGGACCCCAAAGTCCCCCAGGGGAGAAGCTTCATCTTCTAGCCCGATGAAGTCCTGGCTATGCCACCACTGTCTGAATTTCTCCCCCTGGAAGCAATAGGTAGAGGCCAGCAGCAGTAGCTCCTGAAAATAGGAAGTGAAACGTTTGCTACCAAATACCTAGGGGTGATAGTTTCTAGCTCTACCCTGTGGTTCCTGGATTCATGAATTATAACTATGGGAAAACAGCACCATGTGTTGGGTGCTGATTCAAGCATATACAGCCTCTAGCAGAATATTGTTCCAATCCGGCAGAGTGCTGCCACCAAGTTAATGCTGTAACTGTGTCCTCATAAAGGCCATTCAACCACAAGCGAGGTAAGACCGATGAATTCTATGAACACAGGCCTTCTGCTGCACATCTCTGGATGTGAGGTGAGCTCCTGTTATATAGAACACCATGATGGAATAAGGCATTCTTTGAATTCAGAGAAAGTTATTTCTAGAAAAACATTGCATAGAGGAAGGATAAATTCATATCCAGAATAACTGTCTACTTAGTAAATATAAAACACTGGCCTACCCACGCAGGAAATTATCGAATATAATCTATCTGCCATCAGCTTGCTAGCTGGTCACCCACAGGAACCGCCTTCTGGTGGGCTCGAAGTTGTCGGTCTCTGTTACTGGCAGATTGAGAATTGAGCAACAGCCATAGATATGTGGGGTTTGGTGAATGCTGTGTCCATACATAACTGTCAACTTCTAACCTGGTGTTATAAGTTAGTTCGCAGGGATCTTGGTTATTTTCCTCTTTTACAAGGTATCTTAGGAGTCGATTAAACTGATAGCATTTTGTTGATTGGCCTGCATGAGAGGTAGCATTCACTATGGACTTACTGGAAAAACTACTCATCTGAATAGAGACCCAGATTCCAACCCTCTCTGGATAGATTCTCACAACAAACCCAGAAGTATAAGTTACCATTTTTCTAGTAGTTTCTCAATATGGTGAAATTGACAATCACAATACATGTATTGGATTATCATTCTCTATACCATTTTATTTTATAACTAGGATAAAAATTAATCTTTTAAAACACAGTATTTGTTCAGCTGAATTTAAAACCCACTGTGGATTCACGACTTTTTCTCTTTTAGAATTTTAATGTTTGTAGTTTTGCTCATGCCTGTCCCATTATTGTATGTTGGCAGTAGTAAGAATTTACATTTGCCGCTTCAGCAAGTCCACAGATAAATATCCTACCCTAGTTGCATTGCTTCTATAAGGGTCATCGGGGACTGATTTAGAGAGTGAGATTTTGCAATTTGAAGTCATGACCTTTGAATGAGGTTTAAGGTAACATTACAATAAAATGGGGGTTGGGGATGCTTAATATGGGTTGGCTATGTTTTGCATGTGTGATGAACACAAATGTTCAGGACTCAGATGATGGATCACAGTAAGCAGAATTCTAAGATAAACCCTAAGATATCCTAACCCTGGTACATGCAAACTATTTCCCAGTTAAACAGGAAAATTATCAAGGGAAAGTGATTGAATTACACAAGCCTTTAAATCTATGCTTAGAGGACACAGATGGAGCAGTCAGGCAGATGCAAGATGGATTCAGCATGGTGGGGCTTCTCACTGCTGGTTCTGGATACAGGAGAGGCCATGCTGATTATTTTTGACTGTAAGGGGACTCCATAACAATAGATTCCTAGAGTAGACAGCTTTGGTGACTAGTTCTTTAGCCTGGGGCGATGGATCAGTCAAGAAAGCATTTGCAACACTAGTTCAGTGATCTGACTCCAAATCCCCAGCACCCATATAAAAATCTTGGTGTGGTGATATATGTCTGTCATTCTGGTAGTGGGGAGACAGATATAGGAGGATTCCTGTGATTTGATAGCCAGACAGTCTAGCCTAACCAGAGTGAACCAGTTTCATGAGCGACGCTTCCTCAAAAACTAATTAGATAAGGTGGAGAACAATAGAGGAAGACACCCAAGATTTACCTCTAGACTCCATAAATGTGCAACTATTTTCCCCAATATGAGCATGTATACCGTCATGCAGCACGCGCGCGCGCACACACACACACACACACACACACACACACACACACTTTAGTCCTAGATGCACATGTATTTCTGTAATTCCTGATTTCCTCCACTGATGAGCATGCTTTGTTTTATATCAATACTACATTCTTTCCTATAGTTTGATGCTTTCTCAGTAAATTTATTCTCTTCAGAAAAAAATTTCACAATGTAAAAATATGAGTTTCTCAACCAGAGTAGTCATATCACTTTGAAGATCAAAACAGTTTCTTTGAGATAAAATACGACTGATAATATTAAAGGTTACTACTTCCAAAGAAAACCCAAGGTATTTGTCCATGGTTTCTTTAAAATAGACACTCAACAAAGCATTTGCAAATGGGTTTAACATTCCGGTACATTCTAACTGAAATGATGTCTTAAGGTAATAGGGATTATTATATAAGTCCCACATCTTCCTTTTGTATGGCAATTTCTAGAAGGATGTTTCTACAGTAAAATTTTAATTTACTGTCTAGGATATCAAAGTTCCAAATGCCTGCACTTTTTCTTCAACTGTGTTACAAATTGAGATGTTCTTTTCTACTTCCGAGTTCCAGGTTTCTGCTCATTTCGCTATGGATTGGCTATTGTTTTGCACTTCTGTAACATTGTCATCATGGCCCAGAGAGTGTGCCTGAACCTCACCATAGTAGCCATGGTGAACAGCACAGAGGCACCCCATTTACCCAATGGATCTGCAATGGAGAGACTGGATGATGTAAAGGTATATTGGAAGTATGAAGTTTAAGTTTAAAACTTTATCTTGTTAGCTAGTTTCTACAGAGGACATATATTATTGACAAGATAATAATAATTATAAAATGAAGCTCAAGTTTGAACTATGAATAAGGACTCAAATAGGCATATTCTGTGATTAAAGAATATCTCAAAGGCTGGAGAGATGGCTTAGCTATTAAGAGCACTGACTGTTGTTCCAGGGATCCTGAGTTCAATTCCCAGCACAAACTTAACAGCTCACAGCAGTCTATAACTGTAATCCTATGGGATCTGATGCCCTCCTCTGGTGTGCAGACATACATTCAGATAAAACACCTAAACACATAAACAAACCTTTTAATAAGAAAAAAGAATAATTCAACATTTTGGAAGGGTTTGTTGTATGATTTCAGGTTAAGGGGTAACAAAACCCAAGAGTTAGAACTTCTTTAGAGTAAGAACTTTGGGAAAGAAATGGGGGCAAAAAAGAACGTACCTTACCAAGGAAAATGAAAGATATGGTTAACTCTGATTGGAACTTGGCAGGGATCGAGAGTCACCTATGAGACACACCTCAGGCCTAGGAGGGAGTTTCTAGATTGTGTTAACTGAGGTGGGGAAGCTCACTCTAAATGTAGATGACAGCATTCAGTAGACTAGGTTCAGTATGGATAGAAAGAGAAAACAGGCTGGGCATCAGCATTTGTCTCTTTCTCTTCCTAACTACAGGTGAATGTAATCGGTTGTTTCACGGCTGCTGCCAGCATCTCCACTATCCAAAAGAATCTGAAATCTTTCTGATCCCAGCATTTCAGATAAGAGATACTGAATCTATAATTGAAAATATCAATGATAAAATGTAAATACATATGCAAAATGACATTTTAAGATAACAAAGTTGTTTTGAGACAAAAAAAAAAACTTTAGGAAGAGGAAGGGCTACTTTAAACAGGCTGAGCAGAAAGACCACACTCCTGGAACCCAAAAGTACCAGATCTTATCTCCAATGCAGAGTATTTGGCATGTCTCCTCCTTTTTTTTCCTTTTAGAACCCTGTATATTCCTGGAGTCTTGATATTCAAGGGCTTATCCTCAGTTCTGTCTTCTTTGGTATGGTCGTGATTCAGATTCCCATTGGGTACCTAACTGGAATATATCCAATGAAGAGAATACTTGGGTTTTCAATGCTCCTCAGCTCTGTGCTGTCCATGCTCATCCCACCAGCAGCCCAAGTTGGAGCAGCTTTGGTCATTGTGTGTCGAGTACTCCAGGGAGTAGCCCAGGTATTAAGACGTGATTAAGACAGACATAGAGCTTGGATTCATAGTATTAGAGTTCAAAATCCTCATCTTTTCATTTCAGGGGATAGTGTCAACAGGCCAACATGAAATATGGGTCAAATGGGCACCTCCCTTAGAACGAGGCCGACTTACCTCCATGACTTTATCAGGTACGTACTTAAGCCAAGAATGGTTAAGTCCCATTTTCATCTCCTTGTGTCATGGTCTTTCCGAGAGCCATTTAAAAACTTGTGCTTTGAGTTGCTAGGGGCTTTAGAAATATTCCTGCAATATTCTTGCTTTAATTAGGTGAGAGAAGATGGCTCAGTGGATAAAGTATTTGCCACACGAGTATGAGGACCCTGGCACCCATGTAAAGTAGCATTTATCACCCCAGCACAGTTGGCACAGAGACAGATGTAGGCCAAAGGCTCACTGGTCAGCCAGCCCTGCTGAAACAGTGAGTTCTAAGTTCACTGAAAGACTTTGTCTCGATACAGAGAGTAGAAGAAGAAAACACTGGACTTCAACCGCTGGCATCCAAATGAATATACATAGATACACACACACACACACACACACACACACACACACACACACACACTGTTTCAGAATGAAAAAGCAATGTCCTTACCTCAAACAACAGAAAAAGAAGAGAAAAGATGTTCTCCATTCCTCCTGAGCACTGGAAACAAACTTCTTCCATGGAGATTGTTCATTACAACACAGAGGTTTATTGGCTGAATTTTCAAGTGCCTTTGTTAAGTTAACAGGGATGTCTTCTGTGCCCTTTGATTAGGATTTGTAATGGGACCATTTATTGTCCTTCTTGTGAGTGGATTCATCTGTGATCTTCTGGGTTGGCCCATGGTTTTCTACATTTTTGGTGAGTCTCTTTTTATAAAATCTCAGTAAGGCATCAAAGTTTAAGGATAAACACAAAAATCTAAATCTAATATAACTTAACAATTTTTATGAATTGCCTATTTAAAAAAAAAACCTGGGGGATGAGAGGGGATGTGGTGGAGAGGAACTGGGAGGAGAGGAGGGAGGAGAAACTGTGGTCAGGATGTAATACTACTATTATGACTAATAACAATGATGATGATGATAAGCCCACAGTCATCACTAAGGGAAAGAGAAATCAGTATTCAAAATGCTGATGATCAGAAATGCACTTTGTAATATCCTACCCATTTTACATAACTACACGCTACAGTTTGGAGAGCTACTTAAGAAGCTCTCTGGGGGAACAGACTATCATAATAGTTACCTATGTTGATCTTTGGAAGGTCATAAGATGAATATATTATATGTAATCCATACCCATAAGGCTAGGCTGTAACCAGGCATAATAACATCTTCAGGGAAAAATATACTGCACAAATTAGAGTAAGTAAACACAATAAAGAACTGATGTTGCCAAGTAAATTATAGCATCACCATTGGATTCAAACTGCAATGTCCCCAGTGACTCACTTCACAAAGATTCCACAACCTTATCACTCTTGCACCACCGGCTGGGGACCAAGTGTTCAGCACAAGAGCCTCTTGGAACATTTCACACTTAAGTCACATTGTTCAAAGTCACAATTATGGCAAACTTGGGATTTATTTACTGACTTAGTAACTTTTCTATTGCTGTCATAAGACATCATGACCAAGGAAACTTATTTAAAAAGCATTTAATTTGGGACCTTTTTTTACAGTTGGAGAGGATAAGTTCATGACCATTGTGGTAGGGAGCAGGGCAGCAGAGAGGTGGCCATGGCTCTGGAACAGTAGCTGAGAACTTACATGTTGAGACAACTACCATGAGGCTTGGGGGGGGGTAGAGAGAGAGAGAGAGAGAGAGAGAGAGAGAGAGAGAGAGAGAGAGAGAGAGAGAGAGTCAACTGGAATGCTGTGGGCTTTTGAAAGCACAAAACCCACCCTCAGTGATACATCTCCTCTAGCAAAGCCATACATCCTCCAACAACACCTTATAATCCCTTCCCAAACAGTTCCACCAACTGAGGACCAAACATTCTAACATATGAGCCAAAGGGGCCGCAATCATTCAAACCCTCGTATTTGCCAAGCAATTACTTTGAAAGACATACTGTAGGGACAATGTCATAATGTAAAGTCGGGTTACAAGAGCTACCATTACCCCCAACCCCAAGAGAGCAAGTGAACAGAGTTATCAGAACCAATCAAAAAGTCCCTAGACTGGATGCCTGAAGAACACCCCTGAAGATATCGCAGGTTTGAAAAGATACCTTGTACTCATTCGCTCTCTCCCTCTCATCCCTTACCAGGCCTTTTTTTTTTTCAGACTTAATTCACTTTTAATTTTCTTGTATAAAAACCCTTATGTGGTGGCCATAGCTGGGGCCTAGGTCCTCTGAACAGAGACTCTGCTGTGGGTTTTCACAAGATGGTCAGTGAATTCCTGATAAGGAGACTTGGTGAACAGTCTCTTTCCAGGGGTCGGAGGTCAGGTAGCTGTGTCTTAGAGATGGCATCAAAGGTGGCCTTGGCAAAGCTGCCCAGGGTGGCAGGGCAGCCCCTGGCTCTTGTGTAGCAGTCATCAATACCGGCCAGCAGCAGCAGCAGCTTCTTGGGCACAGGAACAGAGACTATGCCAGTGCCTCTGGGGCAGGGATGAGACACACCAGCACAGAACCACAGCAGCATGTCACTTTGCATGGAACAGAGTGAGGCTTGCCACTCTTGTTCCCCAGTAGCCTCTGGTGGACAATAGAAAGCTTGGCCAAGATGATGGCCCCTCAGATGGTAGTGGCTACTTCCTCGGAGCACTTAACACCAAGACCAACACGACCACTGTAGTCCCCAGTAGCGACGAAAGCCTTGAACCTGCTCTGCTGGCCTGCCCTCATCTGCTTCTGCACTGGCATGATTTTCAGAACCTCATCTTTTAGGGATGCTCCTAGGGAAAAAAAATCAATAATCTAGGATTCCTTAATGGGCAGGGAGAACAGGTAGATCTCCTCTAGGGACTTGATTTTCATCTCCTTAACCAGGTGGTCCTGCTTGGTGATGGGGATCCACTCCTTGTCTTTAGCTTTACCTCAGCCAGCCCTAAGCCCCACGGTCCCTAAGACCGCTGCATGGCCTCTTAATCCTCCCGCTGCATTGGCGTCATCTGCCATTTGGTGTTTTCCAGAAGAAGAAGCCTTCCCAGGCTTTCTATTGGCCAAATTCAAAAGGAAAGTACAGGGGCAGAAGTCTTGTTGATATTTATTCAAGCTATCTATGGCTAAGTCACTGTCAGAAGGTTATAGAAAATACATAATTCCCATAGTGTGCCAAAGGCAAAGTCAGAATAGGGAAACACATCTACCCTTGCAGTAGTGGTTGTGTGGCTGTCTAGCTCTGTGAAAGCTCAGTATGGCACGCTCTTGAGGTAGGGAGCCATTGTCGTGGTAATTAATGAAGTAATTACCCAAACCAGCTATCTCTAGAATATATGTATTTTAATAGATGAAAGAATATAAACAAACTCATGATACCAGATCCAGGATTCCACGCATTCCGAGGGAGAGCACCGGGCAAAGAGAGTGAGCACACGTGGCCCGTCCCTTTTATTCATCAGGGGGTCCTGATGGTCCAACCCAAATAATTAGCTAATGGCGGGCATGGCTATTAGCTTGATTGACTAAAACCTTTCCTCATCAAGCCATTACAAATCTGAAAATATAAAGGCCCAACATTTTGGAACCCTACAGGAGGAGATGGACTCATTGGATCAGGCCAAAACAAAGGGTTCACTGACAAGAGCATATCAGTAACATGCACACCACAGCAAGGGCTAGCTGTGGTTACAAAGACCATCAAAGTCTGAGCCTCTGAGGGTTTTAGAGAAGAAAGAGGCCACCTAGATTTTCAGGCCAATGCTCTAAAATGTGCTTGATCCAAAATCCAGGTAGAACTTCCTTGTAACATGTGATTCTCTGATAGGTATTTTAGGCTGTATCCTGAGCCTTTGCTGGTTCCTTCTGTTCTATGATGACCCCAAGGACCACCCATATATGAGCAGCAGTGAGAAGGCCTACATCACATCCTCTCTTCCCCAGCAGGTAGAACACTGAGCTCCTTTTGGGCAGCTTCTAGATTCTGCTCCAAACAAAACACATTCCAGATGATCCTCATTTTTAATGACTCTTGATTTCTTTCCTAGGTCAGTTCACGCAGACAATCTCTGCCGATCAAAGCTATGCTTAAGTGTCTTCCACTCTGGGCTATTATCTTCAATACCTTTGCTTTCATATGGTCCAGCAGCCTCCTGATTACGTACACTCCAACATTCATCAGCACTGTGCTTCATGTTAACATTAGGGAGGTAAGAGTTCTCATCTTTAACTTATAAAGGACTCCCCTTCTTATCTCTCTATGTTTTATGAGCATAGACTCAGTCTTTGCCTGCCTCCTACACTAGCTAGTGGACTTTACCTGGAGATGCATCATTTCCTACATGTGAACTCTGTTCAGACAAAGGGTATTGGTGTATAAACACAGTGTCTAGAATTCTACCATCAACACACATGCAGCCACATTTCCACACAGTCCCCCAGGTTCCCTCAATATATGCCTTAGCCTGTTACTTGAGACTTGTTACAAGTTAGTATTGTAGTGAAAGTCTGCCTATCATCTTAGTGCTTAGGAACCTGAAGCAGGAAGATTGCTCTAACTTTGAGCCTAACCTGAGCCACAGTGTGAGATTTTTATCTCAAAAAAAAAATGAAAATAGCTTGATGCTACCATTCTCTTCAGGAAATGGAGTCCTAATGTGAAAGTTACTCTGCCACCATGTCCATCTTTTGTCAACCCATTGTCTTGGGACAAAACCACAATTCCTGGGTTTTGGGTATTTCTCTTAAAGGATTCCCATTGCTTATCTGACATTGGAGGACAGTTATGCTTGGAACTTCCTATCATTTGATATCAAGCTAACCCAGAAAGGTTCCCTTAGAAATGGAGTCTGGGCTCCCAACTTTGGACCGTTTACTAGTGTACTTACTGCCTCAGGGTAGTGGCCAGCATAGTGCTGTGGCCATACAAGCTCTCTCTGATTCAACTTAATGAAACCATGGAGTCATTCCTAGAGCTAACCATGGCCAGTTAGAGCAAACACGCAATTGTCTGTCATTAATTATCATCTCCATCCTCTTTCATTTCCCTCAGGGCTGACACTTCCTGTTCTCAGTGGTCTTCTCTTGCAGCTTTCTAGGTCCCATGACACTAAAACCAAAAATCTATAGAGGATGGTGACAATTCTTACTTACCTCAAAACTATGTTTCGCTTTCCTTGGACCTTGTGTTCCCAGCCACGGTTCTAACATGGGATGGTTTCCTGGATCAACGCACACATTTAATTCATTCATTAGATGGGACTGGGGATTGAACCCAGCACCTTGGCATGCCAGACAAGAACTCTACCACTGAGTCACATCTCCAAGTCTAAAGCACACATTAGTTACTGAAATGTAGTGGAAGTGCTGGCTGCACGGGACTGCGTCTCCACCGTATGCACTCAGGATGATGTTTCCTCCTCAGAACGGGCTGCTGTCCAGCCTCTCCTATCTGCCTGCTTACATCTGTGGCATCGTAGCAGGTCAGCTGGCAGACTTCTTCCTGTCCAGGAAGATTTTCAGCGTAGTTAACGTGCGGAAACTCTTCTCAACGCTAGGTAAGGAAGAGCCAGGACAGATGAGCATGTGGGGAATTCTTCATTCCTGTGTTCAGAAGCACCTAACTGTACGGTTTGGGTCATTCTGCAGGGATTCTCTCTCCTGTGATCTTCGTCATGTGCCTGCTCTACCTGAGCTCCAGCTTCTACAGCACCATCATCTTCCTGACACTCGCCAATTCAACACTCACCCTTTCCTTCTCTGGACAGCATATCAATGCCTTGGATATTGCTCCCAGGTAGGGCTCTCTTAAAATTTACTTACTTTTGCATTAATAAATAAAATGACATGCATTTCTTGTGTACAGGACGATGTTTTGAAATGGACGCATTGTCGGATGATTAAATGGAGTTAAGTAACATATATTATTCATACAGTTCCTTATTTTTGTAATGAAAGTACTTAAAAATCTATCATAGTAGCTGTTTTCAAGATTACAAGCCATTGCTCTTAATGGCAGGCACTGTCCTGTTTGATGGGTCTCTTGAACTTATTCATTCTCACTGAAATTTTGTATCTTTCAGCCAGCATCTTCCTAAATATCTCATTTCACCCCTAGAGTCTGATAACACCCTTTCTATCCTCTATGTCAATGAATTCAACTTTTTATATTCTACATGTACATGATATCATGGATCATTTGTCTGTGACCTTCTTATTTCACTCAGCATCATATCCTCTAAGTTCATCCACATTGTTAAACAAAGACAGGATTTCCTTCTTCTAAAGGCAATAGCATTCTGTTGTGCAGACCACACAGTCTTTATCCATTTAGTGCTGGTGGACACTGGTATTTTTTTCTATCTTACCTGAGTGGATGATGTGGCAATAAACAGGTCATTGCAGATGTCTGACACACTGACTCAGTGTCTGTCTAGTATGTGCCCAGCAGCCGGAGCGCTGGGAAATATGGTGAGGCGCCGTCATTCTGTTTCCTCGAGTGGCTGCACTAGCTCAGTTTTCTGCCTCTCACCAACCCCTCTCTCATCCTTTTCATCCCAGACATCCTAATATGCAAGGCAACATCTCACTATATTCTGAATCTGAATTTCTCTGATGATTGGTTGCAAATTTTCCTTATGTATTTGTTGACCATTGAGGCCTTTTTTGAAAAGTTTCTATTTGGGTTTTTTACTCATCTAGGTGGATAGTGAGTTGCACTTCTGATGTATTTCTGATACCAACCCATAGCGAATGTGTGCTTTACATTTTCCCCATTGCATAGGTTGCTTCTTCACCCCACTGACTGTTTCCATTCTTCTCCTCTTGCTTTTGTTGCTTGAGAGTTTTTTTTAATTCAAATCAAAAAAATTGTTGTCTAAACTAAAGTCCTGGACTTTCCCACAGTGCTTCTTTCTCGTGGCTTTATAGTTTCAGGTCTTCGGTTACTTTTGAGTCAATGCACTATATATTGTCTGAAAGAAAGGCACAATTCTGTTTTCTTCTGTAGGTAGATACGATTGGTTCCAATACTATTTATTGTCCTTTTCCCATTTCCTGTTGGCGGCCCTATCTTTGAGGCCTATTTTGAGGACAGGTGGTATGAGACCCCTTCTTTGTTCTTTGTCCTTGGAACGCCTTTGCCCACCATTGTGAAGCCACAGGTATTTTAACCATTTCTTTTCTACCTCTGTGAAAAATATCATTTGGATTTTCAAAGGCATGAATTGAGTGTTTAGATCACTTTCAGAAACAGGCATTTTGCTAATTTTCATTCTCCTGATCCATAAATATGGCATGTTTTCAGTTCATCAATGTCCTATGGATTTAGAGTACAGGCCAGTCCACTCCTAGATTAAATTTATTCTTAACTACATTTTTTCTAGTTCTTTTAAAAGGGATTATTATAATTTCTTCTTAATTTGTTATTAAGTAATGATTTTAAAATACCATTCTTTCTGGTATAGTCATACGTACTCTATATACATATTTCTAATCCGCAATGAGGAGGCAGAAGAAGGAAAAGGACCAGACTGAAGCCACCTGGCTATAGAGAGAGACAGTCTCTGACACACACAGAGAAGATGAAATCATAAAATAAAGAGTCTGGAATAATTTAGTATAGGTAAAATGTGCACAGTAGTGCTTTGGCACACAGCGAATGTCATCAGGATGATCTACTTCATCATTCCTGCAAGTTCGGATGCTAATTCACAACAGCCTAGACTTATTTTACTGCCAAGGAGATTTGTTTTCAAATATTTAATTTTAAAATTATGACTACTGGTTTGGAATTGGTGTTAGTCAGTTTTCTGTTACTATAAAAAAAATACTTGAAGTAAACCTATTTATAATGAGAAAGGGTTGATTTGGAGTCACAGTTTGGGAGACGTTAGTCCTTCATGGGTTAGCTCCATTGCTTTGGGTCAGGAGTGCATGTAAACCAAAACTTCTTCCCATCTGGGACATAAAAAGGGGGTGAGGAACAGAATGGCTACATCTCCTTTGAGGTCATATTCTTCCAATAGCCTAAAGGCCTTCTAAGATGTCACACCTTTCTATCACCTCCTGTAATACCAATCTAGCAACCAAGCCCATAGCAGCCAGGCCCCTAACAATGCTGGGCTCCAAATGATGCATGACTAATAAAATCTCAGGGTTCAACCTGAAGTTCTGAAAAGCAAGACAGTCAGCCCCTGGCTCTTACCTCAACCTCAGTCTGAATTGATGATCCTGCCTTCTGGAATCTCAGAATGAGACTGTGTGTCTGAAAGCTGTCTTCCTACTGCCCGCCCCCCCATCTTATATTCCTCTATAGGGCTGGAATTAAAGCTGTGCATCACTAGGATTAAAGGTGTGTGTCATTGTGGCTAATGGGATTAAAGGGGTGTGTTACCATAACCTGATCTATAGGGTTGACTAGTGGGACTATTTTACTCTCAGATCTTCAGGTAGTTTTTATTTATTAAACTACAATTGAAATGCCACTACAAACAATGTCTAGTCCATTTGCATATGACAAGTTCAGAGAAAATACTCCTCATCTATCCTATCCTGGTGAGTCTAAAATTTTGTACCTAATTTATATGTGGATGTGTCTTAGTATTTTTATGGAGCTCATAAAGACAGAACAAGGACTCAGAAAAGTCATAACTTGTTCCAATTCCATCAAAGGGTTCTGATGCTACACTAAATAGGTGAACTGTGGAAACTGAGGCCAGATAATGGTCCCTGCCACCACCAACCCCTGTGGCTGCTCACGAGCTTATGTATTCTTCACAACAGAGATGAGCAAAGAATAATATCCTAGAAGGATACGCTATCCACCTCTCTCAAGACTCAGCTCAAAATTCCAAAGTAGGACCTCACAGTTCAGCTAGACCTAGGGTTCAGCTGTGACCCTTTCCTGAGCAGGAGCTGGTAAGTTAACTGGCAAGCTCTGAGCTCCTCCCACATCGAACATGTGAAGGCAAAGTGAAATAGTATAGACTAAAGGAAATAAAAGATTCTGAATGAGCAGAGAGACCTTCTAATACATATCCTCTAGTGTTGGCTGAAGGGTCAAGGCTCTCAGTCCCAAAGAGTGAGGCAGTGCTTAGTCAAGAGCAATTTGGTTCAGGCATGGGAGCCTTGTGCTCTTGACTAAGCACTGCCTCACTCTTTGGGACTCATAGTCTTGGCCTTTTTGGGTCTATGACTTTTTGTGGCTGCCTTGTTTTCCTTGCTCCTTTTCTGCTAAGGCTGATATGAACCTCCAGGATTGGTCAATCATGGCTGCTTGTAAACAGCCTTTTCACCTCCTCATCAGAGGACTGGCAGCGATCTTTGGGCTCTGTCTGTGTGATTAGACCGAGTGAACAGAGTTCTTCAGTCATCAGCTCTAATTCAGTTCCTGCGGGCCACCCCATCACCTTCGGAATGTCCTGGCTGTACTTGGAAGCCTCAAACACCACTGAGTTTCACTCTAAACATTGACCATTTTCATAATATCATAGATTCCTTACTGCTAAAGGTAACCCTTCTGACAATGTAGAGCAATGAGAACTTGCTCTCAGGCACGTTTGCTTTCCGCCGTTTGAACATAAGCAGTTGGAATGGGTATTCATAGCATCAGCAGTTCCCCCTCCAAGCCTCACTGCATTGGGGTAGCTTTGCCTGAAGCATTTGTACCACTTTCCATCCTTGTTCTCTTTCCTTTTTGTACAGATATTATGGATTTATTAAAGCAATTTCAGCTCTAATTGGACTGATTGGAGGCCTAATTTCTTCAACTGTAGCTGGGTTGATCCTTAATCAGGTAAGCAGCATGCAGATAAGCTTAGTTGTATTGTTTTTGTTTTTGCTATTAATTGTATAAAGAAAGTTACACACACACCGCTTGGAGGACACCACAACAGTAGGTGGTCTTCTGAGTCTACACTCCTACAGACAATATATTCTTTCTCACTGTGTGTCAGCTGGTAGTACTGGGACCTCTTCAGCTGTTTGAAAGATCTCTGGTTTTAACAGGGAATGGTAGCTGTTGAAACAGGATTCAGCTGAGGGAGGGTGATGGAAGCACCAAGAGGAGCTTTATCGGGAAAGAAGTTAAAGACAGGAAGACACGAGGCTGAAGGTTGGAGGGTGCTGTAGCTTCTACTGAGGCACTACATCAGCAGTTGTCCCAGAATTCCTTAAAATCTCTTGGTGGACACAGTTGAAAGACTCTGCCAATTTAAAGTTACTTTTAAAAAAACAACAACAACAAAGAACGTGTTTCAGGCTGGTGAGATGCCTCAGGGGGGTACAGCACTTTCTGTAAATGCCTAACAACCTTCTTCAAAACCTGGAACCCACATAAAGGTGGAAAGAGAGACGCAACCCCACAAACATGACCTCTGACCTCCACATCCTTGCTGTGGCACAGCCATGTTCTCACATGCACACAGCCTGTGACACACACAGATAAGAATAGTGTGAAAATCCATGCTTCCCCTTGAAAAAAAGCAAATAAAAGAACATTTTAGAGATTCAGAAAATTTGATTTCAAGGAGGTGAATGACCACAGGGCCACTAGCTACTGTGGATCAACAGACACACATTTATCCGAAAAAGCAAAGCCAGGATGGGCATGCGTAGCGAGAAAGGGCTGCACCCTCATTCTGCTTCCGCAATACTCAAGATATGTAACAAAAGCTGTGAGCAGAGACAGGAATTGCATCCTTCATAGTAGTATTTGGAGTGAGTTGAGAAGGTGGTGCGTTAACGTCCTAGGAAAAGCTGTAGCCAGCTGGTTTAAAGGGAAGTGGTTAATCATTCTAGAGGTCCGTCTTGCCCTGCTGGTCAGATAATCAGGACATTTTGGAGACTTGTGATGTCTGTGTATTGTGCCTTGCACTTTCCCCTCATTCTCCAGGAGCTCGAGACCAGTTCCTTCTTGAAATGCTGAGTCCAACTAGTGTCTTGAGTATATCGACCCTTGTTTCTCCACCCGGGCTGGAGCATTAACCCAGAACAGCCAGCTGCTAGTACTGTGTACAGTCTAAGTTATTGATAACATGCACGTGTGGATGCCTTCTACCTAGAGGAGGACGAAAGCACCTTCTACAGTATAGAATACAAAAGGGTCCTTATCTACCCCAACCCCACCCCTGTCAATTTCATTAGTTCCTCAACTGGTTTGTTTGGAGGGCAAGCTCCCAGGAGGATTAGTTGTGTTGGGAGTTTCTTCCACCCACCACACAGCAAGGGGGCAGGGTGAGGTGGTCAGCATACATTGTGGCCACATTTCCCATCAAAGAGTTTCCAGAAATTCTGCTGTGCATACTTATGGTGCCATAAAGGCAGAAGCCACAGGCAGCACCACAGAAACTCCCTGGGAGGAATGCTGGCCTCACCAGAAAGGGGAAATTTAAGGCAACTAGAATTAGTTCTCTTCCTGAGCCTTATGAGCCAGCCACACCCTGCTTTTCCACTGCATCTCTTGAATACCCTGAACTGATTTCCAATTATTGTCAGCTGAACAAACTTCTCTACTAACTTTTGAAAGGCATCGGGGAATGTGGCTTTAGAACTTTGCAATCTTGTCTGCCTTTTCCTCAGTGTGAGGGAAGACAAACATTGACTTAAACCCCACTGAGCACGTGAAACAATAAACCAGCAAGAGTTTGAGGTCCACATTCAAATTGTGTTTCTCCCTAACATCTTTTTTCAGTTGTAGTTGTTTTTATTTTTATGTAATGGGTGTTTTCCTGCATATATGCCATGTGTGTGCCTGGTGCTCTCAGGATCTGGAAGAGAGCATCATTTCCTATAGAACTGTAGGCTGTAACTATAGAGTTACAGTCTATTGTGAGATCCATGCGGGTGCTAGAAACAGATAACCTCATTACTCTGGGAAAGTAGCTAGTTCTCTTAACTTCTGAGCTGTCTTTCCAGCCCCATCAAGTCTTGTTTCTTCTAAATGTCACACATGAAGAATTGTTTTTCAGGTCCTTAGCTGCCTGGTTGAAGCAAATTAAATTTTTCTAGAAAAACATCCTGAATTCATGTTCCATGGGGGTTCAGTAAATAGGACTTAAAATTGAAAAAAAAAATCACAAACACTTGAAGAAATGTGAAAAACAAACAAACAGAATTAGACCCTCAAAGATACTACTCACAATGCACATTTTAAAAAGTGAAAGAAGAGGCTGAAGATGTAAGATATATGACATATGACAAGGAATCCAATTTACCCACTTGTGTTCAACAATGTAAAAATTAAAAATAGAAATTTTAGACTTCATATAAACAAAAGGAACCTCTAAGGACTGCTTCCATCGGTGGGAGAGTGAGTGATCTGAGTCCATTTTCTTAATGGAAACAGTTGTCAAGGCTGTAGACTGGAAGGTGAATCTTTTTTGAAACTTAAGCAAGCTGAAGGTGCAGAGGCGTTAGCAGACAATGCAAGAAGCAGGAATTCAAAGAATTGTTCCAAGGTTACTGGATTTTGTTGTTGTTGGGAAAAGAACTTCTGGCTTTAGGGGTACTCTCCAGAGTACATGAAGGGTAGAGACCCTGATAAACAAAACATTTCAGCTTGAGACTTCCCAAAAAGAAAAGGGTGGTCAGAAAGAAATAGCCAATCCTTGTAATCTGCCTTACGTCATTTGGATGGCAGAAAACACCAAGCCAAATTAGGGTGCTTCCGTGTGCTGAGACCCCGCAGTGAGCCTCAGAGAAGCAAATCAAAATACATCTCAGTAGATCATCTCAGTTTCACTCATGAAACTGTCCCTAGAGATTTCCTGTAATTGTAAAACAGATTGGGAATTTATAAAAATTGACCCCACACTGCACCTGTTAACGTAAAGTGTGATGATCGTGAAAGAACAAAGTTACACACAGTGTGCCCTTTAACACAAAGATCAGACAACAGGGATGGTAAAAATCCATACACATTTGAGAGCTTGTTTGGAAGAAATAATAGGAGATGCATTGTAGCAAAATAATAATTATTGTACATAGGATGACTAAAAAAAATAGATGTAGTGCATAGAAATTGGTTAAATTGGCCAACTGCATTTGAAAACACACTTTCCCTACATGCCTATCCAAGTGTGACTGATACAACACACCGTTGTCTGGATAAGATATCTTGAAAGAGACAGGAAGTTTTGAAATAATAAATCATGCCAAAAAGATGCATTATTTACAAGAAACTGGTGTATTGCCTGGCAATGGTGGGGTACCCCATTGGTCCCACTACTCAGAAGACAGAGAGAGGCAGGTGGATCTCTGAGTTTGAGAGCAGTCTGGTCAACAGAGTGAGATCCAGCACAGTCAGGGCTACACAGAGAAACCTTGTCTCAAAAAAAAAAAAAAAAAAAAAAAAAATTTAAAAAAATCTCCCCAACAAAAAGAAAAAACCTGTCATATTAATAGCTGATGAAAGCAGAAATTTATAAATTTACGTATGTAGGTAATTAAAAGTAGTGACTGGTGTAGAGTGAAAGGCTTTCACTGTCATTTATAAGTGTTTTGAATGCTTAAGTGACCTGTGTTGCATCTACATACCATTTTAATGCTGTATTTAATGCTGTAAATGTTGTCAGATACAAAATCAAAATCAGTCACTCACACTTATTTGTCTTTCAATCCCTCAGGATCCAGAAAATGCATGGCATAAAATCTTCTTATTGATGTCAGGCATTAATGTGACTTGCCTAACTTTCTACAATATATTTGCTAAAGGAGAAATCCAGGACTGGGCTAAAGAAACAAAAACCACACGACTGTGAAGGTGAGGCACTATCAGATTAAATTCTGAAACTAAAGATGCAGGGAAGAGAGCTGCTGCTGCTGAGTCGCTGAGATGGAGAGCTGAGTGGGTTGGGGGAGGGGAAGCATGCTAAATCTGAAACATAATCACTGATAACGGCCCCACCCAGCACTACACTGTTCTGGGGAGACATCAAAGTTGCTATAGCAAATCCGGGAAATTGAGTTTCTCAGAAATGAACAGTTAAGAGAAATGCAAAAGCGATGAGGACCTGCCCTCAGGAAAGTAGAATAATGATTAGAAAACATGGAGTGTTGAGGTGAAAGAACTACTATCTCTGGAAAGTGCTGTCCAGGACTTAACATCTTTAGATAGGCTTTAAAACTTACCACTGGGTTAGGCATAGCTGTCATAGGAATGATCCTGGCAGAAACAACTTTCAAATAAATGATGGAGACAGGAGGCTGGTTAAGGTGTGCTCAAAGAGAATCTGGCAGTCTGTGAAAGTTTCATCTAAACTGTGGGTAGTGGATAAACCAGAGAAGAAAAGACTCCTGGATTAGAGTTGGCAGTTGTGAAACAGCCCTGTTTTCAAGCCCCATTGAATCAAGACACCTGTTGTGATAAATGCCAACAGCTGTTAGGAGAGACAAAAAAGAGACTGTGAGCCCCTCTTTTTAGGCATGGGGGAAAAGAGTGCACGTGTGACTGGGCTGATGTGCGTGTGTGTGTGATGTGGTATGGTGTGTGTGTGTGTGTGTGTGTG
>JAQHUG010000008.1:765729-797789 GCA_028555095.1 Dicrostonyx torquatus
TCCTGACGTCCTTGCTCATCTTCTCCCTCCTTCTGCCCTTCCACTGGACCTTGGTAGCACAATCCCTTGCTCTGGTGTGAATGTGGGTCTCTGGCTCTATCTCCATCCATCATGCGAAATTTCAAGGACCCGCCGCCATGAAAAGGGACAAACTATCTTTTTTTATTTTACATACCAATCTCAGTTTCCACTCTCTCCCCTCCTCCCATTCCCTCCATCTTTCTCCCCACCCCGCCTCCCATCTACTCCTCAGAGAGTTAAAACACCTTGCTTTGGCGAAGGTTCAAGGCCCTCCCTACTATATCTAGGCTGAGCAAGGCATCCATCCAGAGAATAGGTTCCAAAAAAGCCCTGTTTTCAAGCCCCATTGAATCAAGACACCCTGTTGTGATAAATGCCAACAGCTGTTAGGAGAGTACGAGCAGTAGAGATAAACCCTGGTGTCACCCACATTCAGAGGGCCTAGTTTGGACCTATGCTGTTTCTTCCCTGTCCAGCTGGAGTTGGTAAGCTCTCATTAGCTCAGGTAAGCTGTTTCAGCGGGTGTCCCTATTATGGTCTTGACCTCTTTGCTCATAGTCTCACTCCTCCCACCCTTCTACTGGATTTTGAGAGTTCAGTCCAGTGCTCCTATGCAGGTCTCTGCCTCTGTTTCCATCAGTTGCTGGAGGAAGGTTATAAGGTGATGTGTAAGATATTCATCAGACTGACTACAGGGCAAGGCCAGTTTGGGCCCCCGTCCTCTATTGCTTGGGGTCTTGGCTGGGGTCATCCTTATGGATTCCTGGAAATGTCTCTAGTGCCAGGTTTCTTGCTAGCCCCATAGTGGCTCCCTCAATCAAAACATCTCTTTCCCTCTCATCTCTGTCCTTCCTCCATCTCTACTATCCTGTTCCCTCAAGTTCTCCTCCCCCTCTGCTTCTCCCCTTGCCTTCCCCTTCCACTTTCCCTACTCTCTCCATCCCCATGCTCCCAATCTTGTCAGGCAATCCTGTCTATTTCCCTTTTCCAGGTGGATCTATGTATGTTTTTCTTAAAGTTCACCTCTTTTGAGACAGTCTCTTATTGTCAGGCAGTATGACAATTGAGTCTCCTGGCTGGCCAATCAGACCCAGTGATCTTCCTGTTTCTGCTTCCCCAGTGCTCAAGTTACAAGCATGTGCCCCTATGCTGTACATTTTTACACAGATTCAGGGAACCAAACTCAGGCCTTTGTGCTTGCAAACTGTTGAGCCAACTATTTGCTTTCTGCAATTTTCTGTTGTCTGTTTTATCTGTAGAAAAAAAGAAAGAAAGAAAATATGATGTGAGGAAATAGAAACAGTTAGAATAGACAGATATTCCTCCCGAAAAGGAATAGAGAGAAATGTGTCATCAAAGAGGGTTTTGTTGTTGCTCCTGGCTGTTTGTTTTGAAGGGGAATACAGTTGATTTTAAGTTGATGTTATGTATGAGCCACTGCTCATTGGTTCTTTCTGTTGTTGATGTTAGTGCACTTTCATAGGATCTGAGTGTGTTACCCAAGAACTCCTGGGTACGAGCTAGAACCAGTGTGTAGTGATGTTGGATGGGCTTGGAGCTCACTGTGGAGCCCAAACATACTAGCCCAGAACTTATAACCCCCACTCTCAGGCACTGACATTACAAATGTACATCACTGTGCTTGGTTCTTAAATTCTATTTTAAATGGAATTGTTTTCTCAGTTTAACTTTTGTATTAAAGACAATAGGGATGCAATTAACTTTTGTAATGCCTTACAGTTTCATTAAGTTTATCTTACTAGTTTTTAGTGGATACTGTCTGATTTCTACATAAATGATTTTGTTATCTAGAAATGTAGGTAATTTTACTTCTGTTTTTTATCTGAATAATCTTCATTGTTTTTCCCTCTAGTTGCTCTGCTTAGAACTTTTAGCATAAATCTAAATGCAAGGGTAAAGAGATAACATCTCTTACTTAGTGTTTTTCTCTTTTTGGTTTGGTTTAGCTTGAGGAGTGTTTTTGCTTTTTATGAAGTGTGTGTGTGTGTGTGTGTGTGTGTGTGTGTGTGTGTGTGTGTATATACGTTAATTCAAGACCTCAATAAGTACAGCTTAGACTAGCCTTTGACTTTCTATATAGCGCAAGCTGGCCTGAAGCTCATGATTTTTCCACCTCTGTTTCTGAGTGCTTGAGTTACATGGATGTGCCACCATGATCAAAATTAAGAATAGGCATATTTACATTGTTCTGACCTTTAGGTAAAAACAGGCATTTTTAAATTGTTGCAAAGCCTTTCTCCACCTCTGCTTTCCCAGGCTTCACTTTGGGGTTATAGATCTGCTATGTATTCCTCCACTACCCTGAAGACACCATTGTAACGTCACAACTTGCCGTATTATATAAGGACTCTCCAGAAATTTCTGAGAACCATAGTGCCACAGATAGGCCACTTCATATTAAGAGAACAGAAGTGAACTTCTTAGATGAATCCCTGGACTCAAGGCAGTGACAATGCTATTTAGAGGTGTTCAAATACCTGCAGCGTTTCTCCTCTCTGAACAAAATACATGGGACCCCCGATGCAAATGAATGTTCTGTCCAGCTGACAAAGTGCTGATAGCCAGGTATAAGGCAATGCATAATTGACATGCAAAGCAAGCTTCAAATACACACACACACACACACACACACACACACACACGGGGGGGGGCTTAAAAAGCATAGAGATATTGTAACATCATATATAGGACATGGAAATCAAAGCAAAACCACCTAGAGAAACAATGGGGACAAAATGGGGGTGAGAGGAGGAAGAAGTAAAGGGAAGGCAGGCATCAGCATGGGAGGAACGTACTCAGTGCACATTATCCAGCTATATGCAGCTGTTCTTATGTGCCATATACATCTAATACATACACTGAAAATTTTAAGTTAAAAATAAGTAAAATCAGTTTAAAGAAGACTAGAATGGGTCTGGACATGGTGACACACACCTTTAATACTAATATTCATGAGGCAAAGGCAGGCAGATCTCTGAGAGTTTGAGGCTAGACTGTCTATATATTGAGTTCTGGGCCAGCTAGGGTTACACAGTAAAACCCTGCCTCAAAATGACAAAAACAAAATCAAACCAATCAAACAGAAAAAACCCACTCACAAAAACAAAATAAAGCAGAATAATGTGTGCCTTCTTCATCATTGCTCCAGTTAGGACCCTGGCTGGACCCTCTGGGTTAGCATCTGGGCTGTGACTTGTTTCCAGGTTCTAGACATGGTGTATGAGTACAGAGGAGTTGGTCTGGATGCCTGTTAACAGTCAGATGCACCTCAGTCTATCAAACAGCAGCCTCTATAGGTGCCAGGAAAGGATCTTAGAAAAGGCAGATGGTACATGAGAGGGACCCAGAAGTTGGAGTTCATGCTTGGTGCAGGGCCCCCAGGAAAGGTTTTATTTTCATTGCCTTAATAACAAATCAGTGTATTGAAAGGTGAAATGTGGGGGCACAGAGAATGTTCCTATTATTACTACATATGTAATGTGCTGTTTCGAGGACAGCAATATAACTACAGGAGTGCAAGCTCTATGAGCACAGTGGCTTTTGATTTGCTTGTTCTGTTTTCAGGATGCAGCCTCAACACACAGCACTGAGCATCTTTGTGCCCTGAGACTGGACCTAGCAAACTGCAGCAGTTACTCAGATATTTTCACATAGATCTCCCAGGGTAGGGCAGAGGAAGGAGGCAAGGTAGCACCTGGCAGATAGATAAATTTATTTTTATGTCCATAGGGGAGACATGCGAAAATGACATGGATAATCTGTCACTGGACAAGACAGACAACTTGAGAAAAGTCTTTTAGCCTACAGTAATTGCTTTGAGGTGCTGGCACACTCTCTGCATGACAACTCTCCAGTGGCATCTCTGTGTTTTGTTTTCCTGTTTCTACAAAAGTTAACAGAAAACTGAGTGCTTACGAAGCACGAGGTCAGAGTCCTTATTAAAAGGAAGAGGAACCTGTACGAGACTCCCATCCCCAGGGAACCACCCACACCAGGAGGGATGGCGTGAGGATCCTGGGAGGCCAGTCTCACCCGCTTTAGTCTGTGCACTTCTTCTGCACTGCGTATTGTATGCAACAAGTTACATGTCTGAGTTTAAAGGTCGATTTATTTATCTGTCCTCCTCTATGATCCAATAAACAGACATAAGATGGAATTTTACTCTACAATTTCACAAAAGGCCTCTTGGTTTGGGTTTGTTTTTGTTCATTCTGTTTTCAATTTTCAGCATTTATTCCTCTTGTTGTAAATATGTGAGCTATTTGAAAAAAAAAACAACTTAAATTATTTATATTCTTTTAGGATGGCCCAATTTGAAAGAAAATATTTTTTAAAAAAATCAGTTTCCTTTTTGATGGGCCCAGAGAGAAGTCAGACTTGTTATATGCAGCAGCTGAAGATGATTGATTAACAAACAAACAAAAACAAACAAAATAGGGACTGGCAAGACGGCTCAGCAGTTAAGACGACTGCTCTCCTAGAGAACCGGGGTTCGATTCCCAGCACCCACATGACAGCTAGCAACCATCAGTAACTTCAGTTTCAAGGGATCTAATGCCGTTTTCTGGCCTCCATAGGCATTGCACACTTATAGTGCACAGACATACATTCAGGCAAAACCCTTGTAGGAGTAAAATAAAAATGAATAAATATCAAAAAATAAAAAATAAAAATAAAAGTGTCATGGGAGGGAAAAGAAATGGATTAATGAAGACCTTGGAAAGTTGACTATGTGCTTTAATGAAACCTGAGTCAGTTCCAGGATTGCCAAAGAGAATGTCGGTGTCACATCCAGGTTTCTGATGCGATAACACTACAAGAAAAAGAGCCCATGGGCTCTGAAAGCAAAGGTATATAAATTCAGGGTGAAATTGGTTCCTTTCCTCCTGCCCCCATTACCTTTACCTATCAACTTGAAATAGCCTGGAGTCACCTGAGAAGGGAGTCTCAGCCAAAGTATTGGTCTGATCAGATTGGCCTATGGGCTTGTCTATGGGGGGGCTGATTGATGGTTAGCTGGTGTAAGAGAGTGCAGCCTGTGATGGCAGCACCACGCTGAAGCACACAGTCCTGGGCTGTATAAGAAAGCGAGAAGAATATGAGCCTGTGGGTGAGCTGGCAAGTGGTATTCCTCCATGGCTTCTGCTTCAGATCCCTGCTTGAGTTCCTGCCCTGACTCCTGTCAGTGATGGACTGTGACCTAAATGTATGTATAAGTCAAATAAATCCTTTTCTCCTCTAAGTTACTTTGATCATGGCATTTGTCACAGCAACAGGGCAGAAACTGGGACACTTTCCCATTCCTTTTGTCCCCGAACTGGTCTTCTATACCACCCCAGAGCTGCTCCAATAAGGGACTTAAACATTTATTGGTACTTACTGTATACAGAATCCCACACTTTGCTGAAGATGTGTCAAACAGTGCATGCCCTGGTTCCTGAATTTTCTGGGGTTGGAAATGGTCATGAATGGGCTAGAAGAGGAAGAATGTGTAGATGTTCCAGGGTTGTATGGAAGGCAAAGACCTTGCCTGGCCACCAGCAGGGCATCTCTGCCATGTTGTTCTTCTGTCTAATAAGAACACTGTAGCCTCTGTCTTACCCACAAGCCACTTATGCACACTCTGCAATTTCAAGTAGAAAGAAAGATACTAAGAATGAAATCCTTCTTGGACATGACCTTGGACCGGCAGTGAAAAGGCAAGACCACCTAGATTCTACTCCTGTCATCTTCCTAGCTGGTCTTTAGGCCACAACAGTCCTTCCTCATCCCCATCGCAGGAACTTTCCATTCACGCTTGAAGCTTTTGTTTATGCCACTTTCATTTCTCAGCTAGCTCTGCCTCTGGGGTCTTCAATAGCTTGCTCCAGACTTTCTTTGAGCCTCTCACCTTTCTTCCTCCCTCTCTTTTGCCTCTGAAGTCTTAGGAGTGGACCTTTTTCTTCTTACTCTGCTTCTTCCTCATCAGCCAGATCCCTGCAGATTGATGCCACACTGATCAATCGCTCTTTTTTGTGATTCATTATTTCCATTTTTCCATCTTAATACTATTCTTTTGGCTTGCCATCCATACTTTACTTCCTTCCTTCCTTTATTCCTCTCTCTGTTCTTTCCCCCATCTTCCTCTTTTTTCTCTCTAACTATCTTCTAGCTGGCCATGAAAGATTAGTTATAGGCGTTCTCTTTTAGGTCATACTGTCTACCCAGGCAATCTCATCCACATTGAAAATTTTAATCATGACCTCTGTTTAAATGGTTACCAAATTTGTAACTGAACCCCAAATGTCACGTGTACCATCCAGGCCTTTGTGCCCATGTTTCTGTTTGTGGTCTTCATTGTGTGTTGTTGTTGTTATTGTAAGAAGCATCCCCATTGACCTAACAATAAACCAAAACACAATTGTTGCTGTGGACATCATCTACTCTCTCCTAGGGCATTAGAGTGTAGCCAGACTATCCACTTGCTTCTCCCTCTCTACACCATCCACCCATACCATTGACCACCACTCTCCTGGACTGCACAGGGACCTCCTAACCAATTCTTTTATGCAGTGTGACCACTGAAAATCAGAACCCTGATTGTGTCCCTTTCCATTAAAATATAATCACTGATTTAAATATAAAGACCAATACTCTTCACTAGGTCCACAATGCCTTAGATGCTCTTGACTTCAATACTTCTAGAACCTCCTCACCACCCAGTTTTCTCTTATTCACTCCTGATCTTTCTTCTTCAATCACTTCCCAGTCAATTCTGCTCTTATTCACGCCTGCCTTTTCTCTCTTGCCACCAAGCCTTTGCAAGTGTTGTGGATCTTCCTAGAGTGTCTTTCCTAGAACATTTGTTCCATCAGCCTCCTACATTAGGAGCTCAATTGAATCTGTGTAATGGTGGTGGCCACCACTCACCCTTAAATTAGCACATGACACTTACTTATTCTAGTAAGATGTGCCCCTCTTTCTTATTCCACAGCTGTCAGTGCACACTCGCTTGTGATACTGTCATTAAAACCATCTATCCCCCTGTGATTGTGAGTTATTTCAAGCTGTGCATGACTGTGATGCCTGTCATGTCTCCATACACACTAATGTATTCATTAACATTCATTTAGTGTTTGAGTGTTTATGTTCTCTTTTGTAGTCCATGTGGATTCTTAATGCAAAGAAACACCATACAACACCATACATACTCTCTAAACATTAGAAATGAGCTGGAGCAAGCATGAGTCTTACCAACACTTTTAGAAGACATTTTACATTGAATGAGACCCATTGAACAGTGACTGAAACCACAAGAGTCAGAGAAGCAGGCAAGGAGCAGTCATTGTGAGACCGATGCTGCAAAGCAGTACATGAGGAGATCAGAGTCACACAAGCCCGTGTCTACTCCCCAACACTAAGACATAAGCAATTTACACAGATCCACATCCCATTTAGGGGTCCAGGTCAGAGTGGTCAAAAAGAAGGTAGCTGTGGACGAGTTGACTCCAGAGAGTACCTGAGTGGTGTGTATGCTCTTGAAGTGGTTTTGATCCAAAGTCAAGATCCACAGACAGGAACTGTCTAGAATGGTTGAATTCTACTACCCCATCTTGTATTAGTTGAAGAAAGTTAATTCATTTTTACAAGATAGATTCACTCTTCCTTGTTCTTTATACTGATTTTCTTAGACACTCTGCACATGCCAAGATTCACAATGGCTCTTTAACCCTCTCAATGTGAGATCAACTGTTCACTTTGGCCTCCTGCCCCAGGACTTCAGCCTGTAGATGTTCTGTTGTCCGGGTTGCCAAGTCTCTATTGCTGACAGCTTACAGAATTCATGGTACCACCCTTCCATGGTTTCAACTCATCACTCCTGTACTTCTGACTTCTTCTTTAGTTTAGGTACAAATTGTCTTCCAACCCCTGATGCTTTTACCATGGCAACAGGGGAAAGTATAGAAGATTCGTAGAAAGTTGGACATACCCGTGCTTTCAGGAGCATACAGTTATAAACAACTAATCGTTCCCTTCCCTTGTGAGACCTCCAATTGTGGGGTGAAATGCCTTTAGTATCATCTAGCCAGGATCTCTGAGATGACCCTGGAACAAAGCCCCTTTCGGTTAGATGTCTTTAGCAGCCAAGCAGGCACAAAAGCAGATTTTTGAAGGGAAGTGTCTCTTCCCTTCTCACACATTGCTCGCTCTTCTCAGAGATGGGTCTGCTCCTTAGCCCAGTCCTGTACCTCTGCTTGGCCAAAGATGAGGTAGAAGATCAGGCCTACGACATCAATAGCAGCTGCCAACAAGAAGACATTTCTCCAGCCAAGCTCTGGATCCTGGAGGCAGGAAACTACTTGTTAGCAATGGTGGCTTTCTTCTTGTATCCTGGTTCAGAAAAGTTGGGGTTTTATGCCTTGATGCTCCTTCTCCTAGCTCAACCCAACCTCCATGACACCCATCTTGCTCCTGGAGTATACTGCTCCGTGTCTAATATTAGGCCATCAGTCCCCTCTTCCCTCGGCTAGAAAGCATTTTTCATCAGACACTCTTTTGACTCACTCCCTCATTTCTTATCAGTACTTGCTTAAAGTCATCTTTTCAAAGATTCTGTCTTTGGCCACATTGATAAATTGGTCTTGTTTCCTCCTCTCCCCTATTACACTAACATTTAATAGTTTTTTTTGAATCAATGAATAAATGACTAAATGAATGAACTAATCAGTCAATCAAGTGGCAAGAGAAACAAGGTCTATGTGAGAATTTTCATTTTAACCAATCCCTAACAGTGTGTTTTCAGAGACTAGAAAGGAATGGAAGCTTTGCTTCATTCAAACAAAAGTCCCTTCTTTGCTAATCTCCTGTCTTTTTCTGAGTTCCTAATACAAAGTCATGGGAAGATTAGAAGTGAGATTTTCATAAATCTCACAGACATCCCTTTCCATGTGAAAGGTATGTCTATATAATTCTTAGACAATGTTTAAGCTATCAGGTTTAATTATTTGTTTATTCTAACTTTTTTCTTCTTTTGGGGATTTATTTGTAAGACAGGGTCTGACACTGTAGGCCAAACTGGCCTCCCAAGTGCTGGGATTACAAGCACGCACCACATTGCTGTGCTTATTTTAATGATGTCAAAATGCAGATCTGATGTGGGATTTCCATCTGTATGCTGTAATTACCATTAATAAATAAAGAAAATTGTCTTGGGCCTATGCAGGAAATAAAGGTAGGTGGGGAAAACTAAACTGAATGCTGGGAGAAAGGAAGAGGAGTCAGGAGAGAAGCCATTTAGCCCCGCCAAAGATAGATGCCAGAACTTTACCTGGTAAGACAGCCACGTGGCAATACACAGATTAATAGAGATGGGTTGAATTTATATGTAAGAGTTAGCCAATAAGAAGCTAGAGCTAATAGGCCAAGCAGTAATTTAAATAATATAGTCTCTGTGTGATTATTTCTGATCTGAGCTGCCGGGTGGCTGGGAAACAAACACAACTCTGGGATGGAGGCTTCAGAATAAAAAACCAGCATCCCAGCAGCACTGGTCCTGGGTGCTTCTGCTCTGACAGACGAGCAAGGCCTTTAATGAATGTTAGAGTGAACACTCAGGAGCACAGGTGTGAGGTGCAGGGAGATTTCCCCTCTGCCATTCGTTAAACATCTTGTTCATCAATTTCCAAAGACTTGTTAGCTTCCTAGACAGAAAACTACCTCATCATGGTTTTCCCAGAGCATTCAAGATGTTAACACTGAAAACCTTCCAAAAATCCTGAGAGCCCTCAGTTTAAGGCAAACTACACTGAATGATCATACAGTACTGTAGGAGAAACACCATGAATATTACTGGATGTAGGACTTTAACATGAGAGACTCATCCTGTAGGACTTTAACATGAGAGACTCATCCTGTAGGAATTCACAAACCATAACCCACAATCCTAAGCATTCTCACACACACCACATCCACAGAATAGGGAATTTCTCTCCATAAGCTGGGCTGGGAATGAAGGTTTATTAAGGGCTCCAGATGCATGAGCTTTGAGTGCTTCTTCACTGAGGAACTAACAACACCTTAGACTGACTTCTACTTGCTACTGCCATTAAGTTTCTCTTATTGATATTTCTTACAATGTTTAATCTTACCTGACCAATGAAAAATCCAGCAACCGTAGGAGCTATGCCTCCCGCTATATAAGAAAAGACTTGCAGTAGTCCTTTGAGAAAGCCAGCGTACCTGGGAAGGGGGAAGTCTCAGGTAAGCAAAGGGTTGCATTGCGCTGTCCTATCTCTATGCTTATCTCTGGGGAGGTATAGGGTGCATATTAAACTTGAACACCATATGCTAACTAATGATCCTTGTACTCCTATGCTACAGGCTCAGCCTTTCAGGGGTAGTCTATGCTAACATGTCAACTTCTTGGTTCTTGCTATTGAGCCCAATCTTGTGTATTGAGCCCAATCTTGTAGCCCTGTTTCAGAATAAAATGTCTCCTCCTTCTGCATCAAAGACCTTCATGGAATGAGATGGTTGTTCTCTATACCAGCCTATCTCCTACATGTTTCAGTGGCCCATTGTGTAAAGATGAAACATGTTCTGTTGCCTGAATTAGACCCCGGGAGCTTTATGTCTGGTCTCAGTTCTCTCTGGCATGACTCACACCAGAGATAATGATTCTTTCCTTTGGTTCTATGTCTTGTCCCTTTATTTTTGTGGGTATATATGTGTTCACATGTGCGCTGGTATGTGTGTACATATGTGTGCTACATGTGGAGGCCAGAGGACATCCTTGGGTATCATTCTTCAGTTGTTGTCCATATTTCTTTTGGAATATTGTCTTTCATTAGCATAGAAATTGCCCAGTAGGTTAGGCCAGCTGTAAGCAAGCCACAGAGATCCGTGCCTCTTGCCAGCTTCCCAGCACTGGGATTGCAAGTGCACACCACGATACCTGGTTTGTTTTATTTTACTTTGTTTTATTTTATTTTTTTGCAGCATGAGTTCTGGGGATGGAACTCAAGTCTACATGCTTGCCTGGCAAGTATTTACCAACTGAGCCATTTCTCTCAACCCCCTTTCCCCTTTATTTAAGCTCCACATAGGCCTCCATGATGGGATCTCTTGAGAACTTTCAGTAACCAATCCAATGGACCTGCTGCATTATTCAGCAGAGACTTACAGGTGAGGTGTCTGCATGGCCACAGACTGCTGTTGTTTCAGCTAGGAAAAGTTGCATTCACAATGGCCCACTAGCCCAGAGTCCCTTCCAGGAACTGCAGAGATGTAGCACTGATGTTACTGACCCTGTGACCTGATGCATACAACTATCTTTTACCTTTGCATCAGAGCAAGGGTAACTAGGGTTCCTGGACTTGAACTGAGCTTCTATGAAGATGAGGCAAAAGGGTTCCTACCTTGGAGCAATATCTAAGAAGTTTATGAGGGCCCCTGAATCACAGAGGCTGCAGAAGACAGATGACAGAACCAAGAAGGCCATTGTGGTGCTTCGGCTAGATCTGACCCAAGGCAGGGGCACGAGGATTCCAGATGAGACAAGGACCCCTGAAACAGAACAAAAGCCATTAAGAAAGAGGCGCCAGAGCTCCCATAGTTGCCTAGTATCCAGCGTGGCCCTTACCTATTGCAGTGAAGAGCTTCCTGATAGTCACGAGTCGGAAGATTTTCCTGGAGAGGAGAAAATCTGCCAATAGTCCCCCCAGGATAATGCAGATACAGCCAAACACGAATGGCAGGGCTGACAAGATTCCGCTCTGGAGATTGGAGATAGTAAGTACAAGGAGCCACAGCACTTCCCCACTGTGGCCCTGACTGATCCTGAAGGGATGGCCTGGATCTGTGGCTTTGCATTTTACACACATTGCTTCCAGTGCAAATTAAATTCTTTGTTACTAAAATTGTAACTTAACTGTAGTTCTGGAGGGGAAATGCACACATAACTCAATCTTCTTTTTTCTTTCTTTTTTTTTTTTGACGGAAGTTTTCACTATGTAGTTCTAACTGTCCCAGGATTCACTATGTAGGGCAGACTATCTCAAACTCACACACATCTTACAGCTTCTGCCTCCCAAGTACTGGGATTAAAAGCATGCACTACCATACCTGGTTTCAATAATTTTAAGAAAAGGATAAGTTCTCTCTTCATATATAAAGATCTCTTAGAAATAGGTATTTCAAAGATTTTGAGCTAGGTTTGGTGGTATATACCTGCAATCCTAGAGTGAGGAGGTAGAAATAAGAAGACCTGAATTTGGAGGCCAGCCTCGGGTACATAGTAAATTGCAGGCTAGCCTAGACTACTTAGTGAATTCCTATCTTAGGGGAAAAAATTAAGAAAGAAGAAAGAAAGAAAGGGAGGAAGGAAGGAAAAAAGAAAGAAGGGAGGAAGGGTGAAAGAAGGGGAGGGAAGGAAAAAGGAAGGGAGGGAGGGAGGGAGGAAGTAAAAAGAAATCTAATAACATCTTATTTGCAACAGAATTTATTAATCCTTTAAAATTTTTATGCTGCCAATAGAAAATCTTATTTATAAATGTGGACTTCATTAAGTATAAATTTTTGCCTGGGACTTTTAAAAGTATGACACCATGTCTTGATTTGGAGCTCAGCTAAGCAGTAAACCACACTGAGGTCAGTGTGGATCCAAGTTAACTGGTTGCGTTTCCTGTAAGGGGTCCTAACCTAAATTCCTCGTCCTGTGGCCACGAGTGAGATCACACAGAGAAACAGTAACTGGGCACACCTTCTTTATACTCACATCTCTGAGGTTTGCTTGAAGTACAGAGCCAATATATGTGGGTGTGTATGCCATCATTGTGGATAACAGCCAATATTGGCAGAAGTAAGAAACTACAATAGCCCAAAGTGGGAGAGATTTGACCATGGCTTTAATGGGAAGAGACCAGCCTGGTGAGCAATCCTAAAAGAAGACACATGTGATTATCCCCTCCATCACGAGATAGGAGCACCCCTGCTCTACCTCCGAGATGCCCAGGGATAGGGAAAGTAACAGGGAGATTCCTCAATGTACCTCGTGAGCCAGTGAACACCCAATGTATCTCTTCTCAGCAGTGCTGATAAAGGGGTGATTCTGTGGGTCGTCATATACGAGAGGGAACCAGATCAGACAACAGGCACAGCCAATCCCACCTGCGATAGAAGAGCCCATCAGCACCGTGTCGACGCTTTCCTTCAGTTTGATGATTTCTACAACTGATGGAATAACTAGTGAAGATACTTCACCCTCACCCCCACATTGTAATCCTGAATGGCTCTGTCATGGAGGGTACTTCGCCACCACTTGTCTTAGGTCTTGTTCGTGTAACTTGCTTTTGCTTAAGCCCTAGTGTAGCTGTCAGCTGAGGCGTCAAGAGATGCTGCCTTTCTTCCCTGTCCTCTAGGGAGGAAGGTGCTCCAGTGACTCTGTGATCCAAGGCAGATGAGAGAAACAGAATAGAGGCCACCAGCTGTTTTGTGGGACTCCAGGAAGAATGAGAGCTGCTTCCAACCACTGAGTTCACAGAGGCTTTGAAGCACACATGTGTTACACTGAAGATGCACGCAAGCTTTCAGTGCACTTGCCCTCACAACTGAGCACCAGTTGGTACTCCTCCTGTTGGTACTCCTCCTGTTGGACTGCAAGGTTAGCTTCTCCACTGAACCTTTTGCTGCCGTTCATTTATCTTTCTTGTTTTATGTGCAACTGATTGCTTAGATCATTTCCACACGTAGAATGAAGTTAATCATCGTCAAGGAGAATTTATCTAATACATTCCTTATCACAGTGTTGGAGAACTCAATATCATCACGCTGAGTGGCAGTGTGGCTCATCAAACTTGAATGCCATCACTCAGGTGTCATCCACCTAGTTTCTGGACAGTATTTTTCTCTTTTTTCATTTTATTTTATTGAGCTATACATTTTCTCTGCTTGCCTCCCTGCCTCTTCCCTCCCCTCCAGTCCTCTCCCGTGATCCCCATGTTCCCCAATTTACTTAGAAAATCTTTTCTTTTTCTACTTCCCATGTAGATGAGATCCATGTATGTCTCTCTTAGGGTCCTCAATGTTGGATAGTATTTTTTCAATGGACTGGGACGTACTAAGGAGGATGGACTGACTGGCAACAAGTTCAGGGTCCTGCTTGTCTCTGCCTCCCCAGTATTAAGATTACAGATGTGCACCATGATACCCAATTTTTCACATGAGTTCTGGAAATTAGACTCAGCTCCTTGCGCCTACATGGCAGTCACTTTACCAGTTGAATCATTGCCCTAGCCCAGAAGGGTGTATGCTTGTTATTATTTTGCTGGCCTTCCCTGTCACCTGGGTACCCTGTCCTTTAAGGGACAAGCTCCAACCACTCCCAACCCCCCATTCTCCTACCATACAAGCAGATCTCCTGACTCCTCTCCAGCCTGCTCTCTCTCTCCCTGTCTCTCTTCTGAAGAAGTAGCTACTGCCTCACTCCCCCTCCCTATCTCTTTATCCCTCTTTACCCCCCCTTTCTCTCTTTCTCTCTGCCTTTTTCTCTTCCCCTCTTCTCCCTTTCTGCTTTCCCTTTCCTCTCCATAACCCACTAAATAAATGCTATACCCAAACTCTCTCTCTGCATGGTGTATCTTTCTGTCTCTCACCTGCCTTGGTCTCCCACCCACCAAGGGGACCTGTGGAGGCCTCTGGGGACCTGCTGCTGCCCTGCTGAGGCCTTGGGTAGCCTAGCCTGCCACTGCCCCTCCTAGGACCGCTGCCTCTCATGGGACTGGTCCCACATCACCAAGTGCTTATAAACAGTAACAATGCTGATGTCCATAAAGTCATAAGGTTATTCAACTATATAGCCAAAATTCATACTAGTTTCTCTTTTCAAATTTACTTGTTTTATATGCATGAGTGTTTTGTCTGCATATGTGTTTGTGTACCTGTGGAGGTCAAAAGAGGGCATGGGATCCCCTAGAACTGGAGTTACAGAAGGCTATGGGCCATCTTGTAGGTGCTTTGAACTGACCCTGGGTCCTCTGCAAGAGCAACAAATACTCCTAACTGCTAAGCCATCTTTCCAGCCCCCAGAATACTAAATTCTAGATGCTCTTTTATAAATCAGCAAGATTTTCACCATGGCTAATTTTGAACATTGCCAATTTTACATAAATGCTACCTGTTCGAATTTAGATAACCAAATATAGATTCATCACAGATACCCAGCATTCATTGTCATAGAGAAATATTCTGATTTTAGAAATGAACAAACTCACCAAAGATGTAGAAAATATAAGGCCATCCGAGGGTCTGGCAAAGAAGACCACCAGCAATGAGGACAAGGAAGGTCCCAAGCATTGCCCCTGAGCAAAAGATACAAGGATATTATGCAGATGAGAGCTGGTCTTGGGAATCTTCCCACAGAATTGTTTCCTATAGAGTTGAGTGATGGTGACTGAGAGTTTGAGCTTCAATCAAGGCTACAACAATACAAACCCTACTCCTTTCCTCAGGAGCCATATGATCTCACACACTTATCAGTCTACTTGTGTATTGGAGTTTTTACACTGTGTAATACTACTTAACTGATTTATAAGGTTCCTATAAGGGTAAAAGAAATTAATGTCTACAAAATCCAAGAATGCTTGCTGCATTATTAACATGCTATTCTGATCAAAAAAGATGATCTAGTTCTTCAAAGCAAGGATTATGAAGACAGGATGACTAGGATACAAGGTTTTTGTTCTCTTAGTAGTCCATTGCTGAGTACCCTTGGACAATGCATACAAAATGATACCAGTTACCTGATCCAGCAATGGTGGTGAGTTGACTCCTTTCCAATGGTGGAGCCCATTTGACCCATATTGAGTACTGACCTGTTAATACCATAACCTGGGGGAAATTATTCATTCTTAGAGATATGAGATCATTCTAGAACATAGATATTTGCCAGTTATATGTGGTAAAGATCTTGATACCTGAGCTATGCCTTGGATGACTCGAAGGACAATGAGCAAGGCTACTCCAGTATCAGCCGCCAGTGGAATGAAGAGAGTCAGCACTGAAGATATTAACAAACCCGCTCCAACCACATACTTGGCTCCAAATACTCCAGCCACATAGCCAGTGGGGATCGGAGCTAAGAATGACCCATAGCTTAGGGAGCTGAGAAGGATACCCTGGATCTCTGGCGTCCAGTCATACACCGGGACCTAGGTGACAAGAAGAACTCATTGTTTGGCTGCATACGTGATTTGTTTCATTTCATTTTGGTTTGAGATAGGTTCTAGCCTGCCCAGGATGACCTTGATCTCTTAGTACTTCTGTCCCACCTCCAAAGTCACGAGATTACAGCTGTGCTTCACATCTGGCTCAGCTG
Organism: Dicrostonyx torquatus; assembly: GCA_028555095.1. Classification (NCBI taxonomy): domain Eukaryota; kingdom Metazoa; phylum Chordata; class Mammalia; order Rodentia; family Cricetidae; genus Dicrostonyx; species Dicrostonyx torquatus. Next base: position 782,123 of record JAQHUG010000008.1, read on the forward strand.
TTTGACTATTCACTGTAAGACTTGAAACACAGAAAGCAATGTGCAATTCATTTCAACACTGCTCAATTCTTCCAGTTCACCACTTTCATAAAGAAAAAAACCTAAGTATATGCATAGTATATTCTTTTCTATCACCCTGACATGATTAACTGACCAATTAAAATATAGGAGTCAGAGTAGGGCAGTGATGGCACACGCCTTTAATCCCAGCACTTGGGAGGCAGAGGCAGGTGGATCTCTGTGAGTTCAAGGCCAGCCTGGTCTACAAGAGCTAGTTCCAGGATAGGCACCAAGGCTACACAGAGAAACCTTGTCTTGAAAAACAAAAACAAACAAAATATTACAGGAGTCCATGCTGGTACTTGCTTGGAATCCAAGTACTTTGGAGGCTGAAGCAGGAGGATAAGGAGTTTGAAGACAAACATAGAAAGTCTCTGTCTCAGAAAGGCAAATACATATACTATTCATCTTCATATAGGCTCTAAATGGACTACTATATTTTATATATTATAATAGATATATATTATGCATAATAGATACATAGAAACAGAAGGAAAAGCTCATAAAGAAACATCATAGCTGAGATACTGAGCATTATGTGGAAGAGAGGGCACATAATCTATGACCCTGGTTTGGGGTTGATTTTCATCCGTATAGAAGAAAAATTTATTTTTACTGAATGAGGAACCATGATTTATTCTGACTTAGCCAAGGTTTCACTTACAGGCATTACATAGAGAGAGATAAAAATCCCCTCAGGTAATCTTCATGTTCTCATACTGAAGGAATTTTATTTGCTCATAAGATGGCCCTTGAATCAAAGAAATAGTTGAGACTTTCACAAAACATATCAGTACCTTAGATTCCTGTGTTGTTTCATTCCAGAAATCTTGGGAGTCAGTGGGGGGTCTTTCAGTGGAGGCATTGGGCTGGCTGGTTGCTGCTGTGGTGTTCACCATGGCTGTTATCGCAATGCTCAAGTTCATTTGTTGGGTATAAATCGAAAAATTACAGAGCTGCAAGATGAAGGCCAGGCCATGCCGCAGTGAACAAAAACCTAGGAGGAAAAGGGACAGAGGTCGTTTAGTCAGCCTACCTTCTTACGGTTTCTAGGTCTGGAGGAGGCAAAAAACTGGTGTCTGTTTGGTTCTCGGAAGTATACGGGGTCCAGACTGTTCTGTGAAGTCACCATTCTCCCAAGATGGAGAGCTAGTTCCTTTGGAAGCAGAGCCTTAAAGAATGTGTGGAGAGCCAGCCTCAGAGATAAGGTTTTCAGGGCTGGGGAATGAGCCATCAAGGGCAGGAACAGGTTTATAGCTGAGACTTCTCGTGAGTGTGGTGAGGGGTGGGGTGAAAATGACTCCCAATTCCCTGCTTAAGTGGCTGAGATCAGTGTGTTTATAACTAACAATAGGATACTTGTTCAGGGCTTTGAAGGAGAAGTAGAGTGAACATAATCTATGAGCCTGGTTTGGGGGTGCTAGGTTGAAGACGTGTGTCATATTCATCTTGCTACTGTATTCTAGGCTTGCACAAAGGTTCCTGATGGTCCAATCACTTTGGTTTGACCACAACGAGGAGGCAGAGAAATCCAGAGGTAACCTGTGGTCACTGTGGTCAAACTCTTGAGTTTACAGTTTCCAGCCTTCAGTCAGAAAGCAGATGAAGCTGGAGTAGCCAGCCCTGCACCCTTGAGTGTGGAGATAATGCACTTGTTAAATTCAAGGTTAACAGATAGCACCTTTGGCCTATGTCTAGGACAATTTAGCTTGGAAAAGCCTCCCTTTTCCTTATGAAAGTAACAGTGCAATTTTGGTCTCTGTTGTTTAGACATGTCGTATTCCATTAAGAAGGGTAAAGGTGGTCAGGTTGACTCCTCCAGGCTTCACCCATGTACTCAAATCTTGTCTCTGCCCCAACATAAAACTGTAATCATTAGTTCAGGCCCTGTACTTTTTATCAAGTACTTTGTGTTGCTTCTATAACTAAATTAAGTTTACTATCATGATCTTTATTTGTTTGCTTGTTGATACAGGGTTTCATTTCACAGCTCAGGCTGGCCTTAAACTAATGATCCTACTATGTCAACCTCCCAAGTGCTGTCATTTTCTTCCTTTTGACTTTGATGGGATAGATGATAGACAAACAGATAATACATACACATTTACATACAAATCATGGGGGAAAACAATTCTTTTTACTGTTTGCAACATTGGTATCATCTTTTCTTTTTGTCCATCAGCATGGTGGGGAGAACACTCTCGCTAGATCAGAATTTAGTGGAAACACTAAATTGTTGCTTGTGTGACATGTACTTCAACCACGCTAAATAATCCTACTCCTATTTTAATATTCATGGGCTATATCAAATCTCTTTTATCTTGGAATCAGTCTGCTGGAGCTCCATCCCAGATGCTCTGCTAATAGCAAGTTTTGAAAGTCTCCGTGGCTCCTGCACTGTACCAGGGTTGTGAAAGAATCTGCCTATCAGTGCCTATCAGTGCCTTGATGACAACTAAAGCTATCGTAGCATGCACAGTGAAGGCAGTTGCTAGCATTTGACTCTTCTCTGTATTCTTAAAATATTCTCTTCTTCACAGGCTGTTTCAAATGACCAAACAGTTTGTTTTGCTACTTTATAATTTTATTTAGCATATATCATTGAGTTGAATGTGTAGTTCATGTACATGTCTATCATTCTGTCCTTGTTAGCTTTGTAGGGGAAAGTTGTAAGTTTTCCATCTTGACAGTGATCTGAGATGATTTAGAGGATAACAGACCCCAACCCTAGACCAAAAGTCAAAGGCCAAGCTCGTTTCCTATTTCAAATCTGCTCTGAGGTGATTGGGGTGTGTTGGTCCATTGGTTTTTATGTGTGCTTTGTTTTTTTTAATTTGTTTTTATTTGTTTGCTTTTGGTGTGTTGTTTTCTTTCTCTTTTTGAGTTGTTTTGGGTCTTTGTTTTTACTGCCATATAATGGCCACATGTTTCTTTTTTGTTCTGTATGCCTTCATGGTTATTACCTATGAGAAATAAAATAATTAGGAGTAAAAATTTTTGTCACTATTTAGCTCTGTTGGTCACTAGTGAGAAAAATGCTATCTATCAAGAAGAAGGAAATTGGGGTGCCTAGATCCTATTTTCCTCATAACCAGAGTTCTGTGTGTGATTTTTTACCTTTCTTGAAGGATTGTTCTTGGGTCATGCTTAAATTGCTGTCATTGGAACTGTCTCCCACTCTTGCCTTGATGTCTGCTCCAGTAGACATTTTGTCTCTCTCCTCCTAAGGTTCAGCATCTACTTACTGAAATAAAAGAATGTAAGAGCAAACACAGACAGGAAAGCATCTTATATCTTATATAATGTGATCCCCATCCTTGGCTGTCATTAACAAAATGCGAGACCTTGGAAAAGATATAGTTACTCCAAGTCTTATGAGCTGTATCTTTGAAATGGGAAATCTAGCCTGGACGTCTAGATCAATATAAGATTCTTTCTACATCTGTCTGTTCCCTGTTCTTAAGCTGGTATTTGTAACACCTGTGCATGAAAATGTAAACACTTATTTGAAACTTTATCTGGAAGATTTCAATAGATTAAATTTTCTGGAGTGGTGAAAACTGTTCCTTGAAAATGCTTAGGTTAGGTAAAACCTGGCCAGCAGTTGTTCTTTGAGGCATATTGTTCCAGCTAGAAAGAGTTACCTCCATGGATACAATGAAAAGTTAGAGTCATGCACTAATTCTTTCGTGATGTAGGGGTGGGACATAGAGGCAGTGTCCATCAGGGTTGCAGGAGTGTGGCCCAATGACTATGAAGGATGAAGCCAGGTCCATGACAGGAATGAGATTATGAGGAAGAGCCTAACACATACCCAGAAGCCACAGAGGCCCCAAACTTGAAGAATCTTGGCACTTTCCTCAGCCACTGGTTTAAAAAGAGGGACTTTAAAAATTCCTGGTGAATTGGGTTTTGAATTCACACTGTATTGTCTGAGAACTGAGCCCCTAATGAAAACTCAAGGCCTGTAGCTAGGTTCTTTTGATATACACAGATCACAACCAATCACTACAGGTGAAGTTCCACTTACTATGAGCTTGAGGTTCAAAATGATAAACATCCAGAGAAGCAGTCCACCTAAGCCAATTCTCTGATGTAACCCATGGAAGATAAATGGAAACTTCCTCAAATATACTAGCCTCATAATGTTACATAGGCATTAAAGTGACTAAAGACAGGCTAGAGAGACCGTTTAGCAGTTACATCTTGTAAAGAGCCTAATTTGGGTTTCTGAGCGCTGGAAGGTTCTATGCACACTAGCAGAGGAGAAAGCTGATTGTCAACCTTACTCAGCAGGAACCCACTGGCCAGGAAAGGCATGCTACAATCAATTAATTTTTATTGTTGTGATGAAACACCATGACCACAGGAACTGACAGAAAAAAGTGTTTGAGCATACAATTCTAGAGGATAGAATCCACAATAGTGGAGTGAAGGCATGGCAGCAGAAGCAGGTAGCCAAGGATTCTCATCTTCAACTGCAGGCACCAAGCAGAGACTACACTCTGGAACTAGAGCATGGTTTGGAAACCTGAAATCTTGCTCTCACTAACATCCTTCCTCCAGCAAGGTTACACCCTCCAAACCTACTCTCCAAACCTACTCTCTTGTATGGGCACAGCCATACAAGGACCAAGGCCCCAAACCCATGAGAGATGGCAAATCCTTTCCACATGTGGGAGAGGCTTGAAATTGGCAAAGCCTTCCTTCTTCTTCTGGTCCAAGTACCAGTGTTTATATATGATTGATCACACGGATACAAAAACTAGCTAGCAACTGCAGCTCCCTCCTCCTGGATGTCTACAGCCTTAGGCTACTCGCCTACAAAGACCTCCTACCAAGAAGAGCTAACTTCTTCTTGTGCTGTACATGATGAAGACACTAAGGTTCTGAGTTGTAGGAGAAGCAGGTGCCGCTCCTTCAGAGTACACACACCCTACTTGATCCTAGCTTTTCTGTACGTGTCTGTCATTTTTTCATTCCCTCACCTCCCCAGTCAGTTGCAAAACCAAGCCACTTGGGACATAGCACTATCCAACAGTGCCACCAACTGGGGATCAAGAATTGAAATGCTTGGGACTATGGGGTTTTCTTATGCGAATCACCACACATGCTCATTAGAACAGAAGAAGCATAAAGATAGATCATGAGTATAACCAACCACTTTCTGCTTGTAGTTAGGCCCATTCCACAAGAAGAAATTCAGGCCTGGTGCCATTAACCAGCCAAGAACTTGTGGCTAGATAGGTCATATATCCTACTGTTATCATTCTGTTGAATGGGCACATTATTAAACCAACTACTAATGGCTTAATTTACCAATAAATTGATACATCTTATGACCCTAATCAAAAAGGCTTCTTTTTGCAGCAAGACAGAGATACACAATTTGTCAAGATGTGGGAAATAAGAGACTGCAGAATGTTTGGCCCTGAGTGGAACACACACACACACACACACACACACACACCATGCCCCCTCCTCACAAACTCAGGGATTAATATGGTAAAGGAAATGGAAAGATCTCAAGAGCCAGAGGGGTAGACGACAAGAAAATAATGCAGCATTTTCCAGACACAGCAGGAAGGGGCACATATGAACTCACAGTGGTCAGGACAGCATGCACAGGACCTGGGCACAGCTCTGCCGGACTAAACCCCAGCATGGAGAGGGGAGGTGTGCACAAAATCCCACCCCTAGCTGAGAAGCTTGGCCAATTGACAACTGCTGGGAAGGGAAAGAGAGGATACAAGCTTGGGTGTAGAGAACTGGGGAGTGGATCGGAGGACTGTATGTGCTAAATACACACTGTACAACATTCTCGAAGAAGTAATTTTAAAAAATGAGAGAACAAATAAAGTTGTTAGGTGAAAAAGCAGATTGTAGAAAATTAAATTTAAATAACCAAACTCACATGAAGACACACCTCACATATTTTATGTGTAAATAAGAGATCTAAAAGTTACGAAAGAAAAATTAAGATCCATTCATCTAATAGGTTTTGTCATCTCTGTCGGAGGAACAAGACAGGTCAAAATGGCCATACAGGAATTTCATTTCATCTCTGGTGTCTAATCAATGTTTGGGAAATAATGATATAATTAAAAACAAATTGGAAAGGGTCCGGAATGATAGCTCAATGGTTAAAGGCACTTGCTACTCTTTCAGAAGAGCCCCTGAATTCAAGAAGGCTCACAACCATCTGTTAATCCAGCGGGTTTCTGGTCACCACAGCTCCCTTACGGCTTCATCATGTACTGTACACAGGTTATATAGTGAGTGTGCGTACCCACACACGCGCACACACACACACACAAACAAAACATAAACATAAATGAATAAAATTTAAAAAAAAACATTTACCACAAAAAAAACTGTAATTGCAACCTGCAGGATGCGCTAATTGTTCATGCTGACGGTATCCTCGTGTGTATATGTATGTGCATGTATCTGCGTGAGTCTCCATGTGTGTAATAATCCTAGATGCTGACCCCTACCTGAACTTGGAAGAGACCATCTCAGAGGTCTCAGAAGAAAGATGCTACTGAACCTAACTCAGGGCCACAAACCGTGATGAACAAACAGAACAGCTTAGCCGCCTAGATGTTATGAAAGAGAAAGAGAGGCATTTATAGAGTTACACATATGCCCAATGGAGCTTGTTGTGGGAAAGAGTGGAGGTAGAAAGGCAGAGAGACAGAGAGAAGAGAGCTGGTGAGCTCACGTGTCTTTCCATTCAGAGCGCATAAGCTCTAAGTGTGTGTATCCATTGAGTAGAGGAGAAAGCCCACCCTACGCTAAATGCCTGTGGAGTCTTTACAGTAGCAGGTGCAAAAATGCTGGGGTGCAGACCAGCTGTAGATGACTCGAGAGACGTCAAAGTCCCAGCTTTCTAAAACCTGCCCACAAGCCCTGCATAGAAGCTGTCTGTGGCCACAGCAGAAGTGGACTAACAGACGCTCAACAGTTGAGGAAAGGACCAAAAGGCGTGAGTCACCCTGGACAGGAGAAGGACCCCGGAAGTTCCCAGTGAGGCATTCTAAAGATGCAGCATGGGCTAGGCACCCAGCCAAAAGGCACTGCCTGCCTCCTATTGGCCTTTGTTGCCCTAGTCCCCCTGGAAGGGTTAGAAGCTTCAGCTAAAATGAGAGGAGAGGGGAGTGGCTGACAAAGAAAAGGGGCATGAGGCTATCCAAACAGCCCCTTCCTTCCCTCCAGGGTCCAGCCTGGAATTGAGAAGTTTCATTTACGTAAAGTTTGAAAATTTGTGCTCTCTGTTGTGTCAAGCCTATGACCTATGAGACTGGGATTACATGGAGTCTGAAAATGGCTTCTTACTACCTGGAAATGAACACAGAAGTTGAAGGGCCAAGCTGAAAGTAAGTAAGGGTGGATGAAGCTTCTAGTGAGGTGAAGCCATTCTTCACCTGCCTTCTAGGGAATATGAAATCTGTTCATACTAAAAATGTGTAGCGTATGCTGGGTTGGGGATGATATTGTGTTTCGAAGTGGTACAAAGGTCACCTAATGTCCAGGCATGTCACTACTACAGCTAAAAGTGAGAGGTCGCAGAGAGGATTCCGACTCCCACCATCTACACTAAGACTGGGGAGCCTGCCAGGCTGCATCAGGATTCGGAAATGAACTGACAAGCAACTCAACCCAAACCAACATGGAATGGCAGAGTCAAGTGGGTCGAGTCTGAGAATTCTGCTGGAGAAACTAAACTGAGGTTCTGACTCTTGGTCACGCCTTAGGGAGACAGGTTGACCAGAAACTTCTGCCACTCACTGAACTGAGGATGGAATCCAGGGCCCTATCTTCCCCTACGGCTTCACAGACCCTCCCAGGGAAGCATGGCCTCAGAGCTCATGATCGCTGGCTCATTCATGGATTCAGTAAACATTTGTGGACTATATAGAATGTGCAGCTTCCATGGCTTTCTCCAGCATGAATGGAGGTCTTGGCTCTCAGGAGCTGCCTTCTACATATACTTCACCAAAAGCGTGTATGCCTGGAAATGGACTTTCTTGAGTTTGTGAGATGTGGAGTTCACCAGTTAGAAGGTGAGGGTGGGACAAAGCTGAGGGAGGGAAAGATACAGGACTATGGACAACATGCAGGACGCATGCCCTGGTGAGTGAGAGGCTGCAATATGATAAGAAAAAAAAAAAAGCAAGAAAGGCATAGCTGAGAAGGAAGCGGGAGAGTATGAGTGATAATGACTAAGGGCCTAACAGACAGGGCATCTGCTTTGCCTAGATTAACCATCTAGTCTGCTGGTACCCAGCTGCACATGAGGATGGCAGCAAAAGAAACAAGTAGCTTCAGCTTGTTTTGGAAGGCAGAAGGCAGTCTGATGTAGCTCGCACAGAGTGAGAAAGGAGATTCAAGTGAGTAGCAGAAATCAAAGCAACAGGCAGTGGTCACAGAATGCAGGATCCCATAGGCCTGGCCAGGGACTGGGATTACTTTAGCCAGCATGCAGAAAGTCTGAGAACAGCAGCCTTGGGCAGCAGTTGCTCCCACCCTGGGTGGCTGGGCTGAGCTACCTGCCATGAAAAAGCCCATATTCAGGTGATTTGGAAACGAGCCAGTAAGACTTGTTAAAGAGACGGGTGTGGAGATGAGGCAGGCAGAACAGTAACCACTGGAGGCTCTAGGTGGATGGCTTGAGGAAAGAATGAGTCATGCCCAATGGAGCTGTGGGGATGGGGGTGGGGCGAAGGTGTCCCAGAAGGCGAAGGTTTCCTTTCCACTGTACACAGAAAGATAGACTGCCCGGCAGACCTCAGTCTCGTGGAACAGAAGGCTAAGGCAGAGCTATAAATTTGAAATTTATCAGTCTTAACTGTTTCCTTTTAGGGCAGGTAAATTATAAAGACCTGGTCAGCGGATGTTAGCAATTTTTTTTTTTTTTTTTACCAATGTTGTTTCTTTCTGAGCTATTGGTGTTAACCTACTTCCCACCCCGCCCGAGTGCTGGCTTGCAGTGAGCATGGTGACTTTAACAGCGCTGATCTCTACTCTAAATATGTTCTCCTTGTGAGAAACATGGCATCACTCTCATCCACAACTCCCCAAACTTCTCCCTGCCTAGGCTCTTTACTCTGAACCACTGCCCAAAGCCATAAGGGGTGTCATTTGTTTTGTTCCCCCACTTCCCAGTGTAATTCCCTGTGATCACTCTGTTTTAGTTAAGTTGGTCTTAAAAGCCTGGTAAAAACATTGTTTAAGATATAAGCCGTTATTGCCTCAATCTGTTGGTTAATACTGTTTCCTCGAATTAATGCATTTCACAAATGCAAGTTAAATGCATGAGTGCTCTGCTCCATTTTCCAGCATCAATAACCATTAGACACGTAAACCCTGAGTTTACAATGGCCGTTTATTTATTTCTAGTGGCTTCAGCCTATATTCTCTCTTCTCCTCCCCCTTTCTCTCCCTTTCCTCCCCCATCTTGTCTTCCTTCTTTCTTCCCTCCCTCCTTCCTTCCCTTCTTCCTTTCCTCTTCTTCTGGAGTTCCCAGGGTCCTCATTTATTTCAGGAAAAGGCAGCATCCTGCCTGACTTTTCAGAACCATCTCCCAAGAGAAACACAGTCTTGCTCGCCACCTACAATCTCAACAGAAGAAGGCCCATTCCCAAATCAGCAAGAACAGAGCAAGAACTTGAAAGCAAACCTGAGGAAGGTAGTGTGCATGGTTCTGGTTCCGGTCAGTATCGGTTTCTCAGCTTTGTGCAGCTGTCTAACCCTTAGGAGTAAATTATTACCCAGAACCTTTAGCCCTTCTCTCACCAACTGGAAGTTTTTATTGGCTCAACCATTTAATGTTTAACTTTGTTTTATTATTTAATTGATAAGCAGATCAAGTTCGTCGAATCTTCCTCATACTTTTAGTTCACCTGAAGTCACTTATGTCTTCCTTGATTCTTGAAGGATCCTGATACTCTGCCTGAGTCATGTTTAAATTTACATTTATGTGTGTATTGTTTATGTTGAAGTCTATGTGGGTCAATATGCACTTGTTGATGTCAAAGGAGAATTTTCAAGAGTGGGTTCTTTCTTTCTACTGTGTCGATGCCAAGAATAGAATTCAAGTTGTCAAACACAGTGGCATATCTTTCGCTGCCATGCCATTATGTCAACCCTCTGACCAGCTCACTAATGATATTGTCACTTTCTACGGTCTCTGAGGTTTTATAGTCTTCAAAGGCTGGGGTTATATCTTGTCTCCTATGTGGCCATTTTCTACCATACCCATGTTTAATAGAATTAATTTTATACAGAGCACAGCTATTGGCCTACTTCATCAAAGTCAGGACGTATGGCTCAACATATTTTCAGGCTAGAGGTTATTGCTCTGGGATTAATATAGTGGTTTTAGCACTTGGCAGCTACTATGCTCCCCAACTTCTAGCAGTGGTGGACACAACAGAGTCAGTAGCACTTTCTGGTCTTGCAGCTCTTGGGACCCTCAGTCTTATAGTGATGGGTGCTGTGTCGTTCAGGAACTGAGCCATTGACAGAGACGGTTTTACAGCTAATGGCCCTGCGGTCACTGAGACCCCTTTGGTAGCTCTCTGGAACTCTTCCAATGGTCAACTCATCATACCTTGTCTTCAGCACATCAGAGCTCTTATCGTCTCTGCCACCCGTACCCACCACCACTTGCTGCCTTTGCCATCTCTACTGTAACCAGTGCTACTGCTCCATGACTGCAGCTGGCACCCTCCCATCCTATTGCCATCTCACCCTTCCTGTTACCAGATCACCTTGCTCTAGAATGATGAAGATCAAACAGATAAGAATAGACCTCTTGAGAGAAGTTCTCCCTTGGGCTGGGGCCTTGCGGTGCCACATCAGGGTGATGTCTCCCAGTTGAATGGCAAAGTAAACCAAACAGCTTGCTGATGTAGAGAAGTAAGATACAGCAAGGGAGTCTGCCCCAGCTTCCTCCACAGGATGCATCCTCCAAAATACCATTGTAGAAACTAGCCACCGACCTTCTTGTGGTCCTGAGTGATGGGGAGCACTTCCCCTCTGGCAAGTGAAAGACTTCTGAAACAGTATGGGGGAGTGTTGGGTTATGTTGGAGCAACTGGCAGCTGTGGTTGCTATGCTACCTTTTCAAGTGGTCTTTGGGGTGTTCAAAGCAGCAAAGCTGGCATAAAGGGAGGGTTGTTGGCTGTAGGGTGGATAGTCCTTCCACCAAGGCAACCAGGGTACCACAGAAGGATATAAAAACTGTTCATTAGGAAATCAAGTGCCCATGCCCTCAATTCCTTAGCTTATCTGAAAGAAAAATTAATATTTTAAGAAGTTTTATTATAATAAAAACATATTGTTAACATTGACGGCAATCTACCAGTGCTTTAACAAGGCTCAGCTCCTGCCCCAGTAACTCAGGGAGAGGTGGGTCCTTCAAATCAGTAACACAGAAAAAAGTGGAGCAGCTGCTGGGAAGAGGAGAGAGTGCGGTGAGCTGAGAAGCAGCCAGTTACTTTAGCAAATGCCTACAACCTAGCACCCAGGACACAGAAACTGGGCTACATAATGAATTAAAAGCCAGCCTGAACTACATAGTAAGAAACTAAATCCAGAAAGAGCTGAGATGTAGCCTAAGAGTAGAACATTTGTTTAGCACCTGCAAGGCCCGACTTAATTCCCAGCTGGAGGAGGGGAGGAAAGGGTGAAGGTGAAAGGAAAGGGAGAGGGAGAAGTATAGGACAGAAATAATCTCTGCCTATACTACAGGAAATCACAACATATACTTATAAGGACTAATACCTAATGAAAATGAAAAATATCTTTTCAGTTTAAAAATCTCAAAAAAGATTTAAGTAAATCCAGTAACACACAACAAGGAGCTGACATCTTGAATAAAAGGGTCTCAGGGGTGGGTAGAGAATGTACAGTAGGAGTCTTATAGCTATTTGGATAAAGGAAATTAAAAAAATTAGAAAGAATGTAGGTGGATGTATAATATAAAATTAGAATAAGATAAAAATTAAAACTGAGGCAGTTTTTGTAAATGTTCAAAAATTATAAATGTTCAAAATGTTAATAGAGTTAGAACTTGGGGAAATGCATGTTCAGATGCATGGCTGATGGATGCTATGAACTCACTGGCTATACCCCTGGAGTTTATGTTGAAGCCTTTACCTTCCATGTGATGGTACTTGGAGTCTGAGCTTGATGAATATAATCAGGTTTGGACAAGAGTGACCCCCCACCCCCAACAGTATTAGTGTCTGAGAAGGAGGAGGAAGAGAAACCAGAATTCACTCAATCAATCCCTTCCTCTTTCCCTCTCGCTTTCTCTCCACCCCATCTCTGTATCACATGAGGTCAAAGCCACGATACACAGGAAGCAGACACTCACCAAAAACCAGAACCAGGCCAGACTTTAACCCTGGGGTTCCCAGCCTTCAGATCTATGAGAGTTTAAATTCCCATGGTTTAAAGCTGCCCAGGCAATGGTGTTTTGTCCTAGCAGCCCGAGGTGACTAATCTAATGACTTTGCAAATGGTTATGGTCTCTATAAAAACAGCAATCATGAGAAGTCTAGTAGTATTTAAAAGTTCAGCACACTTTGACAAAATCATTTAGAACCCTAGGTTTTACTGGCAAACAAACTGGGAATGTTGGGCAAACACAGCAACTGTTGTTTGTAAAGAGATCACAACAGCAGCCTTTCTGTGGCATTTAACACGGAGCAGACTCTGTTCAAAGGATTTCACACACCTTGGCTCCCTGACTCCTCTGACCCCCATCAGAAGGTATACTCTTCAGAGAATTTTGAGAACATTTTGTCAATTGCAAATACTGAAACACTGAGGGATTCCTGAGTAGACCGGCAAACAAACTTGGAAGGAAACAATTTGTAATTCTCAAATAGCTGATCAAGGTTCAAACTTGGCTCATTGCTTTCCTTACTAGGCCACTGCCCCTCCCTAAACCCCCAACCCATCACGCGTGTGCGCGCGGCACCAGATGCCCAACAAGTTCCATAAAATCTCAGGAACTCCTCTGATGCCTGGCAAGCCTCATCTGAACCTTACTGGTGCCCACCTTCCAGCAAGGCCAGGATCTTGTCCCGGGTTTTCTACTCAGGCCAAAGGGTGGTGGCTCCTCCTTACTTCTGCTTATCCACATTCTTTTAGGTTCTTTATTCTTTTTTTAACCTTTTAAAAATGTGTGTGTGTGTGTGTGTGTGTGTGTGTAAGTATGTATGCACAGTTCTGTGGATGCCCTCAGATGACTCTGGAGCAGGGTTTACACATGACTGTGAGCCACCTGATGTGAGAGGAGAGATCTGAACTCTAGTCCTCAGCAAAAGCAGCAAGTACTCTTAGCCCCTGAGCCATCTCTCCAGCACAGAGTTCTCTGCCCCTACTAGCCAACCCCTATGAGCTGTTAGGTTTAATAATCTCCATAGTAAACTTTCTCTTTTCAAAGCTAATTGTGTCGTTTCTCACTTTTTTTTTTTTTAAAGCGGAGCTGAGATTGCTTTAAATTGAGTCTGCTCAGGAAGAAGATAAGAGCCATCCATGGCGAACTTCTCAAGGCAGAGTCACCTAGATTTCCCCCCACCCTTTCTCTCCCTCTCCCTCTCTCTCTCAGTGTGTGTGCCCGCACGTGCCCGCTTGTGCATGTGCATGACTGTGCATGTGAAGGCCAGAGGCCTGCCTTGAGTATTGTTTCTCAGGAGCAGTCTATCTTGTTTGAGACAGGCTCTCTCACTCTGGGACACGGAACAAACTAGATTGGCTGGCCCGAGAATCTCAGGACACCCTGTCCCCCCATGCCACTCTCACTGCCCTCACAGCACCAAGGCTGCAAACACACCAGCGCCTTCTTTACAGCCACAATGCTCAGAGTCTCTCCGTTGGTGATATTTTCGGAAATTTGTTGTGAAAGGGCTCTGTCTTCAGTATCAAAGGTTCTCTTTAAGTACTCTGAACTTCAAGGTGGTGATAAGGTGTCTCTTCACTAGCTCTCTATTGCTGGAGAATCAGTCCACTGCTGTGCCATCTGTTTTTCACTTTATAATTAATAGAAGCCGCAGTGGCTTTGACAGAGCAGTCTGCAATGTGATGTCTCCTCGCTTCTTCACGTGTGCATGGTCTGCTCTCAGGCACACGCAGCCAAAACTGAGCACAGGGAAGGAGCAACACGAGATGCTGGAGACATGTGCTGCCTTGGAAACTGGGCACCGCACAAGATGGTGCACAACTCAGTCATCCAAAAGGGTCTTAGTGACTGGGGTTTTACTGTGTTAGAGTCTATGCTTAGAAGTTCTATGTAGTATTCTAAGGCCTGTGTTTGTGATAGGAAAGTTTATAGGGACAAGGTGGTGATTCTAGTGACAATAAAATGACTTCATTGCTAAACTCAGAGTCTTGGAATTATTTTGGGATGCATCTTTTCAACAGTTTTTAGGATTTATACCAGGATCCCCAACCTACTAAGATTTTTAATTTAAAGGAGTTGTGACTATCTCCCTCCTTTTCCTCTTCTTCCTTTTTCTTCCTTCTTTCTCTCTAGCTTTCTTCCTTCCTCCCTCTCCTTCTCTCTCCCTCTCCCTCCCTCCCTCTCTCTCTCTCCTTTTCTTTCTTCCTCTCACAGTCTTGCTACATAGTCCAGACTGGCCTCACATTTATGGTTGCCCTAACTTATTAGCCTCTTCCGTGCTGAGGTTACAGAAATGTACCAACATGCCCGGCCATAGCTATAATTCAGTGCATATTTAGTATCCGTTCTTATAACTTAATGTTTTATTGATCTCATCTTATTTACTGAGTTACTTTTATAGATGTTGTTTTCTGGGGATCAGAAAAAGTCTGCATTTCAGAAAACAGTCCTGTGAGGCAATTATCCAGGGCTCAGGCTACAAATAAATTGATTAGATCATCAGAGATCGCTTTTTAGAACACTAAGCATCTAAACTTAAGAGCTGCCATTAACTACTGTCTCTTTGAGCACCTTCTCCTGTTGAGAATCATGCAGTTTATTCCATAAGACATGAGAAATCGTTGCTGAATTTGCATACAGATATAGCACATGTTCGAATTTACCAGGGTGATTCCAGTTGGATTTTTTTTGTGAGAACTGCAGAGTCTGCTCTCTCCTCTGCTCGAGCCAATGTGATCTGCTTCTGGGTGTCTCTGGGAAGTCCTGTGCAGTGGCACTTCTTCCTGACTCAGGACATATTAACTGGATGTTAGAGACTGAATATGGAAGGAACAGTTTTTTCAAAGGAAGAAGGGCAGAAACAAGGCTTAGTGGGTAAAAGCTCTTGCTGTGCAGAGCTGACACCCTAAGCTCAATCTCCAGGACCCTTGCTAGAAGGAAAGAATTGATTCCCAAAATTTGGTTCCTGACCATCACATGCATGAGAGAACACATATACATGCATGCATGCACCCCCCTACACACACACACACACACACACACACACTTACATGGCAGTACAAAAAATAATTAGAAAATAAAAGAAGTGGAGCTGGAAAGACTTAAGTAATAGCACTGATGATAATGAGGTAGGATGGGGAAAAAGCTCACTGACAAGCGGGAGGACCTGAGTTCCATCCCCAGGTCCAT
>JAQHUG010000008.1:824319-834349 GCA_028555095.1 Dicrostonyx torquatus
TTTGCATTCTCCTAGTCCAGAAAGAGTAGGGCATGAGAAACAGTTTCCATGAGAACCATCTAGTTGCAGGATGGAGGAAGATATCAGCAATCTTTAACCAGACGAAAACTTGTAATTCTGTGTGTGTATCTTTTAAAAATGTGCTTTAAAAGATTCTGACACCCAATTTCAGATACAAGCAAGATCACTTTGCATACATGCATGCTGCTGAACAAACTGCAGGATACGAACATTAATAAAAATATGGCCTCTGCCTGCCACAGTGCATGGAGCATCTAAGTGGAGGTCCTTAAAAGTCAGTGAAGGTAGCAGTGTGGGGCTGTGCCTCTGTCTTCTCACCATTAACAACTGTGTATCTGGGAATTCCAGAAAAAGCCAAGGAAACATCAAAACTTGTTTCATTAGTAGCTCCCTGACTTTTTATTGGCAAATATTATTCTTTAAATTGTGTTCAATTCCAGGATAGTATGTGTACTCTCTCATCTCTTTTCTTCTTTCTTTCCTTTATTCTTTCTCTTCTTTCTATTTTTCAAAACCGGATTTCATTGTGCAGTTCAGACTGGCCTGGAACTCACTATATAGCTGGTGCTTCAAACTCACCGCAATCCTGCCTCAGCTTCCCAAGTGCTGGGATTACAGGATTGGGCCACCACAGCCAAAGGCTAACTTCTAATCACTATTTGACTGTTCTCCCTCCTCTAGACTGCTTCATCCTATAATCCAAACACAGCTGAAGCAAATTCAAAGACGGTTTCCTTTTTGCTACTGACAAAGGCTTGGTGATAAGAATGTGACTGGTGGCTTTCCAGGACCTTTCCTGGGAATTTTGCTTTGCTTCTCCTTTCCTGCTCTCAGTCACCTCCAAACATTCTGAAAGGCAAATGCATACGCTGGGATGAAGGGTATAAGGGGTGAAGGCAGGAGGCCCTGGATGTTACCTGATTCTCCACTGCTGTGATTAAACACTGACCTAAAGTAACTTGCGGGGAGGAAAAGGGATTGTTTATAGTCTATCATTGAGAGATGTCAAAAAGCCATCGGCCATGCCAGAGGAGCAGCGAGTTGCAATTGAAGTTCCAGGTGTCAGCCCACCAGAAGGGAATCCTCCTGATGGGCCAATTTCATTTAGGCAAGGCCACGGGACTACAGACCTGGAACGTCTTTTGCTTCTGTTGTTCCTTTACATGTTTGCTGTGGATCTTCCTCTGGTATGGAGCATGTTGTGAGTGGTTGTGGGGAGATCTCTATTGCCTATAATACAGGGTGTTTATCTCTTGGTAACATCCCCTTCTACCGGGCATTTTTACTGTGGATTGTCAAGAAGATGACCACTTCCTAAGCTGTGCTGTCTAATTTGATAATAGTAATGATAGCTTATGCAGAGTTTTGATGAATAGAAATGAATACAAGGACATGTTTCACAGGTGGGGCCTGAGAGTCTCACCTGCATAAATTGTTGCTCAAGTTAATGACTAACAGTTGAGTCGCAAAAGCCCAGCTAGCTTGCATTCTTTTAACCTTATTGTTGGGAGATGTGTGCACAGAGTGCATCACAGCTGAAACAAAGCTTTGAAAATAACGAAGTTAGATTGAGATGTTTTTGTTAAATAACTTTGAGGTGAAAAACCCAAGAAGACAATCTAAAGTTTTGGAAAGGCACCGAGTTGAATACGGAACTCTTTATGGTCAGGGAACAAGAACAAAGCAGCCCAATTACTACAGGTTGATGTACCCTGCCTGTAAAAGATCAGACAAAAACACCTTGCTCACCCACACGGTTAATCTGTAACAAGTTGCTTGGGTATGAATGTATGTGGGTTCTTGGGATAATTTGTTTTTCATCTGTGATACATAAAAGGTTTAATCATGTGAGGGAGATGAGAAACATGTTTTTACCTCTAAGCGTTCACTTGAAAAATGAAACGCAACTGTCTTGACTCTTGTATAGCCTGGAAGATTCTGTTGGGGTATAAGCTGTGAGACAGAGGACAGAGAATAGAAAGAGAGGATGGGGCTGGAGAGATGGCTCAGTGGTTAAGAGCACTGACTGCTCTTCCAAAGGACCAGGGTTCAATTCCCAGCACCCACATGGCAACTCACAACTGTCTGAAGATCCCGTTGCAGGGGTTCTGATATCTTCACACCAATGTACATAAAATAAAGTTAAATAAACCATAAAAAAGAGAGGTAAATAAGAAAGAAAGAATAAAGAAAAAAACCATCAAGAGAATTTGTGAGTGTCTTTTTCCCTAACCACCCTCAGATAGAAAAGGTTATTTTCGCCGACTCGATGAATTCCTATCAAAGCCCTGTGCTGCTGGAGGCTGTCCCCCTCCCCCAGACAGCAGTACCAAAGCAGGAACTCAGCACAGGAATTTGAAGAAGAAACCACGAGATTCGCTGCTTACTGGCCTGCTCTCCGTAGCTTTCTCAGCCTGTTTTCTTCTAGAACTCAGGACCACCTGCCCAGGGGTGACACTGTCCTCATTAATCCAGGGATGGAGATGCCCGTCAACTTCTCCCCAGCTGTGCTCTCACAGAAGGCTCCTTACCAGCTGTGGTTACACGTGCTTGGTGGAGGTGCATCCTGGAGATGCCCACGCACCCCAGGAGACCCCATGAGAAAAACAATGTCCCATGTGTGGATATCTGCTTATGCCACCACGCTCCTGAACACTCAAGATCTCAAAGAAGTATATAGTAGTATAAACGTCCCACATTCAAGTAGCGTAAGTGTATCTGGGAAATGGAATGCAGGTGTCTCATATACCTAAAATTTATCTCCCAGACCAATGATTTTCTTAAAAAGGATTCTCAGAGTGTGCTTGAGGTAAAACAACAGACCCAAGGACTGGAGATGAACATCCCTCAGTGGGAAAGCTCTTGCCTAGCACTCAGACCCTGGGGTGGAGCCCCCGTCTGCAATAAAGCGGTAAATGAATAGACTAATCTGGCAACATTCGGGACAACACCTGTGCTTTCAGCAGACTCCTGTCGCCTTCATGCTGTGTCACTTAGGGTCATTCACCTTTCGTGAACTCACAGAATGACATTGCCGCCTAAATGTTAACATAAAATGGCATTGTAGAGATTAAACAAGTTCCCTGCAGAAAGGGACAAGGTTTATCTACTTTTAAAATTGTGGATCCATTATGAGCCAGTATCATAGTGAATTCCATAGACTTAATCTTTCTCTCTTTCCTAAACACATGTATACACCCGTGTGTGTGTGTGTGTGTGTGTGTGTGTGTGTGTGTGTAACTTAAACATGGAGCAGGAGAATGCAGAGACTGCAGGCTGTGTATCAGAGTGTTTCCACAGGCTGGCAGCAGACTGTGGGCTGCACCATTCAGGGGACCAGATTTAAACAGCACAGAATTATCATCAATAACCATGTGTATGAAAATGGAGAACATTGCTTAAGGGAAATGAACTAGGCCCTCATCATTAGCCTTCTAAAGGTTCCTGTCTTATTTCAGGTAAGAAAGCT
The DNA here is from genome assembly GCA_028555095.1 of Dicrostonyx torquatus. Taxonomy (NCBI): domain Eukaryota; kingdom Metazoa; phylum Chordata; class Mammalia; order Rodentia; family Cricetidae; genus Dicrostonyx; species Dicrostonyx torquatus. The sequence continues at coordinate 827,810 of JAQHUG010000008.1, forward strand.
GAGATGGACTTTCCCAAGGGTTAATTGTAGCCCCACAAAATTCATGTGAAGGGCAGGTAGAATTGCTCAGTCTGTGAAGGCGCTTGCTACCGAGGCTTGCAACCTGAGTTAAAACATGGCACCCAATAGTTCTCTAACCGCTACATGCCTCCCACAGAGGCATGAATAATTAAATTAATTAATTGATTTTTAAAATGCATGTATTGAAGACCTATTGTCTTGTACCTCCGAATATGAATTTCTTTGGAAATGGGAGAAATGCAGACATGCCACATAAGACGAAGGCATACTGACCAGCAGACCATAAAAGGCCAGGAGGAAAGCCATATGAAGATGAAGAGAGAAACTAAGTGATTGTTCTACAAGCCAAAGATTACCAGCAAACCATAAAAGGCCAGGAGAGGCACCTGGAACAACTGCCCTCTTAGCTTGCAGGACACCAGTCCTGACAATGCTCTCTCCACATTCATCCCTACATGGAGGGTAGTCCACAGTCACGTGAATTCACTACAAATCTTACACTCATAGATTCATACATTCGGGTGTTTAAGTCACCAAGTTTGTGGCACTTGGATATGGCAGTATGATAGAATAAATGTCACTCTCCAAAGTGTTCTTTGCAAAACCAGGATCCAGATCTTGTGACTTTTGATTCGATGCTATCTCTCAGTAGACCCCTGTCTCACTTGGCCTTCGGGAAGAGATGGCTTCCAAGTTTTCGTAAAGGTCACCAGCATTTGCTATGAGAAGGAGAACAAGGAAGAAGACACACACAAATGTTCCTAAGCCATCTGGAGGGTACAGCAGACCCACATAAGATAAACCTGAGCTAAAACTGTCTGTTCCCTGAATCTTACCTGAGTGTTAAATATGCAAGAGATAAAATCTGTGTCCAATAGAGAGCCATTTAAGATTCCTCTTAATTTAGACATAGCAATAATCAAAGACCAGGCTTCCATATAAACAAATTTGTTCATTCCTTAGCGTGCTGGCAGGTGCAGGATGAGGGTGGGAGGGGGAAACGTTCAGCTAATTATAACAAGTAGACTAGACCTGTAGGTGAATTTCTCTCCCTGACCCATTCCTGTGTTAGGTGTGATCAGTCTGGGTGCCCAGATAAAATATGAGACAAAAATCCTAGGTCAAAAAATAAATAAATAAAAAGGAGATATTCAGAATATGGTGAAGGGACTAGCAAAAGCATACAATTTGGGTTCAGGTGACCTCTGGGATCACCAAATACAAGTAATCTGGCTCTTTTGACTCCTTGAAGAAATCCGAAGAATGACATTTGGAAGCCCTCCCCCTGGTATTTATGAAGCAGAGACAAAAACACGAATCAGCTGGCTCCAAAACATGGTTCATTATCTGCTCCAGGCTCCAGGGTTTTCTTGTTGAGACCCTACATCTGTTAAAGGTCATCCTCAGTCCCCCAGCATGTAAAGTAGGCCTGCCAGCCCCCTGACGACAGCATGCATAATCTAATTGCAGGCTGTTCTCTTTTGATGACTGAGCAAATGCTGCCTTTTCTATCTCTGGAGTAATTTGGAGCCACACAAACGCTGTGATCCTGACGTAGCAGCCGAGAATGGCTCTCAGATGATTACTCTGCAAGGCAACATCATTACGGTGCTAGCATTTGCTCTAGGATTACTATAATTGTGCATGAAGTGAACAGTGCTGACTCAGAGTGGCACAGATTTGTAAGTGACACAGCATTACTAAGCGAGGCTTTACACAGAACTGATTCCCCACTGGTGGCCTTGTGTCACTCAATTGTTCTACCATCTGTACCCCACAGACTAGAGAAGAAAAATGATTCTTTAACGTCTTGGTTAAAGCAGGGGTTATATTTTGATAGATGATGATGGTGGTGACCATGATGATGATAATGCTGCTGCTGTTGATGCTTAGAATGCTAATGCTAGTGTTAATGATGCTGCTGATGGTAATGCTGTTGATGCATTATTACTGGTGATGACAGTGATGATAATAATGGTGGCGCTGCTGCTGCTGCTGGTGCTGCTGCTGCTGCTGATACTGATGCTGGTGATGTAGGAATGCTGATGATATTGGAAATGCTGATGCTGCTACTACTGAAGATTATGGTGATGATGCTAATGCTGAAGATACTCTTGTTGATGATTCTAATGATCGTGCTGATGGTGCTGATTATGATGATGATGCCAATGCTGTTGCCACCAGTGGTGATAATGTTGAAAACGATGTTGCTGCTGATTGTGGTGGAAGTGAGATGGTAATGATAGAGTAATGATGTTTGCGTCTTCTAGATCTGTGATTTTTCCTTGTCATAGTTGGAACACAGTGAATCTTCATGAAACTAGGGAACATTCAAGATTCCTCTCTAAGACTGTACTGTTCAGTAGTGTTCTTACATGAAGTTAGCTACAATTCCAGTGCTTTGGTGTCCCAAGAGCATACTCTGTTAATCCAAGTCAAGACTATCTTTTATTCTACTTGGAAGGAAGGAGCTCAAGTTACCCTCCTACTCCTCCAAGATCTACTGCTTTCTCCTCTCCCACATCTTATCTCCTTTCTGCAGGGAAGCCTGCAGACTAAGTTCTTAAGCTTTTGAAACAGAAAATTCTGGAAGATTTATGTAGATCAAGCCAATGGGTGAGTGAAGCCTAAAGTTGGTGATTAACAAGTAAGTAGAGGGAGCTGAAGAGATGGCTCAAAGGTTAAGAGCACATACTTATGTTCTACGAAAGAGTTCCACTCAACATCCACATCAGGTGCTTCATGTCAGCTTTTACCATCCAGAGAATCCAATGCCTCTCTTCTAACCTCTGTGGCCACTGCACTCATGTGTACAATCTCTTGAGAGAGAGAGAGAGAGAGAGAGAGAGAGAGAGAGAGAGAACACACAATAATAAATATAAATCTTTTTTGAAAAAGAAAAAACTTAGAAAATACAAACTTATCTCCTAGAACTGAAAATCACAATAAACACTTGTCACTAAAGGCAAATCTACCTAGTAGAGCCTGACACAAAAATCAAGAACACTGACCCTGTTTTTAACCAACCTGTTATACATTTCCATGTTAAATTTTTATACATTGTGACCTTTTAAAATATTGCACTAAGATCTTGTTTGGTTGGTTGGTGATCTGTCTTCTTTTTATGGTATGGAATTCAGGGCTTCACATATGCCAGGCAAATATTCTAACACTAAGATATTTCTCCCGCCCTATCTTTAATATTTATTTTGAGACACAGTGTCTCTGAGTCTCTTAGACTGAACTTAAACTTGTTAGATAGCCCAGGCAGGCCTTGAATTTGCAATCCTCCTTCCTCAGTATCCTGAGGACCTGTATTACCAACCCTGACTCAAATTTTCTTTATTCTAGAAGTGAATCCTTATCCTTGACCAGCTTCAGCTACGAGCCTAGCCTGACCTGACAGCCAAGCTACAAAAAAGTAGCCTCAGGGAACTACAGCTTCAGGCCAGTCAAGTGGCTGTGAAAATGTAAATAAGCAAGTTAAATATGCTTTCTTCTTTCCATTCTATATTTTTTGCTTCTCTGTCAAAAATCAGGTGTTCATGGGTGTATGGATTGATATCCGGGTCTTCGATTTGGTTCCATTGGTTCTCAACACTCTGCTCTTCCCATCCAATTAAAAAAAAATTGATTTGGGGCAGCTGCTAGCTCCCTGCCGCTAAAAGCTGATTGAGGATAACAGCCCTCACCCCCAGCTAAGGCTCCCACCAAACCAACAGGACATTACAAAGTTTATGACTCAAACACGTCTTTATTTTGACTACAGATTTCGTTCCACGTGAAGACATATTTGTAGAAGTGACAGCACAGCACAGGTGACAATCCAACTGAGCAGAAAGCTCAAGGACAAACAGAAGGTTGGGCTACCCCTATCCACCAGGTTAAGGGGAAGGTTGAGCAGAGAAGATCAACAGGTAAACTGAGGCTCTGGAGGAGATAGGTCAAGGAGGGAAGACAGAAGAGGCTGCATGGGGGCTTCCTATGGGACAGAATCATGGCTGCCTCTGGAAACAAAACCCGAGGGTCCCCACCTCTCCCCAAAAGTACCACAGCATCAGTGAAAAGGTTTGCTGACTAGGTCTAAGTGTGAACAAAGCACACACTTCTCACAAGTGCCCAGACATATAAGCAGAGAGCAGAGCAGTCAGGGATCAGGGGTTTATTTTCAGCCCAAGACACAGTGCCAGCTCAGACTTCTGGATCTTTCCATCCTTGTTCACATCACAATGGCGAAGCAGAATCTCCCGGAACTTATCAAGATCCACACCGCTGATGCTGGGCTGCGGATGAGAGGACATAGTCATTTGGAAGGCCAGCAGCAGTACCAGACTCCAGAGCCCTCCCTGAGCCCTCTAGGCCTTGAGAACTTGGTGGTGGGGCAGATAATGGGCCATGAGGAGCCAGGGACAGCTACTGACTCTTTAATCCCTCCAGGGTCTCTAATGTCTGCGGTCAGTGGCTTGATTTCTTAGCCTGCACCTTCATGCATGGTAAATAAACATTTTTGGTGTCTTAGCTCCACATCGATTCCCACAGTTACTGTGGAAAAACATGCCTTATAAGCAATTGGATTGAAGACATTTTGTCCCAAAGAAGAGAACTGTGACAGGAGTTCTTGTCATTTATGCCAATGAAAGAAGACATGTTTCATTATTTTCTATGGGATGTTTAGTGCCTCTAGTTTAAAGAGGTTCATATGTAAGAAAAATTCAGTTTCCATGTCATGTATTGAAGTAGCAACTGAGGATTTACTCCAGGAGTGCTTCCAGACTAAAGAGGGACAGTAACACCTGCACCCCAGAGAAGCATCGAAGCTTCCAGGCTACACACAGCTGTCACACACTTCATCCCATCCGTCTCAGGAGGGAATAGTGACAGCCATTGGCCAGATTAGGAAACCGGCTCCAGAGAACTCAGTCTTCTTCCCAGGGGAGAGAGCTGGTGTTTTTATGCCAGGTCTCCTGGTGGACAGAGCTCTGGTTGTACTGCCTCACCCAGCTCTAGAGAAATCTGGGGAAGGGGGATGAATCTAAAACTGCAAAACTGATATAAAAAGAGAAGAAAATCAGTGAATCTAATGTCCATTCTTCTTGATTACTTGAGTGAGGAGAAAAAGGGCAGCTTCCTTCCAGAAACTTCTGAGCCCCTGACAAACACTGCCCACACCACACCCCCAACCCTACCTCAAGCTTTCTTTACCTCTAAAAAAACCTCTAAAAGATCTTCAGTAGGGGACAAAACGTCCCATTCTCAAACTAGAGAGATACAGCCAGAGGGGCTAACCAACGATCCAGCATGGAGAATGACTGGCTGATGCTGCATCTGTCTTGACTGCGGCTTTAAAGGGAGGAGAGAGAAGAGTAGCGGAAACTAAAGGAGCACCAGCCTGGGTGAGGGCTGGAGGGACTGGGAACCGCTCACACCTCTGTCAGAAGCATCCCTAGTAATCAGGCTATAAGGACAAAATAAATGCGTTGTCAGGATGTTCCTTTCACTGGGCTCAAAAAGTGTAGTTTCCTGGGTCTCAGTACTAGGCAGGTGTGTGTGCAGCTCAAGGAGACATAGTGTAGAAGTCTTTACAGCAAGCTGCATAAGAAGCCCTGTGAAGAACCTGTCTTTGTACAGATGCAAAGTGGAGATGTCTGTCCAGTCTTCTGCGATCCATAGGATTATGCAGTGAGAACTTAGCTGACAAATCACAAAGCTCACCCACCGGGATCACACATTCTGATGGAGGAGGTCCACAGGCAGGGCAGAGTGGTGGGAGTATTTGCTTTATGAATAGTTAATGTCCTTACTATAAATTCCCTGTGACACCATAGCTCTCCCCTCAGTGGTGTATTAATCAATTACTGGACACAATTTTTCCTATGCATAAGTACATTGGGTGACTCTCACAGCATTATGTGATATGAATAAGAAAGAAACTACAATCAATACCATTACTCTCTTAACCAGGTCTTTGTATAAAGTTAAAAATCTGCCCTCCTGCAATTATCTTCCTTGGCAGACAGTTGGTCATTATTGATGTCCAGCAAAGAGACCTCTATTGAGACATTCACAGATGCCCAAGGACAAGAATTATGGCATGTATGAAGCTCATGAGTCTTAGCTCTCAGGGAAATAGAGAACAAGAGTGTCCTGGATTCACTCTTCTGTCCCAAAATAACCTCTAGATAACCTCACATTAACCTTAAAGTATGCCTATTGTTTGCTTGCCAGTCTTTTAACTAAAGACTTATATCTCAAAGCTAATCTCATTGTACCCTGCCCTCTGGACACAGTCTCACTTCTGCAACCTTGGACCCTTATATTGCCAAGGCAATTGCTCTACCCTTATCACTTAGCTTAGGAATGTGCTTCTGACCAGTGAGAGCTATTCTTGTAACTCCTTTTGCTTTAAACCCATAAGGGGAGAGAGATTTTGAGAGACAAGACAAAAAAAAAAGTAGTACCTTGAGGGAGAAGCTGGCAGAAATTAGCAGAGATGTAATAATGTAAAATAGCAGGATAAGA
>JAQHUG010000008.1:835935-878040 GCA_028555095.1 Dicrostonyx torquatus
GTATGTGTTATGAAAACCAGAGGCCTGGACTGTGGGGCACAGGCCCTATATGTGTTATGACAACCAGAGGCTGGACTATGGGGCACAGGCCCTGTTTGTGTTATGACAACCAGAGGCCTGGACTGTGGGGCACAGGTCCTGTATGTGTTATGAAAACCAGAGGCCTGGACTGTGGGGCACAGGCCCTGTATGTGTTATGAAAACCAGAGGCCTGGACTGTGGGGCACAGGCCCTGTACGTGTTATAATAACCAGAGGCCTGGACTATGGGGTACAGGCCCTGTATGTGTTATAAAAACCAGAGGCCTGGACTGTGGGGCACAGGTCCTGTATGTGTTATAAAAACCAGAGGCCTGGACTGTGGGGCACAGACCCTGTATGTGTTATAAAAACCAGAGGCTGGACTACGGGGCATAAGTCCTGTACGTGTTATGACAACCAGAGGCCTGGACTATGGGGCACAGGTCCTGTACGTGTTATAAAAACCAGAGGCCTGGACTATATATGGAGCTCAAGGTCAGCCTATCCAACTTAGTGAGACTCTGTTTCAAAGTAGAAATAAAAACAGGCTTGAACTTTAGCTCAGTGGCAAAGTGTTTGCCTAGCATATGAGATGTCTAGCCTTCAAGCTCCATCGTGGCAAGCTAAACAAAAGACAAGCAGGAGAGGAAAGAGGTCTGTAGAAAATGACACCCATGATCCTCCTTGCCAACCAGTGGTGAACCTGGGCCTAGAACACTAGACTAGGTAGTCAGTCTAGAATTGGAAGTCTTAGCTTGTTTTCTCCTTGGCTTCCTAAATTTTGCTTTTTTATTTTTGATAATTTAAAAAAAATCTTTTAAGGATTTGTGTGTGTGTGTGTGTGTGTGTGTGTGTGTGTACATGTGCACAGTGCCCAAGGAGGACAAAAGAAGCTATCAGATTCCCTGGAATTGGAGTTACAGATTATTGGGTGGTTGTGCACCACTAGTGCAAATGCTGGGAACCATATTCTAGTCCTCTGCAAGAGCAAAGAGCTATCTCTCCACCTCTTCGATGTTTTTATATGCAGAGACAATTGAAAATCAGAAAATGCTGTTGTCTGCAGGAGTCATGCAGTGAGATTTCAGCTGAGAGAGCAGAAGGCTGACCCACCAGAATGAATGTGTTCTGATGGAGAGAAACCCAGTTTGCAGGGTGCTGGGCCCACCACCTTTTGTTTATCAGTTGATTCTTACAGTAGATCTCTTGTAAAGTCATAAGTGCTCTCCCTTGGTGCAAGACTCAGCAGAGTATGGACTATTGGGCATAATTCTTTCCCATGTATTGGTATGTTGGGTCACCCCCCCCACACACACACACTCTGTGGGACCTCCAGTGGGAAATTTAGCCACGCAGTCAATGACCTTAGTTCCCACAGCCATATTTCCATTCTGTTCCCTGAGACACATTAGAAGCCACCTCCGTGCAACTATCTTCCATTTGGCAGGGCATGCAGTCAGGAAAGGAGTCTTTCATATAGATCACATTTGGGAACTTCAAGGATAAAAGGATGTCCAAGCTCAGAGAGTTGTCTTTGTTTTGGTTGTGTTTATAAACTGAAAACTTTACAGAATAAAAAGAACAGTAGGATAAGAATAAAGAAACTGATACAGAAAAATATATAGTGGAAAATTCATTTCATCCTCAGATCTAAGCTCTGCATTTGCTGTGAGTCTTCTTCTGAACCCTGAGGAGACTCAGAGGTACTCAATAAGAAAAGAATCAACCACATTAAAAGTATGCTGAATCAGTTGCCCTTGGACACAGCTATCCTATCTTCAAGGCTTTCTTTCGTGCCTTTGGCATATTAGCATTTCAGACAGGATTATCCTCTATGATGTGGTTATTCATTGAATTAAAGATTCCTTTGAGGAAACTCCCTCCCATATAGTGGTAATTTTCCAGATCAGAAATACTCTCTAATGACAGCTGATTTTGTTCTGCAATGGTAACAAAGACTGTGACTATGGGAAGTCATATTGTCTTCAGGGACCATTAAAGGTATCTACAGCATCCCCAGTTACCACCTAGCCTTGGGAGGCAAGTCTCACTGGGAACCTCTTGTGGGTGATGAGTCAGGCTTGAGAAACTTATCCATAGACAGAAAACTTATAAATAACTGATCTGGAATAGAGTTCTAATATGTTGGACAGAAAAATTCCCAAACAGAGAAGAAAGGAAGAGAAGAAGAGATGGCAAGTGGTGGGTAAGAGGGAGGGTCAGACCCTGGAGAATGCTTTCCAAGGCCTACACAGGAGAGGATTTTAGCACAGCTCAAGTTGGGTCTCACACGTGATGTTCAGTCCCATGTGGGGCTCATGGGAGGAATAGCAGAGCAAGTGTTCTGTCTGGTTATGGGAGCCCCAGGCATGTACTCAGTCAGGACCTGTGACACAAAGGAAACCAGGTAGCTTGCTCTCCCACTCTAACTATCAGAGCAAACTAAAACTACAGCTGAACCAACCCATCTGTCATGAACCTTTAATATCCCAGAGACGATGTCTTCATTTCTATTATCCAAACTGTTAAAGGGTCAGTGGAAAAAGGGGATTGTCCTTTAACCATCAGTTCAAATAGAATTGAATACAAATTCAATTCAAATAGAAATACCATACAAACAAGGCAAGGGGAGGACAACGAGGGCCACAGGGCAAGGGGAGGACAGTAAGAGTCACAGGACAGGGGGAGGACAGTGAGGGCTGCAGGGCAAGGGGAGGACAGTGAGGGCTGCAGGGCAAGGGGAGGACAGTGAGGGCCGCAGGGCAAGGGGAGGACAGTGAGGGCTGCAGGGCAAGGGGAGGACAGCGATATCCACAGGGCAAGGGGAGGACAGCGAGATCCACAGGGCAAGGGAAGGACAGCGAGATCCACAGGGCAAGGGAGGACAGCGAGATCCACAGGGCAAGGGGAGGACAGTGAGATCCACAGGGCAAGGGAGGACAGCAAGATCCACAGGGCAAGGGAGGACAGCGAGATCCACAGGGTAAGGGGAGGACAGTGAGAGTTCACTGGGATGAGGATGATCAGTAGGGAGCCACAGGTGATGTGCCAGTGATTCTGACTGAACATCAGACAGAACTGTGCCCGTGTCTGCTCAGTCACAGAATGCCAGCTTCCTGGAGATCTGTGCAAAAAAGGATAACTGGTCCTTTTTCTATTGTGAGGTTCCCTAGCTTTAATCATATTTGCAATAATTCTGAGACTTGAAAAGTTATTAATAACTGTTGCTCTAATTTGTTGCTGTCTGGGACAGCCAGTATGCAATCATCGTGCATACAATAATGTACTTCAACGTAATCTCTAAGTACATAGACTACTAAATCCACTGTCTACGCTGCTCCCTGGAGAAAGAGAGGCTGAAATTGTCTATGTAGGAGATTATAAACAAGTATAGAGAATGAAGTTCTAAAGAAGGAGATTGCCATTTTAGAAACATTGTTGACCCTACCAAAAAATAGCCATGTAATACAATATAACCTAAATGGCCTCAGCCCGAGACTCAGCAATGTCATAACAGTATGTGTTCTTCTTACGCTAGATGTTTGAAACACCCCATGATGAAAAAAAAAGTGCTATGTGAAATTAAATTTAAAACTGTAGCTATTGTAATAATGAAGTCTGAGAGAGGCAATAGAGGGGAGAGAAGACTCCAGGCAACTGAAAAATAAAACAGTAAAATGCACAGCAACACTGGGCTGTTTGGGAAGAGTTAATGACATTAAAATGATAGTTAAAAGACACTTTTGCCTTGATTATGTGTTACTGTAACTCATAAGATCTTAAAGTGTGAAAGGGACCTGCTGCGTTTTCCGGAATCTCAGTGGTTCTGAGACAGGAAATGTCTCCAGATCTTTCTCCCTACCATTAATCTTCAGTCTCACTCAGTCCCAGAAATAAACAGTGTGATTTGTCACAATGTCAACCCCAGTGCATGATGGGAATAGCCCTTCCAGCCTCATGAACTCACCTGGACCAGCTCCATCATGTCTTTGACAAATCCATCCACTTCGGGGCCTTCCAGAGCCCCAGTTTTGCTCTGAAAGATTAAAAAGCTCAAATCAATTACATATCATTTTCTTAATTCAAAAAGCTAAAGAATAAATTTGACAAATTGAACAGTCGGTGTTCATTTGTAACTGCGAACCAATTTAGGAACGGGGTTCTCTGCTTTCTATTCTCATGGGCTATGAGTGCCCTGCGTGAACTAAAGAATCCACAGCTTCCTGTCCCCAAATAAGGAAACATGGTTCTGAGCCCCTCAGCAAAGAGCACTGACATGGAACTTATTGACATCTACCTCCCTCACATGGCTTCTGTTCCAGGAAGTGTTAATGGTACAGCAATCATCCTGAGAAGACAGATTGGACATTTAAAATGCTTGCTTTATAATGGAGCAATCATCTGATCATTACTGCAAGCGTAAGCTTTAAATAGAGGGAGGTTGTAATTGAATCCGTATATGAAACACTGTTTCTCCTGTACATAAGGCATTTTTCCTACTCATTCTGTAATCTATGTAAACATGAACGTCAAATGAAGCATAGACATTCAAACATGTCCATCTTTTCCTAAAGTGCCCGTTATATAATGCCTTCTGCCTCACAATGTCTTTAAAGAGGTGTTTGGTTTTAGTTTATGTGTATTGGTGTCCTGCCTGCCTGGATCTCTGTGCACCCTTTGCACACCTGTGCCCTTGGTGGCTGGAAGAGGGTGTCAGATCCCCTAGAACTAGGGTTGCAGACAGTTGTGAGCTGTCATGTGGGTGCTGGGAATTGAACCTGGGTCTTCCAGAAAAGCAGCTATTGCTGTTAACCCCCGAGCTTTCTCTCTAGTCCCTCCCTACTTTTTCATTTTTGAGACAAGGTCTCACTCTGTAATCCGCCCTAGTCTTAAACTCACAGCAAATCCTTCACCTCAGCTTCCTGAGGCATGACCCAGCACCCCTGAATCCCATCTTTCTCCCCATGTTTTCTTTACTCCCATCCTTTAACATGTTATTTTGAAACTGTTTCCTTTACTGGATTCACTAGCAGGCCATGCTGCACACCAAACTCTTCAGGAAAAGCTTTCCAAGCATAGTTCACTTAGCTCTCACAGCTCCAGCAGATCCACTCCAATCCTGATCCCCCTGGCTTTGCAGTTAAGGGGGGAAAGGCAGGGAGGAGCCAGGCACATGCCTTTAAACCCAGCACTCAGGAGATCTTTGAGTTGGAGGTCAGCCTGGTCTACAGAGTTCCAGGACAGCCAAGCCTACACAAGAAACCCTGTCTAAGGAAAAAGAAAAAAAATGGGGAGGGAGGCAGAGAATAAAGAAGCTGAGGTAACTATCCAAGGTCAATTAACTGAGGAAGTTCAGGTGGAAAGCTGGGAAACAGACACAAAGTAAGTACCTAAGTGTTGCCTTCCCCTGGCGGTGTGTGTCTGCTCAGAATGCAGCTTGGTGCAGGTGTTCTGGGACATTAATTTCACGGAAAAGGTAATTAGAACCTTCTCCACCTTTTTGTTCATTTTCCTTCTTTCTCACACTATCCCACCTTGGTCTCCAGAAATTCAACCCTGTATCATTTAGTGTTCTAGAATGGTTATGCCCACCTTAGTTAGGGTTTCTACTGCTTCCATGAAACACTATGACCAAAGAGCAAGTTGGGGAGGAGAGGGTTTATTTGGTTTGTACTTCCAGATCATAATCCATCATTGGAGGAAGTCAGGACAGGAACTCAAGCAGGATTGGCACCTGGAGGCAGGAGCTGATGCAGAGGCATGGACAGTGCTGCTTATTGGCTTGCTTCCCCTGGCCTGTTCAGCCTGCTTTCTTATAGAACCCAGGACCCTCAGCCCAGGGATGGCACCACCCACAATGGGCAGGGCTCTCCCCTACTGATCACTAATTGAGAAAATACCTTATAGCTGGAGTTCATATAGCAGCATTTCCTCAACTCAGACTCCTTTCCCCTGAGGTCTCCAGCCTGTGTCAAGTAGACACACAGAACCAGCCAGTTCACTACTTGAAGACTGGCTGTACAATTACTCCACAAGAGACGCCATTTTACACTGGGCAGGACTGACATTGTATGGATCCTTTGATTGGATGGGAAGGATTTTTCTGTTTCTTCATTTCTTTAGGCACACACAATAAATGGATGTCTGATCTTACGAGGAGAATCTTTATCATAGTTTCACAAGCCAAAAAAGTATTATGAGTTCCTCTCTGTCCAACTATAAATCATATTTGCCCATTCTTTTATCATCTGACATAATACAGAGATGTTCAAGGCACCTTGATCTAACAGCACACATAGGGGACTGCCATTCACTGTCTCAATTTAGACCTTGTCAGTAGGGTATTCCCACACAGAAACAAGGTGAGCTTTCTACCTTAAGATGGCGTCAAAGCATAAAGAGCACTTACAACATCATAATGGGCGAAAATTTTCTCAAAGTCCCTCTTCCTCTCTTCAGTAGAAGATGCCTGGGTGTGAAAAAAAAATTATGTCAATCCAGCAATGCATAGGCACTGGTGTGTAACTCCCATAGGGTGTTGGGCAACCCTTATCAACTTCAAATCAACAACCCTTAAGTTCCTTGATTCCACTTTGAGCCTTGTCAGTCTCTAAAACAGTTAAAAGACAAATGGATGTCTTTTGTTATAATTGGAATAGAAAATGTCCCCCACAGGCTCATGCATTGGCAGTTTGTTGCCAGATGGTGGCACTATTTGGGAAAGCTGTAGACTCACATTGCTGGAGAATGTGAGTCACCAAATGGCAAGTCTTTAGGTTTTATAGCACAGTCCTACTTCCTACTGAGTCCTGTGTTTTCTGATCTACCCAGAAGTAAGCAAGCTTCTGTTTCCATAGCTACAAGCTGCTCCAGGCCACCATGACCACCACCACCCCACCCCTGCCATGATGGCCATGATGGACTGTATCTCTACAACTATGAACCAATATACATCTTCCCTCCCTTCCCTTTTGTGCCAGATTTTTTTTTACCTGAGTGACAAGAAAAATAACTAGTTTACCTTCCTCTCTTTCCTTCTTTCTAGATACATAAAGAAACAAGGGTAACAGAAACCCATTAAGAGAAATCTCAACACTTACATCCATTTTAAATTGGAGAAGGAAGTTCTCCTGAAGAGCCAGAATCCTAAATGGAAAAAAAAAATAGAATCCACATGATCCTCTGTAAGCTCCCTCATTAGTCAGCAAATGCACAGCTCTGGGGAAAGGAAAAGGTTGGTGGTTGCCGCATTATCCTGAAGAACTGTACAGAAGCTTGAAATACAGGACTCCTACACCATAGACGCAAGGAGAGTGGTGGGCAAACTTTCCCAGCGATAGCCGTCATGATACAAAGCTTTAGAGACCGTTCCTGGTGGGAAACCATAGACTGTAGACTTCTGAAAGTTTGCCCACAAAAAGCAACGAGGAAACTGAAAAGAACGGTCAGAGCGAGGTTTGCAGAACTCTGAAAAATCGTTTAAAGCCATTGGCAGTCTGGGGAACGTTTGTTCTCTACCAATGGTGTGATCAGCATGGCGTGGTGGCACAGGTCTGTAGACCTAGCGCTCTGGACACTGAGGCAGGAGACTTTGGAGTATGAAGCCACCTGGGCTTCAAAGACACTGTCTCTACAAACCAAAATAAAATAAAAACAAAACTAAGAAAAGCCAGCTACTCTTGTCAAGAACAAGAAGAGTTGTAACATTCTGTTTCCCCATCTGTACGAGCCCTTGAGGGGTGACTGGGAATTTATTGTTCCAGACGTTTAAGCAAGCCTTGAATGGGAATATGGTTTAGTGGTAGAGGACTAGCCTAGCAAAGCCCATGCCTGGTTCCCACTTCATCAACAAAAAAACAAAAGCCATCTTCCTGGTCACAAATTGACCATTAAGCTACCCATGAAGAGACTTCAGTGGATACATACAAGGGTAGACTATATAGAACTAGTTCAGAAATGCCACCAAACAAATGAGCAACAAAAGCATCATCACTAACAAATATGTCCTATATGGAATACTACTCCTTGGTCTGAAATGGAGGACACTAGGCAGAAACTTGAATCCATGTGAAGAATCTAAAGCACCAGCAAGGGTAAGCACAAGAGCAGTTATAACAAGCAGCAAAAGGGGCTGGAAAGACAGCTCCGTGGTTAACAGCATCAACTGCTCTAATCCAGTTTCAGCTGCAAGTACGTGGCAGCTCACAACCTTCTGTAACTCCAATTTCTCAAGATCTGGAGCCCTCTCCAGCTTTCAAAGGTAACAGGCTTGGAAATTATGTACAGACATATACATGCAGCCAAAACACTCATACATGTAAATTAAGAGAGAGAGAGACAGACAGACACAGAGTGAGAGAGAGAGAGAGAGAGAGAGAGAGAAATTAGTGCCATTTTTGTTGTTTATAGTGTTTTAGCCTCCTCAAGCAAATATTCAAAATGTGTGCCCCAGGCACCTGATATACTTCCAGCTTCTCAGAAGACTGAGGCAGGAGGATCCCTTGAACATAGTAATTCAGCCTAGACAACACAGCAATAGTCAAGAAAGAAAGGGAGGGAGGGAGAGAGGCAGGAAGAAAGAAAGAAAGAAAGAAAGAAAGAAAGAAAGAAAGAAAGAAAGAAAGAAAGAAAGAGAGAAAGAAAGAAAATAAAAAGATGTTGATGGCTACACAGCATATAATGATGTAATTTGAAGAACAAAAAGAACACGGGGTATTTAACAGTAGATTGGAACTGTAAAAGCACAGATGTTTATAATATTGAAATTAAGTTGCTATTAAACCAATTTGTTAATGGTAATTCCCCCAGAGAACCACTAAGAAAATAACCCCAAATGACACAGCCACATCTGATGGGAAGGGCTTAAGTCACAAAGCCAGCACAACTGCTTGACAAGGACCCAGCAAAGCTGAGCCACATGTGGCCACATGCCACTTTTGGCTTTGATATCTGTGTATTACATGCTTGGGGCATTTTAATATTTGTACAATTGGGGGATAGTGGATTGATGAAAATTTTCTTATGACTCATTTGTGCCTTTTCCCGGGAGTACTGCTTCTGAGCTTCCCCAGCGCAGTCCTGAGCATCCTATCCACCTTCTTGTAGGGAGATATCCTTATCTACTTGAAGGTCTTCCTTACACCTTGAAGGCTGTGACACACACAAAGACTCCAGAGATCTCTTATGAGGGTCTGATATAGTCTTGAAACATCTGCCCCTGTACTTACTCAGGATCAAGATAATCAGAACAAAGCAAACTTAAAAGGTCAGCAGGCCAAGCCCCTTCTTACTCTACAGGTGACCATGTGACAGGCATATACAGCAATGAAAGTTCGACTAGTTGAAGTCACCTCTGCCCCACACAGGGACTTACACTGATGGACAAAGAATGGTATAGAAAGATGATAAAGAATGGGGGGTCAGGACCCCCCTTTCTCAGAAGTTAGCTCATGTGGAGCCACTGTGGTATCCTATGACCAAGGAAAAAACAAACAAACAAAATGCTAGGACTAGACATATAAACAAATTCTAGAAAGATATAAAATTCAAACATTGTATTATGTCAGAATTTGAATAATAACTGCAGTAGCTTTGACCTGAGGATTTTCCTTGGGCCCTCTCACCATTAAGAGTTAATAATACACTCCCTCAGACATGGCAAACTGCCCAGGCTGGCTTCGAGATTTTCTTTCTGTCTAGCATTGTTGAAACCACAAGAGCTAGCAGTCTGAAAACAGACTGCCATGTATTCCTAAATTCTTAAAAATTAGGTTATAGGGTTGATGGATAAAAATGATTATAAAAGATAACCCTGTTTATCAATGATGACAAAACTTGAGGGGAAATGATTGTAAAGGGTAACTCTGTTCTGTCACAGTTCATCAATGGTGAATAAACTTTAACCCCTGATGTGCAAGAGAAAAACTTAAATACATGTCCAGATACAAAAATGATATGAGCTATGTTTTAGAACAACATGAATCTATCCCTGCTTACCGAATTCTGTTTAAATAAAGAAGCACTCTGGCTGCTAGTTATTCAGACTGCAAAATCCTTGCCAGTAGCAAAGATCTGGCTCATCCCCCCCACCTCGCCTACTTCTCACCTCCTCTCTGGAACCTGTCAACCGCTGGGGCTGGTCCCTGGCACCAAAAGATGTAAATAGTGAAAGAAACAATAAGAGAATGAAAATAGTTCACTATAAAATATTTATTTGACGTAAGATAGAAAGGAGCAGCAACAGCAAAAATAGAAGAGATAAAACACAGAAAAACAGTGAACATAAATCCTTGCATCATCAGCAATCACATAAACATATATGGGTTAAATAGCTCCATCAGAAGCAGAGATTAGCAAAATGTAAAGGAAGAAACAGACTGCTGCTATTTGCAAGTGGCGTCATCGTCAATAAAATCCAGAGAACCAAACAAAAACCTCTTCAGGCCAACAAACAAGAGCAGCACAGTTACAGGACACAATCTACACAGAGCCGTCCATCACATTTCTTTCTGTTCACTAGAAATGACCACAGCAAAAATGCACATCTGTAATCACAGTCATCTGGAGGCTGAGGGAACAAGAGCACGAGTTCAAGGTCAGCCTGCTTGGACGACAAAGAGAGACCCTGCATCAAAAACAAGAAGAGATGGAGGGGAGGGAGTAAAGAGGGAGAAAAAGAAAGCAGGAAGGAAGGGGGAAAATGGAGGGACAGGAGATAATGAAAACAAAAGAGAACTACAGTGATTTGAATGAGAAATTTCCCTCCATGGGCCCCTGTGTTTGAACACTTGGTTCCCCAGTGAGTGGTGCTGTTTGGAGTCTTTAAGGAACCTTTAGGAGGTGCAGCCTGGCTAGAGGAAGCACATCCCTCAAGACCTGTTTTGAGGATCCTGCAGCCTCACCACACTGTTGACCATCCTGTTCTCTCCCACTCCTTCCTGTGTGTGGATGATAGTGTGACCAGTCAGCTGCCTGCTCCTGCCGCCATGCCTTCCCAAAAAAAAAAAAAAAAAAAAAAAAAAACCCTTAAGCTGCTTTTGGCCACGGTGTTCTAATACAGCAAGAGAAAAGAACTAAGAAAGGATCCAAAGCACCATGCTATATATGACATCATCCAAAAGAAGCAAATGGCTGAGAACAAACTGAACAAGAACAGGCTCAACTTTTAGACTGAAAAGTCCAAAGTATCCTCCAGAGAAACTAAACAGCTGAAAAGATGGACAGACAACTGTTGTTAGTAAACTTAAGGAAAATTTTGTTAGGATGACAATATTTCCATTTTGAACAGCAGATTCAGAACAAAATTATGGAAATTTGAGTTGTCTTTATGTAGAAACTGACTATCTAATCCTAAAATTATATCAAGATATGCAAATAGACCCAGCATAGCCAGAATAAGATTGGAGAACTTTAAAAAGAATAAGATTGGAGGACTCTCCACTTTAAAATTTATTACGAATTTTCAGCAGTCATGCAGTATGGAAACTAGTATTTCCATCTGGCAGTGTCATGGAAAATTAAATATAGAATTACCATGTGAACCAAAATTCTACTTCCAAGAATATAACCAACGGGAAAGGCTTGTCACTCGTATAGTACTACTGTTCACAGTATCCAAAGAGTAGAAACAACCCAAATGTATGTCAAGTTATAAAGGCACAAAATACAGAGCTGCACAGTGAAGTACCCAGTCACAAAAAGAAATGTATGGGCTAATGGTCAGTCACAACAAAATGTTATTGCAAGTGATATAGCCAGTTATAAAGAGTACATGAGTGATTCCATTTGCATTCATATTTCTCTGTGTGCATATGCAAATGTGTGCATGTGTGTGTGTGTGTGTGTGTGTGTGTGTGCTTACAGTCTTAAGCATGTTGGCCACCAAGGCCTTCTACCACCGAGCTACCTCCCTAATCCCATTTATATGAAAGGCTGAGACCAGGCAGATGTCAGGGTAGGGATCAAGAAGATTAGAAGCCCTTGTTATTACCCATATTGTCCTGATTGCAGTGAATCATTTGGACACTGACTTTTCCTCTGAGGAGAGACTCTCAAACAAATCTTTCTGATCTCTTTCTGAAGGGTGGGTGGAAATTCTGCCTCAATTTCCCAAGAAACCACTTGAAGTGGAAAGAGCAGACCCTAACAAGATTTTAGGGTTGAGGTCCCCTTGCTGGGCTCTGTGGGGAGAAGCACTTTATTTCTCTTTGACTGATCTCTCAGTGTTCCCTTTTTATCAAAGTGACCAAAAATTAGGATGATGGTCCTGGGGAGAGTCACTTAGGAAGACACTGCTCCTAAGAAACACAGAAATTCATCTGGTATGGCAGAGTCAATGTCATGGTCAGGACTGACAACAGTCTTCCTAGTGTCTCTTCACAGACGACATTTGGAACCAGGCACTGAGCCTAGCATATGCAAAGACCGTGGTTCAATGTCAAGAACAATAAAGGGTAAAAGCCACACAAGCAAGAGAAACACAATACCATGATGTGACACAGCCAAGAAATTTTTTACAGAAGTTTTGTCACACTTTTTTGATGTCCAGTCTCTGCAATGGTGAAATAATTAAATGTTTTTTCTTTATCTTTTAGCCTACCTGTCCTATTTCATTATAGTTATGGAAAGCAGAATAGCAATGCATGGGTGATCTATCAATCCCAAGTCACCTGGAAGACACCCTCATCCTCCCCTCCTCCCTTACTAGCCTTTGGAGACTACAGAGGGTTGTCAGTTCTCAAAAGCCAACAGAAAGCTAGTCTACTCGATCAGTTGTTGCTTTTGCTCTGAATTAACAATTCAACATTCCCAGAGTCAGTGAATAGCCTCAAGATTCTTTCATTTGTCATCATCATCATCATTGCTTTCGCTGTGTTAGATTTGGGGTTTGGAGGGGGTTAATTTTACTTTGGTCCTGGGATCCCAATGTGGGACCAAGTATGCCTGGCCTCTGTGGGCAAAACCCACTCGTGGCATATCCATGAAATTAAAAAGAAAAATTAAAAGAAGTTGTGTGCATTGCACATGTAGGCAGGATGGAGCTTTGATTATCTTCACGGAGGAATCTGTTCGCCAATGTGATTCAGAAGCACCGCAGTTGGGGTATAGTAAGATGAGCCTGGTGTCTCTTAGACTCCAGGCAAGAATAGATGTCAGATTTCAAAGGATGTGTGTTGCCGTCAGGCCCTTGGACCCGAACGTCTGAGTTTGTCACCATTTCTGCACCACTTACCTCGCCAAGTCGTTAAGATCCAAACGGCCATCTTTGTTTTTGTCAAAGATCTTCATCTGAAAGGCAAAAAGGAACACGGATGCAACAAATGCTTGTACCAGAGATTGTTGAAGGTTTCTTTCTTTCTTTCTTTTTTCCTTCCTTCCTTCCCTTCTTTCTTTCTTTCCTTTTTTTCTGAGACAATTTTCTCTGTATAGCCCTGTCTGTCCCAGAGTCCCAGATCTCACTCTGTATACAAGGATGGCCTTGAACTCACAGAGCTCAGCCAGCCTCTGTCTCAGGAGAGCTGGGATTAAAGTCATGAGTCACTACTACCCAGTGATCATGGAAGTTCTTAAGAAGATTCTGTAATCAGCTGAGTTGAGGAGCACACCTACCTAGGGGAAATGAGTATTTGCCACCAAATGACTGGCAGCTCAGCTTCTGGTTGGGATAGGTCACAGTGACCAGTCCTTAGTGTGTTATCACAATACAGGTCTATAACTTGTTCCTCTGACATAGAATCCAGGGATAGCTGGCAGCTCTCCCTCACAGCAGCTAATCTATGGCAACATTCCTGGCTGCCATGGTAGAAAGAAAATGGCAGCTCATTTACTGATTAAAATTTCATTATTCCAAAGCAAGCTGCTGGCCCCATGTAAATCGAAGAGTAGAGCAGTGAGTCCCACCGTGTGCTTAGAAGAAAAACTACAGTTATTTGGTGGGTGGCAGCAATAGCTGCCGCATTTCTAGTGGGTGAAACAAGACTGCATAGGGATGACAGCTGAAAATCTGGGGTTTGGCATTGAGTCGGGGTTTTACTTAAGTATTTTATATTCGCCTATGGCATCTCAGCATCCCAGTCTTGGGTGAAGAGATCTTAGAGAGGATGCCTCATTGAGTGGAGCAGAGGGCAAAAGACATCCAGCATTGCACTATTAGCCTGTACAAAACTTTAGGTGAGGTAGTATTAAGAGCTAAAACTGTTCTAACCTCTCAGGGTTTAGGTGTATAGAGGGGACACACTTCTTTACACGCCTGAGCTGGAACATGACTTCACATTCTAGAGCTCCAGAGTATCTGTGGACATGTCGTGTGAGGAGGCTACGCAGACAACGGAGGCATGAGCTCATTACAAAATATATTAGCTTTAGGTCCTTTCTCCTTCTCCAAATTCAGTTTATTTTTAATATTTGAAAGTTCACTCTCCCCAAAATTTGGCATCAGAAATTGTCTGTTATAGAACCTACTAAAACAGGGATGAACCTGTAATAGTATGTGCCCATAATCCCTGCATTTAGGAGGCTGATGCCAGAGGATTGGTGCAAGTTCAAGGCAAACCTGGGCTACATAGAAAGACTGTCTCATAAAACAAAAACAGAGACATCACAGATGGCACAGGTGTATCTTGGGACTTATTACATGTCCTATAATACCCTTTAAACATAAATTTTTTTAATAGTAACAAGCAATTTTAACTACTTCAAATCAGAATTGGAGAGTTCACTTGGCAAAGTGCCTGTTGTATAGGCATGAGGGCCCAGATTCGCCTTCCAGCACCCATGTCAAAGTTGGGCTGAGAAGTACACACATCTGTAACCCCAGTGCTCATCCAAGCATGAAAAGCAGCAGACACAGGAGAATACTCAGTAACTTGATGGGCAGGTTACCTGGCACATGCAGCTGTGGAGAACAAAGAACCTTGCCTCCCACAGGGTAGAAGGTGAGATCATGACACTGGAAGTTATCCTGTGACCTCCTTATGAGTGCCACGGTATGGTCATACCAAAGTTACACATTAAGAAGGCTACACATGTGTGTGTGCACACACACACACACACACACACACACACACATGCACACACACACGATATTTAAAACAGACAGACACACTCAGAGGCTTATCTTGTTGTGAGTTGATAGTGATGATCTATCTCATGATAATGGACACCCTTAAAGAGAAGACAGGTTTTTGAGCAAAGATTAGAAAGTAGTGGATGAAAGACATATGCATATCTGGGTTACGGGTATTGAGCAGAGATGAGAGACATGCAAACTGTGGCACAATGCTTAGCCCATACATCTACTAGAAAGTGAAATTTCCAGTAGTATGGAAGATCTGGAGTAAAAAGAAAAAAAAGTCCTCCCAGAGTAAACCTTCCTTCTTGGAAAAAAGTTCCTTAAGAAGTTCCTTAAGACTCATAATGTTCTAAAAAGGGGCAAAACTTTCCATTCTGTGGGAAGCTCCTTAAAACTCAGGAAGTAATAACTCAATAGCTTCAGAAAGTCCCTGAAACTGACTAGATTCACTAGGCCCATCCTTCCCCAAATTTAGATAAGCAAGGGGGAATGTGTAGAGACATTCACTGACAAGCAGAGCCACCTAGAGACTCCTAGAGCAGTCAAGCTGCCTGGAAAAAGCAGAGACCAGCTGAGTTGCAGAGAAGAGATTCTCAGACTTTGGAATTGCCTGTGAACTGTGCAGAGAGCTCTAGGCTTGCAGCTTTTGTGAGTTATCACCCATGTTGGAGGGGCTTTTCAGTGATGCAGCTGTCTTTTGAGTCATCCCTGCTCCTGGGAAGCAGTCCCTCACCCCTACTCTGTTTGTATAAGAACTCATTGGTTAACCAGGTTGGACATTCTTGCAATTGTTACATTGGCCTGCCAAGGGTTCCCTTTCTGGAGCAAGTAGACACGTGTGTTTGGCCTCCCCAGGATGAGTCTATCACACGACCTGTGTGGAGTTGAATGAAAAGAAGATGAGTTGAGAAGAATGGTAATGCTTTATCGTTTTCTTTGAAAGACAGCAGTCGTTGGAGGGTTTAAGCTGAACTGAGATCTGGTTGCAGCATAATGGGATCACAGACTGCTGTGTTCAACAGAGAGCACGGAAGGTGTGAGGGAAGGAAAGAAACCTCTGCAGTTACCCATCACTGTGACTTAGAACAGGGTGGGAATGGCCAGATTCATGATGTAATTTGAATACAGCTGCTATTATATTGTGAGTCTCCCTTTAAAGAACACATGCTGGATGAAGGTTCTATGATGACATTTAAGGTAGTCATCAATCTGACTACAGGGCAAGGCCAGTTCGGGCACCCTCTCCACTGTTGCTTAGGGTCTTAGCTGGGGTCATCCTTGTGGATTCCTGGAAATTTCTCTAGTGCCGGGTTTCTTGCATAATGGCTTCCTCAATCAAAATATCTCTTTCCTTGCTCTCTGATACCTGTTTTGTTTTATGTAATTTTACTATGTTAAAGTTAAAACTTTCTTTTTTATTTAAACAGAAAAGTGGAAATGGTGTGGGAGGTCCTTCTGTATATGTGTTGCTTTTATTGGTTAATGAATAAAGCTGATTTTGGCCAATGGCTTATCAGAGTAAAGCCAGGAGGAAAATCCAAACAGAGATGTAGAGAAAAAGTAGGCAGAGTCAGTGAGATACCATGTAGCTGCCCACAGGAGACAAATGCCCACAGGAACCTTGCTGGCAAGCCACAGCCATGTGGCAATACACAGATTAAAAAAATGGGTTAATTTAAGATATAAGCATTAGCCAGAAATACACTTAAGCTATTAGCCCAACAGCATTGCAATTAATATAGTTTCTGTGTGTTTATTTCTGGTCTGAATGGCTGGAAAACAAATGAGCAGCCTCCCACAACAAATTGGTGCCCATGTCTCTCTCTTTTCCCCATCTCGACTATCCTGGTCCCTCAAGTTCTCCTCCCCCATCTCCTTCTCCCCTCCTCCTCCACTTCTACCCTCCCCCCCACCCTCATGCTCCCAATTTTGTCAGATCTTGTCTACTTCCTCCTTCCCAGGGGAGTCCATACATGTTTCTCCTAGGGTTCACTTTGTTACTTAGCTTCTCTAGGGTTGTGGACTATAGGCTCATTACCTTTTGCTTTACAGCTAGTATCCACGTATGAGTGAGTGCATACCATTCTCTTTGGATGGATAACTTGCTCAGCCTGGATATAGTGAGGAGAGCCTTGGTCCTTCCTCTGAGCAATGTGCCTTGCCCTCTGTGGGGAGTGGATAGAGGGGTAGGATGAGGAGGAAAGGGGAGGGAATGGGAGGAGGGTAGGGAGTGGGAACTGAGATTGGTTTGTAAAATATAAAAAGATAGGTTGTTTTCTTTTTAAAAAAAAAATAAAATCAAGTGGGGGAAAAAAGAACACATGCTGGAAGCTTAGTCTCCAGAGGACAACACTGAAATGAGAAAGTTTAGTTTAGTCTCCATTGAACCAGTGTTGAGTTGAGGAAAGTATAGGAGGTGGGACCCAGGGAAGTGGTCAGCTCATTTGGAGGACTTAATGTAGGCCTTTTGTGACTCGGTTCCAAAAGTGAGTTGTTTTGAGAAGACTGAGCTTGGCCGTGGGGTGTCCTTCTGCTTCCATCCCACTCCGTTCTGTTGCACATGCCCTTTTCCTGCCATTGGGATGCATCTGCCATGACTTCCTCGCCAGAAGCTAAGCAAATAGGTGAGGACTAGTCAATCATAGATTCTCAGCCTCCCTAAATTGTCAGCTAAATCAACCTCTTTTCTTTACATACTACTGTATTTCAAATATTTTGTTAATAGTGACAGAAACTCAATTAGCATAGTAGTCGATAGGATTTGCTAATTAGATGTAGAGTGGCAGAGAAGGCATCAAGACTTATTGTCTTGACACATCAGTCAAGATGAAGGAAACCACCAGCAGAGGAAGCTTATGAGACAAGGTCAGAATTTCAATTTTGGACATGCTAAGTTTGAGATTGAGACACATGTCCATGTGGGCCCAAGAAGTTCAGAATGGTTTGAGTCAGAGACAATGTTGCCAGGCATTACCTTGTATTTTAAACTGTGTACGTAGGATAGACAGAGACAGAGAAAATATCTCACAGATGAGTCCAGACAGGTCTCAGACTAGACTGACTTCATGTTAGTCATAAGGCCAGCTTAACCTCAGAAATTTCTGTTTATCAAAGTGTCTGAATTTCATTTGTTGTTTTGTGATAGTAACCCCCAGAGTCATTCACTTGCATTTAGCAAAATTAAGTATCATCTAACAATATCCTATCTAGAAACACAGTCTCGCCTCCTATCTGTTAGCATCCCTTTCTCCCTTCCTCCTCATTAACTAGAAATCGGGACAGGACATGGTGTGCAGGCCTGAGCCTTTCTCTTCTGATTGGTTGTTCACCCTCAGCACATTTGTTAGCCATGTTTCACACAGCTGTCAAATGCAGCTGTTCTCATTAGGATCAATTTGGATTCATCTGATAGGATGCATCTCTTAAGCAATGCATTCCATGCTAAGCCTCAAAAGACAATCTTCAGCACAGCTTTGCAGTGATTATTCATCACTCAATAAGAAGGCCTTAAAGTAGCAGAAATGTGATCCATTCATGGGGAATCACTCAGCACTCAGAAAGTACACAACTTCCCAGTCTCGGGGCTCCAGGTAAAATTGAAAAACGGATAGGAAGCTTGAACACAACTCCTTTTACTGACTGGTGCTTTGTGGTGGTGACATTCACAGTGGGCATGACAGGAATAATCAGAGTACTTCTGGTCCTTTCTGCTCTCTCTTCGGATTTCCCCTGACAAAGGTTGTATGATCACTGAGGAAAAGAGGAAATTTAACACCACGGCCCTGAAATACCCCATTGCCATTCCCAATGTTCTTGCCATTCAACAAGACAATGATTACTGGAATAGACCAGAATTCTCAGATGAGAGTGACCTGGAGGGACAAAGACTCCCTTTAATGTTTGGGGGAAGCAAACAAGTATTGTGGGATCATCTTTTTGTATACTATAAAGATGTGCCTTTGGCTAAGGCACCTTCGTGTTGGTTTAATAAAGAGCTGAATGGCCAATAGTTAGGCAGGAGAGAACAGGTAGAAAGGACTTCTGGGCAGAGAGAAACTCAGGGTTAGAATTTAGGTGTACAGAAATGCCAGAAAGACACAGACCAAGTCAGACATACAGAATAGAGCATTGGTAAAAATAAATAAACAAATGTCATATGGCAAAATGTAGATTAATAGAAGCAGGTTAATTTAAGTTATAAAAGCTAGATGGGGACAAGCCTAAGCTAAAGGCCAAGTTTTCACAATTAATAAGAAATTTCCATGTCATTATTTAGAAGCCAGCAATCCAAAGATAGTCCAACAAGAAAACTAGCTACAAATAAGAATTATATGTGAGGATTTGAAGTCATCTGTTCCTTGGAAGATGGGCACAGGGGACAGAGTAAGCTAAGATAATGATGTCACAAGGCCTTCTCCTGTGAATGGATTCAATGTGTTCTATCCAGTCCTACATCAATAATAATATGTACCCCCTTCTCTCCTGAATGTCTTATATGCATTCCCATAGTGTTTTATCTCTGGCGACATATTCTCATGTCTATTGCAACTTGGCTATGAAGATCACACACACACACAGTCCAAAGGGAAGAGTAGAAATTCAATTTAAGGAAACAAACTGTGATGTGATTCCTTGTTCACCAGGACATGTTCTTAGTTCTCTATTTCTAGCCAACCCTGCCCTAGGAAGTCATTGATGTTCATAACCAATGCTCAGGATCCTTCTGCTTGATAATCTTTCTGCCATAAAGGACCCCAGCAAGAACCATAAATAGTGGAGTTTGGCCCTGCCAGGTGACATGTCTACTTGGCTTTGTATCATTAAGTTTAAGGGTGCACAAGAGAATTATTGCTTACTCCATTATGGTTTAGTCATAGCTGATTCTTAGGTAATGGCTGAAAATTCAGTTCAATTTATATTAAGCAGTCTGATGAGTGTCAGACTTCTGTGAGGGCAGGAACTTGGAGTTAAGATGCTGCTGTAGGCTATAGGGATTCTGTGTTATAGGGATACTCTGCTCTAAGGATGCTGTAAGCTATAGGAATGCTGTGTTATAGGGATGCTGTAGACTATAGGAATGTGGTATGATGGTTAGCTTTGTCAACTTGATACAGCCTAGCATCATCAGGGAAGAGTCTCAGTGAGGAATTATCTTCATTTGGGCTGGCCTGGGACATTATCTTAATTAATATGGAAAGACTCAGCTCACTCTGGGTGTTACCATTCCCTAGGTAGGGGTCCCTAGCCTGTATAAGAGTGCAGAAAGTGGCACCAGCCAAAGTGTGCCATGGTTCTTCAATGGTAAACAAAAAAACAAAAAAAGGTAAACAGACTAACACATTTGTCCACAATAGACACAAAGTTTGAGTTTCATTAAAAAAAAAAAAAAAGTGAAGAAAAAAGTGTGGAGGCCCAACAATGTGAGCCTATTTCCACCTTGTCTGATGGCAGAGAGTTGGAGGTTGCTCAAAGTGGTTGACAAGAGTCCCAACTCAGGATGTGATTAGTTAATTCTTTTAACATTAAGATAGCTCATACAAGTAGATCCATTCAATCTTGACAGGTGGTCAGAATATGCAAATGTATGTCAACTTCTTCTTTTGAACTATGAGATCACCTGGGGAGTGGCTACCTTCAGGATAAGTGGTCTAAGGCAGCTTTATTGCCTAAACAACAGAATGCTAATGATTTGATGTCTCAAAAAAGTTAAAGGGATTAACTCTTTGAGCTGTCCTTTGTGTCATGTTAATAAAGTCTTTTGTTACATTCTTTCCCATTTGTATTGGGTATAAAAACCATATGGAAAAATAAACTGGCAATTTCAGTATTCACTGGAATGCCCTCCCGGTACTTCCTATGGTTTCTGTTCTTATTATTTTACACGTCTCCATATTCTTTACAAATATTTCTAAATTCCCATACTACTTTGGCAAGCAGTGTTTTTGTCAAGCCTGGTTCATAACATATGGCAGCCCAATGTAGGGTGGTCTGTGACAAACAAGATGAGCACAGCAAGCAAGTGAGAATAGAGGCATAGTCATTTCTCTCTGCCCTTGACTGTAGACATGATGTGACTAGCATTTTAAAGTGCCCACCTTGACTGTCCCACAATGATAGATTATAATTCATTTTAAGCTGAAATGAGTCCCTTTCTCTCCTAATATTCCTTCTGTTAGGCTATTTTATCACAGCAGCATAAATGACACCAGGGTACCTTCAGTTCTCTACCATATTGGCTCTACTTTTCCATTCACTCTCTGTCATGCAATATAATCTATTATTTATTGTATGTGTTCTTTACTGCCAAGCTCCTTTTTCCTATTATTCTCACTACTGAATCCCCAGTGACTAGACTCATGCTTGGGGCATGATAAGCACTTAACCAGTGCTTGCTGGATGACTTGGGTGAATGACTATGATGTTAAGGTGGGGACACACACAATAGGCTGGGCAGAGTGGTACTGGACTCACTATGAAAGGAGGTTGTAAGAATTTCTTAGGGAAAGATAACATCTAACTGAATCTTGAAGAATGCTCAAGGACCAGGGGAGGAAGAGCAGGAAAAGAATAGCTGAGCTATATAATGAAGCAGAAAACAGAGATTAGAATTGTTGTCTGAAGGTAGAGGTGGAACCCTCTGCTCAGTCAGCTTCAAAGTGGAAGAAATGCCAGAAATCTGCTAGAGATTTAAAATGTAAATATATTCATTGCATAATTCATGTTTTACAAATTAATTAAATTGAGATAACAGCAGACAGGCTAACTAACATTCTGTTAGCTGATGTTTAAAATATGTTCAAGGTCTCCTAGTCTGATCCCCTGAAAGATACAAAATAATTCCTTTATGTGTTTATTCTATGACAGATCTTCACTGGCACTTAGATCTTAGAGGCTCTTGAATAGGGCACCTGCTTTCTGCCCCTGGGAGATCTCCACCCTCCCAGTGCTGAGCTCAATATTCCCAGTATCATCCTGCATTCAGTTAGAACAAATAAGCCAAAGGCTTCCTTGATACCCTGTTGGGTTATCTCTTGAGCACCATCTTTTCTTACTTACAGGTCATCATGGTCATGACAGCTTTCATTTTTCTCTGGGAAGACTCACTTGCCCCAGGCCAGTACTCAGAGTGGCCAGAGTTAAGAGTGATATTCTGGAGGGGCCAGGGCTGCCATCTAAGAAGCTTAGCTTTATCGTGCCTTTGGCTGAGAAACTTACCTTTTCTTGGTTAGCTGATCTTTGAAATAAGTTTCAATATTTGAGCAACCTAATTAAAAGCCTATATACAGGCTTGGGGTGCTAGAGCATTGGGTAAATCATTTCTGCAAGCACAAGTACCTGAGTTTAATTCATAGAACCCACATTTTAAAAGACAGGGGTGGTAGCATGTATATAATCCCAGCATTGGGAAAATAAACTTGGGGATCACTGGTCAATCAGCTTAGCCAGCTTAAACAATAAACCTTAGGTCAGTGAGAGATCCCATTTTATGGGATGGCTCCTGAGAAATGACACCTGAGCTGGACCTCATACCTTCACATGAATATGCATGTCCCTGCCACACACACACACACACACACACACACACACACACACACACACACACATACAGGCACTCACGCACAAATATGTGCATGTGTGACATGTGTGTGTATATGTGCCAACCCAGTGACCCACATTTTAGAAAATCACATACTGTTCTCAGTTGGATATGCATGCTCCAACTTCTCATAAATTCTGCTTAAAAAATTTTGTATAAATATAAATGTAACATGGAGATGCTGATAAAAAAAGTGATGTAAATACTGTAATGGTAAAAGTAAAAATACTATGGATCCCCAAGTGGCTGCAGCAGGCAGCAGGTCATGAGACCACACCACAGGTCTCCCAGAGGGGTCAGGCAGCTGGCCTGAGAGCAGCCAGTCCCAGGCAGGAATGGCACAGTTCCCTGAGTGGCTGCAGCAGGTCATGAGTCCCAGGCATGGACCCACATGGTGGATGAGATACCTCGATGGAGTAGCCAGTTCCACAACGAGAGACAGACAGATAGACATACCACGAGACCAAGCTGCAGGTCTCTGAAGACAGTTGATGTTGGGCACGAGAGACAGAGACTTGGATAGGCATACCATGCAGAGTGAGGTTGGATATTTACTTAGTGGCTTATGGAGGGGAAAGGAAGAAGAGGAGAAAAGCAGAGAGGGAGGGAGGAGAGAAAGAGAGAGAGAGAGAGAAGCTGCCTCTTTGAGAGGGAGACAGAAAAAGAAGGGACTTAGGCTGGAAGCTGAAAATCAGCTTGCCTCAGCAGACAAGGGAGGGAGTGAGCATGGCTTGTCTCTTAAAGGGACAGGATAGATCATTACAAATATAGTATTCATGTCTGAATTTCTAAAAGGCATTAAATTAAAAATATAAAATTAATGTGATGTTCCTACAATACACAACTAAAACTGTCTTAAGTCATTTGCTTACGAATTAAGAAATCTACAGATGTAATGAGAATGAAACACAGCCCTGGAGACAGGAAGAGGCTGGCACAGCAAGAGGGGCAATTCAGCACAAATTGTTGAGGGCATTTGGTGAATACTGAAACAGAAAGCCGTGATGAGCTCACCGGAGGCAACTTTTCCTATCTAATAATTTTCCAAGGAGCTTGACACTAAAATCATCTGATGATTATTTGGGTCAAGAATGCCGTGAGAAGGGTGTGAAACAATGATATGACCTCCAATAAGAGCTAATGACCACAGCACACCTGTGCTCTCCTTGGAAAGCCAAGTGATTCTTAGGCATCAACTCACTTTGTCCTGACACTACCTAGGTACCAGCTTATCACTTTCTTAGGTCATGGCTATAAGAAATATGCACATTTCCATCTGAGCTTCCTCTGCTCTGAGTCCACAAGTTCAATGAGTAGAATCTCCACTGTGGTGAGAGGCCATAGCCACCTGCCATGTCCTGATGGCACAGGTCCATGTTTATTTGTTTCTGTGGGGTTTTTTTGTTTTTTGTTTTTTGTTTTGTGTGTGTGTGTGAGAGAGACCATTGAGTTTGCTAGCAATGTGCTTAAAAACCTGCTGTTTTCTGGACATTCCTGGCCTTTCTAAAGACAGCAAGACAGCTGAACAGCTCTCTCTCTCTCTCTCTCTCTCTCTCTCTCTCTCTCTCTCTCTCTCTCAAATGCATGCATCTGTTTCAAGGAAGAGGCTACAACAGCTCGATTTTAGCCACTGTTCTAGAGCCAGGCTTGTCCCATGAAGCCATGCATCACCAAACATTTCTGGGGAAGCGATGAGGCCAGAGCAGGCTCCCACACAGCAGGGCAGACTCCCACACAGCAGGGTAGGCTCCCACACAGCAGGGCGGGCTCCCACATAGGCCCACTCTCCTTCACTTACCATGGTGCTGGTGTACTCCTCCAGTTCAGCCTCAGACACAGCTTTTTTGTGGTGGAGGAAAAGGTCTCGGAGAAAGTTCTGTGGCACCGAGAGAAGAGTGGCGTTGGACACAGTTGGCAATAAGATATATACTTGTTTAAGGTCTTTTCTATTGGGGTAGAGATTGTGATTTCTTTCAAGGAGAAATAAAATATTGCTCAATAAACATTAAGTAGAAGCTTGGAGGGCTACCATTGAAGGTGCTCTTGGGTCCAGAGAGGAACTCCAAGCATAAAGCATTCACCTCTTTCCCAAAGACAGCCACATGACAAGCAATTTCTAAACCTTTTTTTTTCATTTATTTATTGGTTTCAAAACTTGTATTATTGTGCTGTATGTGTGTGCGTGCATGTACATGCACATGACATGCAGGGCTGTGCAATAGTATGTGAAAAATCAGAGGACTGATTTGTGGAACTGTTTCTCTCCTTCTACCTTATGTGGTTCCAAGGATTGAACTTGGGTCACTAGGCTTATGCCTTTACTGGCTGAGCCATCTTGCCATCTCACCTTCAAAATCTTGACAAAAACATGCTCTTTTTGTAAAGTAACAAATTCAAAGTTGTGTGTCTTGGGCCCACAGAAATCAAACTCATACATATATATATATATATAATAGAGATACATATTATATATATATATAATAGAGATACATATTATATATATAATAGAGATACATATTATATATTATATATAAATTTATGATATATGTTTATATTATATAATTATATTTGCATATTACACATTTCCCAAACAAACCAACCCTTCACTCAGTGTTACTTCCCACTGACACTCACGTGAAGTTCAGCAGCTGATATGAAGCCACTGCTGTCCGCATCGTATTTGCGCCAAATCTGAAACACACAAAAGCCATTCATCTGACAAGGAGCAGCCTAATGGAGGGTTTATTTCAGCTCACAGTTAAAGAGAACACAGTCCATCATAGTGGAGAAGGCCTGGCTGTGGGAACTCAAAGCAGCTGGTCACATTATATCCACAGCCAGGAAAAAGGATGGACAAAACATAGGGCCAGGCTCTGAGACCTCAAGGTCCAGGCCCAGTGATCCACTTCCTCCAGTCAGGCTCTACCTTCTAAACAATGTCACCATCAGGGACCAAGTGTTCAAACATATGAGCCGAGGGAGGACATCTCATAGTCAAACCATGCCACTGTTCTCCCTCAGATATTTCAGGGTTGACTTATCCTGGGTTCCTGTGGGTCAGCGTCTGAAAATGGTTGCCACCTGGATGCAAAGAAACATTTCCAGAGAGCTCAAGACTTGCTGTGGGAACAGCAATTGTTGGATAGAACTCAGCAGTGATGGAGATGCATCACTGAGATCTCTCCGTGGCTACTCAAAAGGACCAGGCCTCCTCTGGAAAACCCTAAAGGTGATGACCAAGAAAACAGACTGGAAGTTTCCTAAAGACTCTTGCCTGTGTAGCAAAGCTTTGACTCTGGGTAGAAGGACAAATGGCAAGCCATCCCTCTTGATGCTTGAGACCAGCACTGATACACTGAAGATAAACTGCATGCTGAACTGGAAGACAACAGCACGACATCTGTGAGTGACGCTGCAGGTTGCCAGTTTTAACCAATGCTATTACTTCGATCACCTCCGATTATTCCTTGGAGGCACACGATGAAAAGCTTCATGAAGCTTTTGTGGTTTGTTTTTGCTTTGTTTTGATTTTTAGCAGACAAAACTATCCTTCCATTATACCTCAGGCATCTGTTATTAATCATGATTGTTGGTTTCCATTGCCAAGCTTACTGGTTTAGAATCACCTAGGAGACACACTTCTTTTTGTGTCTGAGAATCTTTCCAGACAGGTTTAATTGGGGATGGAAGAAATTCCATAAGCATGTATAGGGCCATCTCACCACCAACAGGACCCCAACTAAATGAAGGGAGAAGAGCCAGCAGAGCATTGGAACCCATCTTTCTATGCTCTCCGACTACAGGCATAATATGACCACTTGCCTGTCAGCCCTGGCACCTCACTATGCACTCTTTTTTGCACTCTTTCTATGGTGGTGACAGTATACTGTCAAACTGTAAATGAAAACAAACCCTTCCTCGATTTGCTTTTGTTGGAGATTGCGTCATATCAACAGGAAAATGATGAATACACCAATGCCAGGGTCTTAATTTCTAGATATAATCAGACTGTAGACCCTGCAGGGGCAAAGTGAGACACTGGTTCTGAAACTGAAATTTAGAGAGAACTAGGCAAAAATGTCACGCATTTTAGTCTGTGTCATTTATAACTGTCTTAGCCAGGCTTACATCTATGTATTTAATGTGACCCACACTATAACTTTTATATGTAAGTATACCGCAATGATGAAAATAACAAGTAATTTTAAGAAACACAGGTTACAATGCTGTCACCAAGCAGTCTTTATTTAATGATCTCATAGTAATATTGTACCTGAGCCACTGGAGGACTAAAGATTTTATGTGAATATTCAGTAAGCCCATCTTTAAGAATACAAAGTAAAAAGATACCTAGGCAAACAGAAAAAGCATATTGTGAGCAGACTCATAGAAAAGGTTATACCCTAGGAAATAGGAGTAACGCAAAGAAAGACATTTAAGATACAATAAAATGGCTAGGGAAATGGTTCAGTGGACAGAGTCGTTGCTGCATTCAGACATGCTGAGCTCACATCCCTAGCACCTATGTGAAAAATCTGTATGTGGTGGCATGCTCTTGCTATCCTAGCTCTGAGAGGTGGAAACAGGAAGGTTCCAGGGCTCCTAGCCATGAGCTCCATGTTCAGTGAAAGACTTTATTATAAAAGTAAGTAAGTAAGTAGATGGGTAGGTAGGTAGGTAGATATGTAGGTAGGTAGATAGATGATAGATAGATAGACAGATACATATATACATACTACATAGAGAGATACAGAGATACAGAGATCAAGTAGTCAGTCTTAAGGACCAGAAAGAAGAATGAATGGCAATCCCACCCTCATTCTCCTTGGAGGCAACAACCAGCACTGACCTGCATGAACTCCACACTGTTATCCAAGGGAGTTTCCAGGCGAAAGAACAGGAGGAAATTTTCATCTTCGGATAGGAACATACTGGCCAGCTACAGGAAACAAAGAGGAATAGTCATGGACTTTTACCAATGTCCACTTAAGAAGTAACACATGCAATGTACATGTTGTAGGGGATGTTTTCGGAGCATCTAAGTTGGAGAACCCAACCAGCAGCTCTAAGCCCTTGATGATCATTCATTAATTATCGGTTCTTTCAAAAAGTACCATATTCCTATTAGATATGAAACTATGAATCCTCACAATAGAAAATAGCAACAGCTGTAACGGTGATGATGCTGGATTTGTTTATCATCTAATTAGTTCTACATGCTTCTCAAAGCACCTTCGTCATTGACTGGATGATTAATCTATTGATATTCGAAGGTGTTGCTCTAAGGTTCATACATTATAACTCAGACATTCCTGGTTCATTTTATTTTGTTTTGTTGCTTCTTGAGTCAGAGTCTTAATCTATGGCCAGAAACAGCCTTGCACTTAGGACAATTCTCCTGCCTCAGTGTCTCAAGTGTTAGAATTATGAAAGTGAACGACCACACCTGGTTTAATTCAAATAATCTTAACAAGCATCTATAAAGTATACATACAGACACAGACACACACACACACGCACACACACACACACACACACACACACACACACCATAACTATTATTTTTTTTCTAACTACAAAAACTGAGTAACCGAAATAAAAAAGCTGTCAACACTGCATGGTAAGTGGCAGTCTATATTGCAATCAGCCCCCACAAGCCCACACTGAACCTCTATGTTTCACTGATCAGGTGCTATAGATGCAGAGTTTTTCAGTGCCATGTGTGGAAGCAGGAATGACTGTTCCCTGCCTAGATTCCAGGGTTCTTATTACGGTTTATACTCCTTAACACAATTAGTGTCTTATATGACAATATGAAATTGTGCTAATTCCACCGGCCACCTTCCTACAGAAGCTCCAGTTTGGTTGATTTACTTCACATAATTTGTGAACAAGGTAATATCTTTTTCCTTAGCTATTACAGCACTGTCTCAGCACACAGGCAGGATTGCCTGGGATGTATATGATCTCTTCTTTCTCAACTGTCATTATAAGCAACAGTCATTCCCTGTGGGTCTTGTGCAATGCCACAGAGTGAGTCCATATTTTACCAAATACTCACATACTTGTGATGTGACAAACCCACTCTGCTCCAGTCTTAAAAAGTGTTACACATCCAATCAATTACAATACAAAAGTCTTGATAATAATGAATATCAGTAAGTTTCTGGTTTATGTATTTACTACAATAGGCCCTTACTCATTTTAGTGTGTACTCCTGTCTTTTTTATTACTGTGAATACAATTGGTTAATAAATAAAGAATCTGCCTTGGCCTGTAATAGGATAGAGTAAGGTAGGTGGGGAAAACTAAACTGAATGCTGGGAGAAAGAAGGCAGAGCAAAGAGAAACCATGGAGCTGCCACAGGAGATAAATGTCCTGGGACCTTGCTGGTAGGCCACAAGCCTCATAGTAAAATATAAAATACTGGAAATGGGTTAATTCTAGATTAAAAAAAAAGAGCTAGCTAGCAATACGCTTAAGTGATTGGTCAAGCAGTAATTTAAATAATACAGTTCTGTGTGGTTATTTTGGGAGTCTGGGTGGCTGGGAAATGAACAAGTGGTCTTCCTACAACAGGATGACTCACTGTACACTTGATGCAGATGAAAAATGAGGACCTGAGTTCAAATCCTCAGCACCTATGTAAAAGCCAGGCATAGTGACCTTGTGTCTGTAACCCTAGTGTTGAGGGGCAGAGACAGACAGATTCTAAGAGCTTGATGGTAAGCCACCTTAGGTAAGACAGCATGCTTCAGGCTTAGTGAGAGACTCTGTCTAAAGGTAATAATATGGAGAACAACTGAGAAAGACATCTAACATCCTCCTCTGTCTTTCACACGAATGCTTATGAGTGCACACACATAATCACATATATGTCTGTACCATGTACACCACACACATACAGACAGATACTACACAAACAGACACACCTGCTGTAAAACTGTAAGCTGTGGTATAGCAGTAGCAGCCTCATCCATCCCAGGGTTACTGCTTCCCTTGACTGAATCACAGCCATAATGAGTGACTGGTTTTTGCCACCTAAGTCTTACACACATGCTCTCTAATGTTATACAACAACAATAACAAAAAATCACCTAACCACGAATGTCTCCCAGTGTGTCCTACTGTTACACATAAGGCATATGGAAGGCAACTGGAAGAGGAACAGTCGGGTGAGAACCGGACTGTGGTAGGCAGGACTTTCACAGCTAATGCAGTAGCTTGCTGAATAAAAGGGGGTTGGGTTGAAGTAAATAAAGGTGTTTTCTGGTGAGCGTTTGTTTGTTGGGAATCAAACTCGGGTCCTGCCCAGCCCTTCTGTTTTGTTCTTGTTTGTTTGTTTGGTTCACTTCTTTTCTTTCTCTTTTTTTAATTTTTCTTTGTTTGTTTTACTTTTTTGAGACAATTTCTCTATGTAGCCCTGGCTGTCCTAGAATTCACTCTGTAGGCCACGCTGCCCTCAAACTCAGCGATCTGCCTGCCTTTGCCTCTCAAGAGCAGGGATAATGATCTTAAGGGAGAGATGTTCCCCCCCTTCCCTGGGAGCTGATGCAGAGGCTGAAATGAAAATGTTTCCTAATTGCCACAATTTAGTTTGCATGAGATGATATACAGACAAATGTGGGGTCAAGAATACTCCAAGGACAGAACAGATTTGAATGTTGATTGAAAGAATCACATAGCTGCACTTAGTGATATAATCCCATAAGACCTGTAATCCAACCGCTTGGAAGGTGGAAGAAGGAAGATCCAGAATTCAAAGTCATTCTCAGCTATACAATGAGTTCCAAGCCAGGCTGGGCCACATGAGATCCAATTTCATAAGTGAGTGGGAGGTGGAAAGATTCTTTGCTATTAATCAGACAATGAAGGAGAAATTATTTCAAAAATATTATCTAGTCTAACAGCCTTTCAAAAATTCCAATTTCTCAGTTGAATACAAGATTTCACTGTCCTTTTTGTTGATGTTCTTGTGGTTTTGAGACCAAGTGTCACTCTGTAACCTAAGCTAGCCTGGAACTCACTCTGTAACCTAGGCTGCTTTTGAAGTTGCAGCAATCCTCCTGCCTCAGCATCCAGAGAGATGGGATGCCAGACATGAGTAACCATGTCTGGCTTCCACTGTCTTTGAAAGGAAGTGGCTGCTCATGAATACAAGGGCATGGGGTGTGTAGTCAGGGAAGTACCTCTTTCATCAGTACGCGACCTTCTTTAGAGACACCGTGGATGGCCGTTAACTGTTGCTTCACTTTCTGCACATTTTCTTGCATCAGTGCGCCCTGAAACAAAGCATGTATAGTATAGTCACCCGGATCCCAAGCCTTCAAAGCATGTAGCCCGATCACCATGTTGCTCTAACTATTTAATGATTTTTGTCTTTGCCAGAAGACAAAGCATTGACAGACATTTCTTGATCCACCAACCACCTCTTGATATCCTGACTAACTAAAATAGATATAAAGAAGCTTAGAGACTACAGTCGGCATTAAAAGAATGCATTTAACTATCACCAGCTATTTGGGTGAAAGAAAAGGCCGAGTTATAATTAATTACAAGAGTTCTTTTCAGGAACTCAAAGATTTTACTTTTTCTTTCTTTCTTTCTTTCTTTCTTTCTTTCTTTCTTTCTTTCTTTCTTTTAACTAAAGAGTAAAGCATTGACAGCTCCTTGGTTTCTCTGTTGGGGAAAAGTAATTTTAAGAGGGAAATAAATAGAAAGGAAAGCAAAGAAGTAAAATAGATGTTGAGTTACCGACAATATCCCAGCTCCCTCCCATGTGTGGCATTTCCTGCACAGCTGTTAGGTTATATTCTCTAGAGGACATAAAGGTTAGGACAGGGGATATGACATATATAACTAGTGGTGAAGAAAGAACTGGCACGGAGGAGCTGAGAAATAGACGTGATCCCAAAGATTGCCCAATTCTTACTCCATGGGTGCTGGACATCATGCTACACATTTTTCATCTTAACTCTACTCTAAAGAGGCTCTAAATCTTTCAGTTACAAATTGCTAGGGCCCCAAAGAAATGTGACTGTTGAATATCTAGCATCCATGCTGGTGTCATGGGAAAGTTGACTTGGCTTCTGGTGGGCTCTCTGGAAACCTCAATCTATACATGGGCAGCACAGCTCCTTGGTGGCCTTGAACTGACCTAGATGCCCCCCTCTCTCACTTGAAATTGTTGAGAATAATTGTACATGGTGCTGGCAAATGAAATTCTTCAAATAAAAACAAAATTTAAATGGCCTAGGCATTTATTACTCCTGTCTCATCCAGAGGAGGATGCCGCCAAAACACTAGCCCAACCTAGCTACAAACCCAGGGCACACTGCTTACTATTGAACACCCCCACGCACTTGCCATATGTAATGCCAGCCCCAGGAACATGACAGCAAGACAGGCCTGGCCTGTGCCCTCCATCATAGGCTTCCAGAGGGCATCTTTGTCCTGCTTTCCCTTCTACCAGATTTCTCCTTGAGAGGAGTCTCAATGGTGAGGAGATGATAGGAGGGGGGGGGCTACTTATTTCTGAGCTCAGAACAGAAAGGATGGGTAAGGAGCTACGAATTTGGGGAATGCCAAATAGGAAATGAACATGAAGCTAGACTCTTTCATAAAGAACATCTAAGAGTGATGGGGAAACTCTATCAACCAATCACATCTAGTTAGGGTGTGGCTACCTGAGGCCCAGGTAGAAAAACCGGGAGGACCCTGGTGCCCACGCTCTCTCTGTGCAGTGCGCACCAGACAGATAGGATGCTGGACCTCCACTCTTGTAGCATGAGTTTCCCCTTTTTAACCATTAAATATAACTGTTATTCTTGAGCTGGTTTGGTTATTTATCGTGTTTACCTAATTGGCAACATCAGAGTCTTCACAGCAGCTGTGAGAGACAGGAAAATGTCCCTGTACACTGAGGCTCTTGGTTTCACCCCCAGGCTCCTGCCATTTTCTTCTTTGAAGGTGTGTTCTGTACACGCACACATGTGTGAACGCTTGAATGCCCCTGGGTGTGTGTGTGGCTTGGGTTTCTGTTTTCACTTGACTAACCTTTTTCTCTTAGGACCAGCCCCGTCAGCTGGACTGTTCATATCATGCATGTTTTCAAGAGTATAAACCCAGACTGAAGAGTGATACCCACTCTCCAATTCAGGACCATTGTCTATTGCTACCCTCAGGCAAGATGTATTTTTCTCCCAGATCAGTCTTGGTGATTTAGAGGAATGAAAGAGAAAAGTGTCAGAGCCTTTGAGGCACCATTGCCTCAGGATTTAGAAGCCTGCTGTTTCCTTTTGCCTGCCAGAAAACAGGAGGAAATGGTGGTTTGACAAGCTGGGCACTGGCCCACCCAGACTGGCTTGGCGCTTTCAAAAGTATACTCTTGTGCTTCCCTTAGGTAACATTGTAACATCAGACAGAACCCAGCAGCATTAGTAAAGCCTAGAACCAGGTGGCTTACAGTTGAGAAATTATTCAAACAATCCAGGGACAATTTGGTGACCTGCTTTGGTATTTTTTCAAGACAAGTTCTAACAATTAGTTGAACAAATGTGATTCTTTCTCAGGTGTATCCAATCTTTGACATTGTGACAGGACATTGTCACCTACGAAGTTCACAGTAGAGAACCATGTAATCAAATTACCAAGAAGAGCAACCTCATGCTTTAAGTAAGTTTATGATTTCGGTTGAGCCTCGTTCATCACTACCTTTGAACTCAGGCAGCCCCTGGACATCCTTGCTTATCTCTAAACAGCATAAGACCTAGAATCTTAAAGGCCAGTCCTTGGAAGTTCAGGTACTTTGGTCAGTAGAATCAACTTCAGGCTAGGGAAGACCAGCCATCACTTTGAGAAGGTGGTCCCTGGCACTGGACTCCTGTCTCACTAATTGCCGGAAGACAGTACAGAGCTTGTGTTAGATACTGAGTTATAAACAAGGTAGAAAACACTCTTTACTGAAGATTTGAGCTATTGGATTCTCTAAGGTCATGGTATGTATATCTGGGGTTAAGTATGTTTGGGCAGAGATGGGAGACATGGAAGCCATGGCACAATACTCAGCTAGGGATACTTTTGGAAAGTGGCATCGGTGGTGCGGAAGGACGCCTGGGGTGGTGTGGAAAAATTGGGGTGGTGTTACACAGCAACCCAGATTAAATCGTCCATCTTGGAAGGAGGTTCCTTAAGACTCAGGATGTTCTAAAAGGAGGCAAAGCATTTCTTTCTGGAGGAAGCTCCTGAAAACCAAGGTCGTGGTCATGTCCCATGCCTCTAGGACAGAAATGGACAACAGAAATATGGGGAGCCACTGAGTTTTGTGTCAGTTGATCAACATGTCCCTCTTCCCTGTTTAATCTTGAGCAAGTTGATCAACAAGTCTAAAAATGGAGCTGTGGAGTTAAAGAGATGGGTTTGTATACTGTAGCCCCACCAAAGCTATCTGCTGGGCTGATGGCTTTGGCTTTATATTTAGAATGATTAAAGTAATGATTCAAATAAGTGGACTTGGACAGATTGATTCTGTAAATACATCTACCAAATGTATTCATTTGAGGATTATAAATGAGAAATAGTGAAAGGCCTTGTTTAAAAAAATTGAATATTTTCCTAAGTGAGTCCACACCAAATGAAAAATGTGGGAGAGGACATTAGTAAATTGAGACCAAAGCCTCCAGTGACAAAACAGTGTCACAATGAGCAAATACTGCACACTCCCATGGTGACCACTGGCAAGCCACCTTCTCTCCTTGAGTACCTTTTTTTACTCTCAGAACCAGTGAGTGAGAATATGACTTTCAATACTGTACACAGCCTGCCAGGACATTGGAAAATTTGTTCAAAGGTCTGTCTCCAAATCTACAAGCTAGGAGTCTCCAGAGTTTGTTTTAGATCTCAGAGGCTTCTGAATGATTAAGAAGTATATTTTCAGTACCAATTCGTGACTGTTAGATAAAGGGGCTGCATAATAAAGGCTGGGAAAGATAAGATCCCAAGGAGATAGCATCGCGAGAGCATATGTGCAGTGGGTGCTTCGGCTACTAGAAGGCTCTTTCCACTTGTGCTGGCTCCTCATGAAGCAGGAAGTATAAGACATAGTCATTCACACTTTAT
Source organism: Dicrostonyx torquatus (assembly GCA_028555095.1). Lineage (NCBI taxonomy): Eukaryota > Metazoa > Chordata > Mammalia > Rodentia > Cricetidae > Dicrostonyx > Dicrostonyx torquatus. The sequence goes on from JAQHUG010000008.1 coordinate 870,741, forward strand.
AGCATTAAAATCCAAATTAGAATATTCCAATGGCATGTTGTTCCCAGCTACAGGTCTGGAGTTTAAGATAAAGATTAGACTCTACCTACACATACTGCTATCTTTCCCTCACACCATGAGGCTTCTCTGAAGTGGGCTGTCAGAGACAAAAACGGTATTCTCTTTTCCCTGTGGAAGGTGAACAGGGTTCCATTGGTTTCTAAGATGTCCTGCCAACCTGGTTCCTTCATGTGTCAAAAGACTAAATGTGGAGTAGCCTGTCTGGTCTCAGTTCCATGGGCCTTCTATTTGTCTGGGTGATGGTGGCCAGTTCTCAGCATGGAAAATAAAAGGTATGTGGAAAGCCAAGGAAACCCTGAATGAATGTATAAAGAGTGGATGAAGTCCTGACTGAATGTGCTTTGTTGATAAGGTCACAATCATGTCAAAAACCTGTGGGAAATTGGCAAAGCTCCCCTCCTAAGATGAAGCTCAGAGAAATGGCAAAGTCTTCCTCTGATCTGAATGCAAGTGTTACCAGTGTCTGAAAAACAGAGCAACCACAGCTTCCATCTCCCAGATGTGTACAGTCTGAAAATGAGCACCTACAGATAGCTTCTACCAAACCTAGCTAACTCCTCCCCCTGTGCTGTACCTAATGAAAACACAGAGAGTCCAAGTTGGCACTGCATAACTAGGTGTGAACTCCATCAGAGGGCACACAGCCCACACCAGCTTTCCTGTCCATGTGTTTGTGTATCTGTCCTCTCTTCATTCCCTTACCATCCTTAGTCAGGTTGCTTGGGTTCCAGGTCATCACCATGCAGAAGGAGAGGTTGGAGTATCAAGAGTAGCCATGACAGTAGATGGCCCCATTAGCTTAGCCCCATCACAGGCTTTAGGAACAGGCAGCTGCAAGAAGGCTGAGTGCTCAGTGAGACTGATGAGCAAAGAGCTCTCTATTAGAAACTCCAGAGCCCTCTCAGAATAGATAAATAGTTTACTTACATGCATGTGTGCATGCGTGTATGCGTGCATGCGCGCACGGGCGCAGGGACAGGGGGAGAAAAAGAGAGACTTGAGACAGTCTTATGTACCCCCACCTGGCCTCTAACTTGCTATGTAGTTGAAGACAACCTCGAACTGCTGATCCCACTGCCTCTGCTTCCCAAGTGCTGGGATTGCAGGTGTTTGCTACCATGTCTGGCTTATACAGCACAAGACACAAAATCCAGGCCTTTATATATTTTAGGCTAATCCCGTCAACAAAATCCTTCCTCTGGGATCTCAGTGATGTTTCTTTTTGGAAGTGATCATTCTGTCTCAGAACCTGAGAACTTTGAATGATTTTACTTTCCTCTGTTTGCTTCCTTAAAGTATCTCCCAATCAGAGTTGAGGAAATGGCATCTGAATCATGGGTTCCTGGGAAAGCATAGCCTGAGCATTTACAGGTGCAGGGGTCAGAGGCTTTAGCGTGGGCTGCTAGCATGGGAAACTGGGTGGCAAAGTGGCAGCGGGAGTCTCAGTTGTTAGATACTTCCTCAGCTAGACCCATGGCTACTGCAAAGGGAACAATGAAGGCTGGAGAGAAGCATACACAAAGGTCAGAGCAGATGACAGAAGGAGCTCACGGCTCCATGTTTCTCACCTGTCACCCCTTGCCTCACAGACTGCAAACAACACAAGAGAGTGGCCGGACCATAGAGCGACTCTGAGACCAGGAGAAAAGGAAGCCAAGAGGAACTTGGAAATAAAGAATAAACAGCAGAAAGAGTTGAGACAAAGAGATGGGGGAGGGATGGAAAAGGAGAAATAAAAGACCTGGGCTTTATCCTAAGATAAAAGATATCCTATATCCTAAGATAAAAATCTTAGGAGAGATAAGAGAAAACTTTGAGGAAAGGAAATAGAGAAAGCCAGAGAAGAGCTGAAGAAACAAGTGAGAAATACCCAAAAATCACAGAGAGAGACACAAGACAGGGCGGTCAGAGAGAGGAGAGCAGTAATAGGCATTGCTAAGTGTAGGGCAGAGACATGGCCAACGAAAGCACTGAAAGACGAAAGAGGTATAAACTATAGAGGTAAACAGAGGGAGGCCAAGAGGAGTTTTCTGTTTTGTTTTCATTTCACAGCCGGCTGTCACATCTTCTAACACCTTTTACTGCAATCTTCTAGGGTGGAGAACCTATGGCCTTGGTTCTAGAGGGACTGAGGACACCCCAATGCTCCTTGAGGTAGAGGACTAAAAGCTAGAGATAGACACTTCATGTAAACACAGTGGTCCTGGGCCTTTTCTCCCTGTGATGACCACCCACCCAAAGGAATTCTCTCTACATTGAATGAACATGAGTCACACGCTGTCCTGGCCTTTGGTATCTCTGTGTTATTTTTCTCCTCTCCTTTGGTACAGGAACCTTCTAGAATTGATCCACATCTCTCCAGGCCAGATTTACCATTTGGGCAAACTGCTTTACATTTCTATCTGACTCTCAGAATGTAGTAGGTTTTGTTCTGGTTTAGCAGTTCATGAGACATCTACAACCTTTTAATCAAACATACCATGGGGAAATGATTTTAAATGACTTGTTTGCCATGTGTAAACAAGGGACCTTACAGCTCATAATATATTCTCCATTCTTTTGTGGTTTAGGTCTAAGAGCTACCCTACCTCTTGTTGAAATCCATTAGCAGAGAGGTAACCAAGGAAACGTTCAAATTAGAGTTGATTGAGTCCATGTTAGGCACTCTAACTGCACGACAGATGTTTTGATGAAAATCAGTAGCCAGCATGCCTAATAAGATGGTGCCTTTTATAAAACATCTGCCTAAATCTCTTTATGTTGCTAGGCGAGGAAGAGATGGTACATGCAAAGGAGAAATGAGGTCAGGTGGGATTATAGGTTCAAATCAGCACGAGACTCTGCGGCTTGCGTTTTGCTGAGAGATGCCTACTGGAGTGCCTTGTGCTATGAGTACTTACCTCTGTGCCAGATTTTGCCAGCAAACGGTCGAAGAAAGCGTCCAGCTCTGTGTCTCTTATGTAACCTTTTTCTAATGCAAGAAGATAAACATAAATAACAGTCACCAATATAGAATAAATGTGGCAGTGTTCGTCTTAAAGAATATTGTAGGTGTGAGGAAGGCTCGAAACAGTGTCTCATAGATCCCAGGCTGGCCACAGATTTGCTATGTAGTTGAAGAAGACTTTGAACTCCTGATTCTCCTGCTTCCACCTCCCAAGTGCTGGGATCATAGGCATGGCACCACCACACCCTGTCATTCAGATTTGGGTTTAGTAATCAGGATTTTATATTTCCTATGCATGCTTTTAAAGTTTTTTTAAGGTTTGTATTTCATTTTAATTGTGTGTATGGAGATGTATCTGGCACTAGTGTAAGTCAGTGTCTGTGCCCTGAGAAACCAAAGGTGAACATAGGATCCCCTGGAGGTGGGTTACAGGTAACTGTGAGCCACCCAACATAGGTGCTAGTACCAAACCCGAGTCTTCTGAAAAAGCTGTATGCGGTATTCATGGCTGAGCCCACACTTTTTGTTGCTGTTGTTATTTCAATAGCTGTTATTTCAATTGATGGGGTGAATACTGAATCCTAGCTTCTGTGTGTAAACACACCTTTCAGATATTTTCTTTGTGCTTCTCTAATTACTAATGAGCAAAACCAAATGATAAGCAGATAGGTTTCATTTTCAAGAATGGTTTGAAGTAGAGGGGAAATAAATCTGAAAGTCGCTAAAATTCATCCTCCTTTGTAGAGAGAGTGGAGAATGGGTAATTATGACAACCACTAATGAAAACTTGTCATACTTACAGAAGCACCAGGGATTGCTGAGTCTTGGCCCAACAGCCTGGAATGTGTCTGCAGTGATATTTGTTAATATATTAATTGCAGATCGTTATGATAATATGCATGGGTTGACATGATTTCCACGGGCTGGAAAGCAAAACCCTTCAACCCACATAGAACTTTCAGAAGCGTTATTAATTTGTCAAATCAGTAAAATAAGCCGACTGCGCTGGGTGTACTCTATCAGGCACGCAGTAGGCAACTTTTTCCACAGAGAAAGACGCTTAGGAGAAATTCCATTTCCCTTAGTGAGTAAGCTAAGCGCTCCAGTAGCCAAAGCGACTCACCTTCCCTGTCGAAGTGCTGCCAGATCTGCCAGAAGCCAGCGGCGTCCAGACGCGCCTGGGGCTTCCCGCTTGCTTTGTCCATGGTGCTGACGGCGGCAATGTAGCCCAGTAGTATTTCCCAACTTGTCTGCTGGCTTCCTCCTTCTTAGGCTAGGTACCAGGGGGCAGGGCAGGCTCGAGGGCGAACCGCTCTTCGATGTTGCTGAGCAGTCCGCAGCCTGGATGGCAGGCTTGACGAGGCAGCCCAGGAGCCCGGAAGCCCGCCCCGCCGCTGGCATCCTGCCCCACCCCGCATGCCCGGCAGATCACAGCGGGGCTCCTGCTGTGGTGGTGTGCGTGGGTGGGGAGGGTTTAGGAATCAGGCAGAAAGGAGCTGTCTCTTCTGTCCGCGGTTCACTGCCTTTCAGTTTAAGTTGTTTGTCAAACTCACAAAAACATTCTCCTCAGTTTGACTCACCTTCCAAACTAATGTCTCAAGGGGTTTTCTGGAAAGGGTTGGCGTGTAAAGGGTTGGAAGAAGTGTCAGCGCTGGCATCTTTTGGATCTGATGAGATGGACACATACTGTGGTGGGGAGGGAAGGATGAGGATGAAGATGCTTACAAGTGCCTTCTGACAGAAGAGTGGGCCAACAGAGGACACACACATTACTGTAATATACTGTAGAGACTTGCTACTGCAGGACACTACAGTCTGTAGCTGTTTGTTTACTCTTTACTCTTGAAGGGCCTGCCACTGGGCTCCCAAATAAACACACGAAGACTTATTCTTATTTATGAATGGCTGGCCTTAGCTTGCCTTGTTTCTAGCCAGTTTTTCTTGAATTATTCCATCTACCTTCTGTTTCTGGGCTTTTACCTTTTTCTCTTCTACATTGTTTTTCTTCCTTCTTACTCCATGGCTAGTCTTGTAGCTGGGTGGCTAGCCCCTGGCGTCCCCCCTCTCCTCTTTTCTCTGTCCCCCTTCTTCTTCCTCCTATTTATTCTCTCTGCCTAGCAGTCCCAACTATTTCTCTCTCCTGTCTAGCTATGGGCCATTCAGCTCTTTATTAGACCAATCAGGTGTTTTAGGCAGGTAAAGTAACATATCTTCACAGAGTTAAACAAATGCAACATAAAAGAATGCAACACATCTTTGCATCATTAAGCAAATACTCCACAGCACAAACAAATGCAACACATCTTAAAATAATATTCCACAGCAGCAGTCGCTGTGACTTCAAGTGTCTTCATTAAGATGCTGAAGGGAGCCAGACATGGGTGGCACACATCTGTAGTCCCTGCACTCAGGACTCTGAAATAGGACTGCTGTGGTACATAGCAAGTTCCAGGGCAGCCCAAGCGACAAAGTGAGATCTTGTCTCAGTAAAGAAAGAGAGAGAGAGAGAAAGAAAGAAAGTCACCCAGACTCGTGCTATCAATGGCAGAGTTCTCAGAGGCTTCCATTTGACTCCATAGATACACTTGAAGATCAAAAGCCAGCCATCATTTAAAGAACACATTTTCTAATGATCAGAACTGTTTGGCTAGTTGATCTCCCGGACAGTAAAGAAACTACTCTGGTGACTTTTGACAAGTAATGTTTTGTTAGGGAATCAGTAGGAGTTTGGGTAAGAGTTGGGCTAAATGTGGTGACTCACACCTACAATTCAGGGACTCAGAAGTCTGAGGAACACCAGGATTTCCAGGTTAACCTAGGTTTCCATGTACAGCATGAAAGAAAGAAAAAAAGAAAGGAAGGAAAAAATGGAAGAAGAAAGAAAGGAAGGGAGGAAAGAAAGAAAGAAAGAAAGAGACACAGAGAAAGAGAATGAAAGAAAATTGGTAAGAGTTGGACCAGGGATGCCATTTCTTTGTGGCCTGCCCACTCTTCTATTAGCATCCAATTTACTCTTAAAAATCACACAGATGTAAGCTATTTAAACTACAGTAGTAACAAGAGCATAAAATTCATCTGATAACTCTAGTTACTTGTCCTGCTGAACTGAGTGGTAGCTCTGTGATGGATCACTGTTTCTAGCTCTCTAAGCCTCGGTTTTCATGTTTCAGACTGAAGAGTATTGTGTCTGCCTGGGAGGACTGCTGTGAGGGTTAGAGACACACATGGAAATGCCCAGTAAATCACAACTGCTGTTCTGTAGTACCTGATGACAGAGTGACGTGTAGTCTTTTAAAAGCACTTGGAGAAAATAAGGAAAGTTTGGACAAATTTACAGCCAAGAGAAACCTAATGTGACATGATGTTAAATGCGATACGTAAAGTTTTAAATAAACATGGCTGTCAGTTAATAATATTTACAATAGTTTAGAAGAAGTGAGCCTTGGGTTCAGAATGCAGCTTTGCAACTTGCTAGCTGTGTGATACTGGATAAGTTACTTAGAAACAGGTTTTTTGTTTTGGTTTGTTTGTTTTAGCTTACTATAAAATGAGACCATAAAAGCATTTACCTTGTAGAGTTGTCATGTTGCCGTGATGTTAAATAATGATGCTATAGATTCTTAGCACAGTATATAGTAAATAGTATAAATTAGATACTAAAATGACTAAATTTCCATAGAAACTCACTAGTGAAATAAACTTTTAGAGTTTGGAGGAGTACTATGTAGGTAAAGGGGAAAAAAGTAATATCATTACTCATGAAGAAAGTGCTGGATACACAAATTGGAGAAGCATATAGTAGGAAAGGGGGAAAGTAATCACAGGGATCACATGTGGCCCTGAGAAATTATGGGATACAATTCCAAACATCACTAAGGGACACTAACCTGTGTGAACTCACCATGTTGTTGACTGGTCTTGTTTTCTAATCAGTAATAGAAGAAGGAAAAGAAAGGCAAAGGCCAAAAGTAGTGGCGGGGAGCTAAACCAGGGCAGACAGTTACATCCTCATGGAGTGCAGCTCCATGAAGGAATTTGCTGCCTAAACAGAAAACCTATGTCACCAGGCATGGTGATACACATCTGTAATTTCAGGATTTAGGAGGTTGAGGAAGGAGGAGGATTATAGGTTCCAGACCAGCCTGAGCTACACAGAGAGACCATTATCTCAAAAAAAAAAAAAAAGTCTCAGAACATAGGGATAAGACATAATACTAAGATGCAATTTACAAAAGTCGCCTACAGGGCCGGGCGGTGGTGGTGCACACCTTTAATCCCAGCACTCTGGAGGCA
>JAQHUG010000008.1:878394-888742 GCA_028555095.1 Dicrostonyx torquatus
TGTGTGTGTGTGTGTGTGTGTGTATGTGTGTGTAGGGGTGTTTGTGTGTGTGTGTGTGTGTGTGTGTGTGTGTAGACACGTGCTAAAGTGAGCGAAGAGGTTACAGTGGTCATTTCTCTCTTTCCATGCGGGTCCCAGGGATTGAACTTGGTGAATTCAGGTCACCTGGCTGGCAGCATGTGCCTTTACTCACTGAGCTATCTTACCAGCCCCAGTGATTCATTCTTTTTAATGCAATCACCAGTCATAGTACTAGGTAGACTGTGTTTGTGTATCTACCACTCCTCCTGTAGAGTTTTCTTCTGAGAAAGTCACCCAGATTCTTAGCAGGGGGAATTATTAGGGGAAGATTGAAAGATACCAGGTAAGATTTCCCTGTCTTATCTAATCAGAGACTTATCCCAGCATGGGGAATCAGTTGGTGAAGAAGCATGTTGTTCATTGATTGGCTCAGCTCCTCCCATGGAGACTCCAGACTAGCTGGTTTAGAGGGCAAACTCTAAGTGGCCTTTAAAATCTCCCCTGGGGATTCTATTGCAATCACTGAGCACACTTTTACCTCTAGTTTTCTGTTCTTTACATTTTGGTCATTTTGTTATTATATTTTGACAGGACTTTTCAGATGGACAGTCTCAAGAGAAAACAAATGTCTAAGTAATACTGTTTTATTAGCACCTCAGCTTCAGGGGAAAGTATACTTTAAGTCTTTCTGTTCAGTTTTGTTTCAGCAATCAGTGGCTGAAATTCAGATCTAAAATGAAGCCTTTTTCTCTTTCTCCCAACTGGTGTGCTTTTTTCTCCAGTAATCATGTACTGCTTTCTCATTTGCATAGCTAATTAACAGTTGCACAAGAAGTAGCGGTAGTTTGTAATTTGAAGCATTGCTAATTAACCTTGAAGCATGCATTCAATTCTATGTTGAAATATCAGCACTATTTTACAAACTCAGTATTTTGAACTAGAAACACAGACTGTGCTTTCTCTGGCATCATCTCCTGGTTATTATTGAACATTCACACTCAGTAGATACCTCACAAACTGCACAGTTGACTCACAATTCAAAGAGGTCATCTTCATTGAGGGGCCAAGGGAACAGATACAAAATGGGACAAGGTTTACTGTAGGAAAAATTTTAAATCACTGGGTGTAGAGATAATGTCTGTTAATATTCCCATTTTTTGTTTCCTTTACAATCATACAACTAGTACAATTCTTTAAACAATAGTGTTCAGAAACAACAAAACAGGGGAAAATTTCTTTATAATTTCAACTCCCAGAGATAGGCAATAATATACAGGTATACGGCCTCCCAAGCCTTTTTATACACACCAACATGGGGTTCTTCTGCTGCCATTGGCCTGTCCCACTGAATGCCATGAACAATGTCATTAAATATTTCTCTGGGTAATCATCTCCGTGGCAAATTATAATTTATTCTAAGTCCGGTTTTACCACACAGTTTTCATTATCTGAGAAATTTTTGTTCACTCCTAATGATTTCCTCAGTATATAATTATAAACAACTAGTGTTGGACAGAACAAAATATAACATTTGAAGTTTTTGATACATATGGTTGAGAATGGTTTCTCCTCTTGACCATGAATTTCTAGTCCCAGTAAATGTGGGGAAAAAAGACCTTTCCCACTGTGCCAACAATGAACAAAAAAGCCTAGAATGACATTCATTCTAAAGTAGTTGTTGCAACTTATTTTATGGTGATTGTTTAGAGTTTGTTTGGATTTTAAAGAGGTGTTGACAGGGGTTTCTGTCCTGCCCAGTTCTGAAGCCATTCAGTCCCAAAGAAACACACAGATGTCTATATTAATTATAAACTAGTTGGCCTATTAGCTCAGGCTTCTTATTAGGTCTTATAACTTACATTAAACCATAATTCTTGCCTGTGTTAGCCACATGGCTTGGTACCTTTTATCAGTGAGGCATTCTCATCTTGCTTCCTCTGTCTGGGTGACAAATGTAGACTGAGTCTTTCCTCTTCCCAGAATTCTCCTGTTCTCGTTGCCCCATGTCTGCTTCCTGCCTGGCTATTGACCAATCAGCATTTTATTAAAACAATACAACTGACAAATCTTTACAGGGTACAAGACCATTGTCCCACAGCAAAGAGGTGGGATATATATTTTAAAGAGGTCGTTTGTAGCATACATATATCTCTCCAAAATCGCTCATGCACAGTTTCACTGTTCAGTTTTTCTATATTGTCCTAATGGGATTTACTTTTTTCTTAATGTCATGAAGACTGATAATGTACACTAACACTCAGCACCATTTTCTAAACCTTCAGGCCTGTTAACATGAGAAGAAATTTGAAATGTTTTTCCAGCTACTTATACAGCATCTTATTACAAGTTTAATTATATAAAAACAGCATAAGAGGCTGGAGAAAGGACTCAGTGGATAAGTACATTTTGCAAAAGCATGAGGAATTGAGTTCGAATCCCTGAAAGCCCATAAAGCAGGGTGCAATAGCATGCAGCTATAATCCCAGTGTTCCTGCCGAGAGATGAGAGGTGGATATAGGAGAATCCCCAAAATTTCAAGGGCTGGACAGCCAGTCATATGCAGTGTTGAGCAAGAGACTCTCTCAGAAAAAGGTGAGAGGTGAGGACTGATGCCCAAGATGGTCCTCTGACCTTTTATTTGCTGCACCATGCATGTACCCATATTTACATGCACACATATATACACACACATACACAAACTAATTTATTTGATTTTACAATCTTAGTTTAGGCCTTAAAGTTTTGCTCTTCGCTTTCTCCACTCTGGTTCTATGTATGTTCTGCTATTACACAGACGTATGGTAACACTAGGGATCATGTCTGATGCACAGTATTTCCTAAATCAAGGAAGCCGAAGTTAAATCTATGTGAGCATATGGGACAGGACTCAACCATCTCCTTCCCAAACTGACTTTAAACTTTGCATACAAAACATTGTTGTTTCAGGAAGCAGTGTTTTCCTTAACCTGATTATATGAGCACTTGACTCACTGATTTGCAAATTTCTTTCCTTTCAATACACTTATTTAAAAGTCACGAATTTCCTCTATTGTTTTAGATATGGCCTATGAGTTCTGTTTAATTATACTTTTTTCCTAATTATTTTCTGATTTCCTTTGACCTATGAGCTAACCTGTTTCCTACGTATGTATGTTTCCTAAATAATTGCTTGTGCTTGATTTTTAGCCTAATCTCACTGGAGATGGAGAATGTGGTCTATGATAATCATCTTTACAAATGAGTAGAGATTTCCTGAATGGCTCTTTATAAAGTACATTTACATAATTGTTTCTCTTGTGTTTGAAATGTGGGATTTATCAATTTCAATATATAGTAACATGTTGTTCTACTCTCTATGTATCCTGCTTGTTTGTTTTGAGACAAAGAGCTCATTGCTAGCCTAGGCAAGCCTCAAATTAACAATCCCTGACTCTGCCTTTAGTGTGCTGGGATTACACACCTGGGCCCCCAGGTACACCGGAGACTACTTATAGGAGATTCTAGTGTCCCCTAAGATTTGGGTGACACTGATTATCTAGAGAACACGAGGAGACTAAGACATAGGCCAGAGCTCTGTGTCCTCCCTTGACAGCTACAGAAGGGTGAGCAGAGGAGTATACCTCAGTGACCTTCCTCTAATGGTCCATGAACAGCATTCAGTTGCTATGGGCATGCAGCGAGTGAGGAGAGCAACAAAGAGGCATTAGGGATAACATCTTCTCCAGGAACCTTTTAAGAATCAAGCACAGCGGACTACAAGCTCCTCGAGTTCTCAAGCTGGAAGGTGAGATCTGCAGAGTCTATGGGTTGCTGGCTTCTTTAAACTGGGAGCCTCCTGGGCTCAAACCCAACTCTGGCCTGTAGTGTCTGCAGCTGCTCATAGAAATGTCAGCCCAGGATTATGCCTGGGTAGCTGCATTTTTTCATTTGGAGACAAGAAAGTGGTTTTGAGTACAGTTGGGGTACATGTTGAGAAAATCTAGGTCCAGTTTCATATCACAGTAGGGCCTGAGTTCCTGCATGGGATGGAAGATGGGTAACTTCAGATCAGAGGTACAGGAGTTTTCCCAGGAGATAGAGTTGGGTGAGGTGGGCTGTGAGGAACCTCTTTTCAGAAAAGTAAATATTTTTCTAGGAACCTACTCAGACCTTCATCAGAGTCAGGCTTAGGAGAGCCCACAAACAGAGCAATCAAGAATTCCTTCCTTATCTGGTAATCCTGCTTTTAAACTGAATAGAACACACCTCAAAGGGCTAACTGTCCCTCTATTTGCAGGAAGCTCTGCTTTGTCAATATTTATGCAGAGATTTCAAGCTGTTCTGGTGTCCCCTGGTCTGATATTTCCTTGTGGGAAAAATGACAAAGCCAGATGCTATGCTGGGTTTAAACGGAAGAACAGAGTGGCTTACAGGTGGCCGCTCATTCCAAGCCTAAATTTATTTTATGTCAAAGCCTTACGTAGTTGGCATTAACTAAAGGCACACCTGGACAGAAGGAAACAGAGCACACACTGGAAATGGTGTTCCATGCTTCTAGCTGCCGCCCCTATCCTGGGAGGGATGCATTAAACAGCACTGTTTTCTTTCCCTAGTTGTGAAATAAATCAGAGTCAGGTAGGTGAAGATCTAAACAGTAGGATGATTGCTGTAGGATAATTGGTGTTGGGTGTGGCACAGGCACTGAACCACCAGGAAGGATACTAGCTGGGGTGGGGAGTAGGGCGAATCATGGGTACCTCCTATTTCAAGCTCTGCTCCATTTTCCAACCATATTATAGTGAAGGCCAAGAGAAACCCAGAGATAGGCTGGGTTTTATGTGGCAATGAGGGAGGGATCATGGGGTACATTTACAAACAATAAGTAACTCTTGAGAATTGTATCATCCAGTAAGATTCTTCTAAATGTGTGCTGATCTGACTTTAAGGCTATTCCTCTAGGAAAGGCAGAAGCATGATAAATACAATGCTCCTGCAGGATATATAGATTAGAACTGTGTCAGCAGCAGAGGATGGGGGTCTGGGAGGAGAACTCTGATGAGAACTTCTTCTCATGATGGTGTGCACAACATCTCCTGTTGTCTCGGTCCACACAGGATGCAGCATGGAACACATCGCCACAGTCTCTCACTTCTGTGTGTTGGCTAGTTTGTGCCCCAGGACAGGGCAGTGGCACACAGGAACTCACAGCAGCCAGAACTATGCACACAAGCGCATGCAATCTCAAAATCCCGGCATGGATCAGGGAGGAGCTCCTGAAGTCCCACCCCTATGGGAGGAGCTCCTGACAATTGAGGGCTGCTGGGGAGGGAGAAGCCGTTTTTTTTTTGTTTGTTTGTTTTCTTCAGGGATTTGGGCCCTGCAGCGGGTCCCACATCCATGCACATACAGGCAGCAGTAAACGGACTCAGTGGGCACTGAAAACAAAGAACATATCAAGTTTGGAAGGAAACATTGTGGTCATGAATTAAAGAGGAGAATTTAGGATGGATTTGATCAAAGCACATTATGTACATGTATAAATATTAAACAAAATATTTTTAAATATGAAAATAAAAGCTGTGAGAGGAAAAAAAAGAGTTCCAGGTATAGTGATACACACCTATAATCCCAACACTGGGAAGGCTAAGCCAGGAGAAGCAGGAGAAGTGCCACAAATTCAAATCCAGGCATATATGTATATATAACTTAAAATGACGTTTTGTATATATGTGAAACTTAGTTTTATATTATTTTATTTTTTATAACATAGATAATATAATACTATAAATATACATAAGATATATACATATATCTTATGTATATGTATATATATACATATATATATATCTTAGTTTTCGAAAATACAACCCATCTACAAAACAGGTTTCACAGATTTTGACAGTGTTATTCATGACAAAAAGAAAAAAAAAGAAACAAATGAACAGGAGAAAAAAATGACAAATAAAGCACAATCTATTCATATAATGGCATAGAATCTGGCTACTAAAAAAGAGAGGAAGATATGTACCACAATGTGGGAGAAACTTGAAGACTCTGAGTGAAAGCAGTGGGAAACAAAATAGATTACATTGTTTCATTCCACTGGTAAAACCCCCGTTGGGGAGCAGGTCAGTGGCTGCCTGGTGCTGGGGGGATGGAGAGGGCTTCAGCAAAGCCAAAGGACAGAAGAATTCCTTAAGGGCTTGTGTTGGGGTTTCTATTGCTACAACTAAACAACCAGTGAGTTGTGGGGGAAAGGGTTTACTTGACTTACACTTTCACATGCTGTTCCTTGCTGAAGGAAGTCAGGGCAGGAACTCAAACACAGCAGGATTCTGGAGGCAGCCTGCTTTCTTACAGAATTCAGGTCCACCAACCCAGGGATATACAGTATCACCCACAATAGGCTGGACCCAACATTATCACCCACAATAGGCTGGACCCATTCCCATTGATCACTAAATGAGAAAATACCTTACAGCCGGAGCTCACAGTCCTTAAGGGAAGAGATTGGCAGTGTGTATACTGGGAAGGGACATGAGGGTGTCACTTGGGAGAGCTGAGTCTCCATGACACCTCCCCATTGTGAGTCAGCTTCTGCAGTGGAGTTTTCTTTGGACCGCCAGCTCACAGAAAACAACACGGAGACATATTATTGATTATGAAAGCTCCGCCTGTAGCTTAGACTTGTCCCACTAGCTCTTACAACTTAAATTAACCCATTTATATTAATTTTTGTTTTTCCTCTTCTACCTCTCTTCCATCTTGCACCTCGTTTCCTCTCGGTGGCCTCTGGTGTCTCTCTGGGCCTTGATTCATCCCTCTTCCCCCTCTCTCTTCCCCAAGTCCCAGCTAACCTCCTCCTGCCTAGCTATTGGCCATTCAGCCTTTTAAAAAAACAATCATAAGGTGCTTTAGTAAAGCCACATCTTCACAGTATACAAAGAGATTATTTCACAGCAAGCTACGCACTGGAAATCAGTCCTGTTAGAAATCAGTAGAACATACTTGAAGTCACTTTGTTAAAGTTGCCCTGGCTATATTCTCCAGAACGCCAATGCCGAGATGAAGTCTGAGTTTCTGGGTCCACCTCTGAGGGAAAGATTGAGTCAGTGAGCGGGGTGCCACCACACGGGAAGCCTCGGTCTTCCTGAAGTAGCGCTCAGAACATAGACGGACTATCCACAGCTATGTTGTGGAGAGGTTGGACTTTTATAGTCCTCCTTTACTCGGTCATTTGAGGAGCCACTGGGAAACCCTTTGGGGAGCTGACACAGTGCCAGTGAATCTGGAGCAGGGGAGGCAAGGCAGGAGGTTAGAGGGTAAAAGAGATGGGAGAGGCAGAAGTATGAATGCTTGCTCAGCGTTGCCCCCTTATCCCCTCACAGAATCCCAGCAGCAGGGTGCATTTTTCTAGAAATCTCCATCCATATGGGGGTTTCGACTCCTTTTTCACTAACGCTGACAGTGCAAGGGAAGTCAGACATCCGGACAGAGTGTCACCACACATTCATGGCCTTCTGTGACGAGGACAAGCAACCAGAGAGTAAACTTCAGTATTCTATTAGGGGAAATCAGATTTAGAGAGCTGCAAGTTCCTTCCTCTTGCCCTTTCCACTTTTCAGAAGAATTAATCAAATTACCATGTCTGTGCTCCCCAGACAGGCTTTCTCTCTCTCTCTCTCTCTCTCTCTCTCTCTCTCTCTCTCTCTCTCTCTCTCCTCCCAGTGTCAGCTGAACTCATCAGTAACAGCTTTTTTTTTTGTTCTGTTTCATTTTACATTGCTTTGCTAGAGTGGCTTGCAAGGCAGGCTTAGAAGCCATACTTACAGTGGCATCCCCTAGTTTTGGACATTAAGCTGCAAGGCTGGATTGTGGCTTCTCTGCTAGATTAGGCTTAGTCTGTAGAACTAGTTTTCTCTGAACCAGCTACTTCTGAACTAGAGACTTGTTTTATTCCCAGACAGCTCTGGTGACTGGCCTCGAGGTCTCTGCTCCTCAAGCTCAGGACCCATGAATTCAGGAATGCTGAGTTCTTTCACGCTCACCGGTCTGCCAGGAGTACTGTAGGAGGGTCCTTTATTTCTGTTGCTTTCATTGGTTAAATAAAGACTCTGCCTGGCTTGTAAGATAGGTCAGCCCTTAGGTGGGCGGAGTAGACAGAACGGAAGTTCTGGGAAGAAAGGAAATGGGAGAGTCGCCATGATGCTCCTGCCGCAGATGGATGCAGGTTAGACTTTTCTGGTAAGTCACCATCTCGTGGTGACACACGGATTATTAGGAATGGGTTAGTTTATGATGTGAGGGCTAGCCAAGAAGAGGCTGGTGATGATGGGCCAGGGAGAGTTTAAATGAATATAATTGTCATGTGGTTATTTGTGGCATAAGCAAGCAACCTGCGACTGAGCGGGCTGGTGGCTGGGAGCTGGGTGCCAGGAATACAACACGCACTCCTCCCCCTCATACAACAGAGTACACTGGGTCTGTAGTAGGGACAAAGAGGTTGGGAGGCTGAAAGATGCCTAGAAGAACCATTCCATCTGAGCAACAGGCGGTACACAGAGGCTCAGGTGGTTCCTAGCGGAAGATGAGCTGTGAAGATGTCCCTCTCTAGGTTGTGGGGACAGACTTGCTCACAGAGCCTACCTTCCTTCATCCAGGCATCTGGGTGGCTTCTGTGGTCACCTTTTATTTTCTGTAATTCTGATGCTTTGCTGACCACTGAAGGACTCTCCTCCCAGAGCTGACCAGTCCCTGGAGGCGATGAAGCCCACACAGCAGCAAGTCTCCTGATGCTGGTACCTGCTTCTTGCCTCCTGCCTCTTATGCCCTGCAGCCTTCCGTCTTTTTGACTTTCATTGTGTCCTGTGCCCCATATCCCCCAACCTTCTTCCTCCATGGCCTTATGTCCCCCACAGCCTCCTGGCCTCTAGACTTCCCAGTCTCATGTGCCCAACCTCCTGCTCACAGCCTCGTGAGTCTGAGTGGCCCTCATTCTTCCCCTGCTCTATTCAGCCCCAGGATCAGACATTAGAAAACCAGACAACTCCTAATGCATCCCCACACTTATCTACAGCACAGTTGTGGTAGGTAATAGACTCCCTACTACATGGTGATCTTTAATGAATTGCTAAAGAACACTCCTAAATGAGAACCAAGGTCAGCCACTCTACCCTGGGGTCCACTCAAAGTATTTAAATGGGTCAACCCCAAACCTGGGTGATCTATGCACTACTTAGCTCATCACTGTGATGGAGGAACTGAAAGAAGCAATTTAAGGGAGTAATGGTTTACTCAGCTCACAGTTTCAGAAGGATTTCAATCTGCCATGGTGGGGATGACAAGCAGAGAAGCTTAGTCCATGGCACTGGGAACAATGTGGTGGCCTCTTCTCCACATGACAGTGGACAGAGATGGGCTATGACCATCGAGTGAACACTTACAGTTACCACCTTACCAATCTCCCCAAACAGTGCCATTAACTGAAGACCATTCAAATTCATAAGCCTATGGGAGACATTTCACATGCCATTTGTAACATCCTGCTTCATCATACAGTCTTACAGAGAGTTCAGTGCACAGACCTGTCTGTCTATTTCCCTTGCTCCCTCCGGTGTTTCACCAAACTTGCAGTTTCCACATAGCCTTGCCTAGTAAAGGCTGCCTACCTTCCTGTGAATTAGTCTCCATCTCCGCCCCCCCCTTTTCCTCAGTCTCCCTTTTGTTGCAAGGAACTGCTTGTTTGTCCTGGTTGCCCAGAACTGAAAATAATCATACAAAAACTATATTAATTAAATCACTGCTTGGCCTATTAGCTCTAGCTTCTTATTGGCTAACCCTTACATTAATTTAACCCATTTCTATTAATCTGTAAATAGCCATGAGGCAGTGGCATACCGGGAAACATTCGGCATGTCTGACTCTGGCAGCTCCATGGTGTCTCTTGACTCTGCCCTTCTTTCTACCAACATTCAGTCCAGTCCTTCCTGCCTACCTAAGTTCTGCCCTATCAATAGGCCAAGGCAGTTTCTTTATTCATTAATGATAATCACAGCACATAGAGGGGACTCCCACATCACCCTTTCTGTACTTTTGAGATAGGATCTTACTATATGGCTTAATTGGCCTGGTATTTGTTATGTATTTCAATCTGGCCTTAGACTCATGCCAATCTTTCTGCTTCAGCCTCCTGAAGGCATATACTGTTAAATCAAAGACCTTCTAGCTGCTTTCTTGTCCAGAAATCAGGCCACAGCCCCTGTGGTCCTTCCCTCTCTCCAGTTGATAAGCAAGCACACAACGCCTTGCAACCCTCTAACTCTTTCCCTTCCTCTTGCAGCTGCAACCA
>JAQHUG010000008.1:889356-919782 GCA_028555095.1 Dicrostonyx torquatus
TCCTCTCCCAGACCCAGAACAACACTGTCCTCTCCCAGACCCAGGACAATACTGTCCTCTACCAGACCACACAACACTATCCTCTCCCAGACCCAGAACAACACTGTCCTCTCCCAGACCCAGGACAACACTGTTCTCTTCAGACCCAGGACAACACTGTCTCTTCCAGACCCAGGACAATAATGTCCTCTCCCAGACCACACAACACTATCCTCTCCCAGACCCAGAACAACACTGTCCTCTCCTAGACCAGAACAACACTGTTCTCTCCCAGACCAGGACAACACAGAAAGCTTACTTGCTTTCAGCGTCCTGTGACTTCTTTTTTTTTTTTTTCGAGACAGGGTTTCTCTGTGGCTTTTTGGAGCCTGTCCTGGAACTAGCTCTTGTAGACCAGGCTGATCTCGAACTCACAAAGATCCGCCTGCCTCTGCCTCCCGAGTGCTGGGATTAAAGGCATGCGCCACCACCGCCCAGCTCCTGTGACTTCCAATGTGGAGGTTAGAATTAACACCCATCCTCCAAAATCTCTAAGAACAAGAAAACCCTGTGTAGCTCTCCAGCACTGCAGGGCTTGTTGCTCTCTCTTTAGGACCTCATCACACTATCCCTGAGAGCTGTCCAGTGACACATTTTCTGACCCTAGGGCTGGTTCTCTTCCTCTTCAGGACCCCTTCATGGTCACCTGTGGCCTTGATGCTATAAATAAAGGTCCTCTGAAGGGTTAGCTTGTGGTAGCTTCTTTTCTACCAATCTCTAACATCTTTAAGTTATAACACATGCCCCAACCATCTCTTAAGTAGCTCCCATCTGATAGTCTCTCCATACCCAACAAAAAACTACATGACATCATCCTCCGAGACCCTCTCTAGAAAGATAGAATGCCTTCAATGCTCCTTTGGACATAGGAAAGTAATTTCTCTATCTACTTTCTGGCTAGGGGCAGCAGGCACATGGAGCTGCCTTACCCTGCCTCCTGAGAGCCTTCGAGATGATGTCATATGCTGACGTCTGTACCCTTGTTCCATCTTTGAAAGGCACGTTCTCCTCTTAAATAGCTGTTGGCATAAGTTTGATACATCTTCGCAACCCAGTGAGAAAATTTTCCAGGAAATCACCTGGTACACAGAAGGCAGGAGAAGGAACCACACACTTATACAAATCTTTTTTTATTTTATTTCCAGAGACACCCGAGAGAGTACACCTGCCCTGTTCTTCTGGGTCTGAGTAGATGCTGTTGAGCTGGCCCGAACATGTTTGCCCATCAGCCTCTGGGGTGTCATGTGACATTTAGGAACTGCTTAGAATTGAGATTCAATATGAATAAAATAGAGGAGAGACTTATAAAGACAATCAACGAAGCTGAGATGTAGTTTAAAATGTTTTAAAGCTGGGGCTTGGAATATAACCTATTAATAGTGTGTATGTATAGTACGTGTGGGCACACACACACACGCACGAATATATATGAAGAAACTATTTATAAATGGAGGCACTCTTTACCAATTCATTAAATAACTTCATACGGCAGGGTGTAGCACTGCAGCTGTGAAGCAGTGACTATATCATGTTTGTAATGCCTGTGGGGATCACAGTCTTCTCTGTGATTTATACTGCCCAAGATACAAATAGTAGGGTAAAAGGACCATTCAAAGAAACACATCCTGACCCCGAAACCAGAGCCAGTGAAAGAAACACACGTTGACCCTGAAATCAGAACCAAAGAAGCATACTCCTGCTACTGAGCTGACAATGTAACCAACCAATCCCTGAGCAGGAAAACTAACCAATTGCTGCTCATGAAATCTAGCCAATCTCTGAGCTTGTCCAATCAATTACCACCCTGAAAATCTTCTCCCTAGAAAAATTCCACCCCTAAGAAGCCCTACATGGAGGCTGCCATTTTGCACCCTGGCAGAGGCAGCCACTCTCCCAATAAATCTCTTGAATGAATTTTGGGTGAAGTGGAGTGGAGCAGAGAAGCAACAGACATCACTGCTGGGAAACTCCCTTAGTGGAACAGAGCAGAGAAGTAATGACTTTTGCCTGTTAAGGAGATTGCTACATTTCTGCAGGGGTTTCCCCTAGGCAGAGGCAAGCAAAGAAGAAGTAACTTTCACCAGAACAGAGAAGCAATGGACATCTCTACTGGGAAACTCTCTTTGCAGAGTAGAGAAGACCTGAGCTGTAATGACTCTTTCAGAGAGGAGCACCATTGCTACATCCTGTGGGGAGACCATCCCCAACCAGAACACCGCTATAGGTATAGTCTGACTTCCTGACAGTCAATCTTGACTTTCTGTAGGCATTCAGGATACCTTCTCTTCACAGCTTCAGGTAAAGCCTGACTTCTGACAGTCAGGGTTCCCTTCCCCCTAGAGCTGTAACTCTTGCACAAATAACAGTTTGTGGCATATACAGTCAGCCTTCTATTTCCATGCAGTCAGCAGATTAATGAATTATTAAGAAAAATTTAAAATGTATGCTGGAATTGGTAGAACATATCTGCAATCCTGGCACCTAGGAGGCAGAGGTAGAAGTTTTCTGAGTTCAAGGACAACCTGGGCTATTTGGAGAGTTTGAGATCAGCCTAGAGTACATTGTTAGACTCTTTCTGAATAAGAACTGTGGTTGTACTGAAGATGTATAGAAACTTCCACATCACTATTAAAAAAAAACACAGCATAGATTTTATTTCATAGTATTTATATTTTATTAGATATTATTAAGAATCTAGAGATTCTTAAAATATAGGAGATGTGGATAAGTTAGATACAAATATGACCCCACTTATGTAAAGGACTTATGTAGGCCTATGGATTTTGATATCCATGGGCATGGAATTCTAGAATTAATCTGTCAGAGACATAGGGATGATAGCATTCATAAAAGGAACACTAAGTATTGAATGAAGTTCAGCAAAATAAAGGATTCTGTTTTTTAGAATTTAAGCTCTCAAAGCCCCAAATCCTCCCTAGACTGTAGGCTGCCAAAGGGCCCTGTTTAGAGCTTTTAAAAGTCACCAGTAAAGTTGCTGTCTTTTGCCGAGTATGCTTGGGCCTCAGTGGGGCTGGCTGTGGCTCAGAGGCCTTCTCCTGGGCCTAGCAGCTGGGCAAACAGATCGCATCTTTGATGGCAAATGGTCCCTCCTGACCTCTCACCTGGAAGGGGAAAAGTCAGCTTCTTCTTCTGATGCTGGGAGGAGATGCAGCTTGATGGCTCTGTGTCTCTAGAGCTGGAAGGGCATGGTACTTCTGCCCTTGTCTCTAGAGATGAAAGGGTGAGGTGGTCTGGCCCTTTCTGCAGTGAGACATGAGTCTCACGAATTCCAGAGAGATCTGTAGATAGTGTGTCATTCTTGGCCATGCTGGGGGATCACTATATTCTCATGGATCTTCTGTACCAGGCCCGGGGAGTTTTTCATGCCCATGAGTTGCCCTCATTGAATAGAATTGGCATTGGGCAGAGGGAAGAGACCAGGAGAGATCAGCGAGTGTCAGAAGCAGCAAGCTCTAAGTGACCTGGTCACAGAGAAGAACCCCAGGGCCTCTAAGTGAGTGGTCCTGCTAGAGTCAGCATTCCACAGAGCATGTGCTCTGGAGAAGAGGGAACTAGTCAGTATTCAATCCCCAGCCCCGATGGAAGAGCAGGCCTGCTGGCTTCCCAGGCTTGGCTGCGGGAGTGCCCTGCTAGGAGTTCCTCCTGACACTAAGAGTTTCCTCTTTTGCAGGATCCTCCCCTCCCCCTGCTCCCTCCATGGTTACTACAGTGCACACAGGATCCATGCATTTTTATTCTGGATCTTTGCAGTGGTTCAGAGCTCAAGAACATTTTCCCAGCAGGTTTCTGTCTGCCTCACCCTCTCGTCTTTGGTAGACCGCTTGACCTGTCTCCTCTCAGAATATTTTATAGCTACAGACACGAAGTTAAGCTGAATTTTTTTTTACTGTCAGTTGAGGCTCCCCATGATCACTGAATGCCAAAGGAGGTGCAGAGATATGAGAGGTTGGGTGTGGAAGCATGAGGCAGGCTCCCACTTAAGCTGGGCCTGCGATCCAGCAGCCTTCTGAGCTCAATCGAGTGCCGGCCATAAAGATGAAGTATAGCTAGATTTTCTTACTTCCCTCAAAATCTGTCACCAGCCCACGACAGCAAGAACAATGCCCTTGGGCAACACAATCCATTGCTTCTGATTTTGAGAAATTTCTTTTGTTATTTTTTCTGAGCCGGGGTGGTGCTAGGGGGCTTATGTAGCTCAGGTTAGCTCAAAGTCACTGCATAGTTGAGGATGACCTTGAACTCCCAATTCCTTGCCTCTATTTCCTGAGTACTGGAATCGCAGGAGTGTGCTACCACACCTGTCCTAAAGTTGAGACACCACTGACAAAAAAAAAAAAAGCGACACTGTTGACAAGGGGGAAAATAGAACACTGTGGAGTTCCCTGTCATTGCCATCTTCTCTGCTTTAGCCGTTTGCCTAAAGCCTGAGTTCTGGGTTTAAAACATATAGGGAGGTGTCAGACTACAGACCAGACTGCTTCTCAGGCTCCCTGCAGCTCTGTCTTGCTGTTGATGTGGAGAAATGACAAAGTGACAAGCTCCCTACTGAGAACCTGACCGGGAATCTGTGTAGCACCTGGACTCCAGAATGGCTGCTGCCATTTTCATTGTCCCAAGGAAATGTATAGGCCCGGAATGCCTGACTCCAGAAGTCAGAGAGCCAGCTTTCTAGCGGGGCACAGCACATGTGCTCATCTTCCTCCCTTCC
Source organism: Dicrostonyx torquatus (assembly GCA_028555095.1). NCBI lineage: Eukaryota > Metazoa > Chordata > Mammalia > Rodentia > Cricetidae > Dicrostonyx > Dicrostonyx torquatus. Next base: position 894,125 of record JAQHUG010000008.1, read on the forward strand.
TTCATATCTTCAGTCACGGATTCTCCAGTTCAGGACTCTGTCCCTCTCTGCCTGCCACTAAGGGACAACCTCAGTGCAGGTTCACGCTATGGGCTGTTCATGAACCATGAGGACCTCTCTGCCTAGAGTGCCTGAACCTCATCAGAGTCCTCAGCATGCTCTTCAGTGACATACTGGGACCTTTGGATTGTAGGCCTCTGCTGTCCTCCAGCTGAAGACTTACCCTCCCAGCATTTGCCCCCACCACGTTTCCAACTGGAGACTGCTGCTCTTCACTTCACTGGCCTTGTCGAGAGCTTCAGGAATGAAGGCAAGTGGCCTTCGGAGGTCACAGGTCCAACAGAGTGGCCATTCCTCCCATGCTCGTGGGATCGATGAAAGGTGACAGGAATGGAGGAATGTATCAGTCCATACTCTTTGAGGAGCAGGTGTTGAGAGGGGACAAACTGCAGATTTACTTCTGGGGAAGCCTGAAAAGCAGTGGTTCTCAACCTGGGGGTTGCCACCCCTTTGGCAAACCTCCATCTCCAAAAATATACATTATGATTCATTAACAATAGCAAAATTACAGGCATGATGTAGCAATGAAGATGAATTTTATGGTGTGGGGGGGTTCAGCACAACATGAGGAACTGAATTAAAGTCACCACAGTTTTATGAAGGTCGAGAACCACTCCTTAAAGCATCGCAGTGCAGGGATAGGAGGCAGGAGATGCTTGTGGTTCACATTTACAGGTTGATGACCACTGTGAAAGGGGCCTGGGAGGGAGCGATGGAGACTTGAGTAGACAGACATCCAGGGCAAATCTAAAAAAGGCCAGGCCGGGACAGAAGAGGGCTTATGAGTAAGGGCTGCCCTTTGCTTGGCCACCTCAGGCAAGTTGGGGGCTAGCAGCTGTGGGTTGTCAGCCTTGCAAGTCAGCATGTCACCTTAGGGATAATCAGGAGAAAGCAGTCCTTGCTCTTCCATTTCTCTCGGTACTTGCCTGCAGTTCCTAGGGTTACAGCTTTTGCCCTGACCACATCACTGTGTAAAAATACAGTGGCTCTTGTTGCAGAGGCAAGCCCCAGGGACCTTGATCAAACACTAAGGTGATTCACAGCCTGGCCTTCTACACTGAAACCACAAGCGTGTAATGGGCAGCAGGGACACGCCGTGCCACGCAGGAGTCCAAGTGAATGTGAATCTGATCCCCGCGGACAGCAGCACTTTGTGACCACCCCATCGCTCCCCGTAACGCAATCTGAGGCCATATACGCTTTGAGGGAGTGGACAGAGCCACTGTGGAGCCACCAGGAGGTTTGGTTTTGTCTGTCTGCCTTCTCGAGTCTTCACTCAGGAAGATGTAACAACTTGCCCTTTTCTTCGGGTGGTTGGCCTGAGCCCATGCATGCTTTCTCTGATACTTCAGACTTTTCCACAATTTCTCTGAAGCTTCCTCCATTTTGCCAGGCAGCCGCTTGCTGAGCCTCCATGTCAAACTCAAAAGTATGGCTTCCTCTCTTCTCCATCTCCCTCCTGTGGCAGCTGTCAATATGGTCAGCCTCCCTGCTTTGTGACTTTTCTTTTAAAGAATAATAAAACTGTCCTCAAGCTAAAAAAAAACCAAAACAAAAAAAACAACCAGTATACTTAAAAATCAGTATGTATACTTATGAAGGGATCCCTTCAAAGCTTGTACAAATAAATGTCACATTCCGAGCTTCCAGAACATCCTGGGGGATGGTGGAGAGTGACACTTTCAATAGTGCTGCTTATTCCAAATGTGGGCTTAGCTGGGCTGTGGGTCTCCTGACCAAACTGCCGAACGGTCTGCAGTTCCATGCCCATTTCTCTCTTATTCTTCTCCAACTTTGGTGCCATCGCAGGTGTCTGGTCATGCCTACACTGACAACCATACCGCACCTAAAGAGAAGAGCTTTCTGTTATCTGTTGCCATGAGGTCATGTGATAGCAAGTGGTCCTGCCTTTAGGACAGGAATTGACTCTCAGGTCAACCACTCAGAGAGGGGATGAAGTAAACAGCGACACCACACCAGCCCTGTCTGCGATGTTTGTTTTCCTACCTGACTCAAGTCAGCACCCCTCACATGACCTTAAACTCATGGAGCTGGGTACGGAGCATACAAAGAATTCTGTGACCTTCTAGTAAATTCCATCTGTGTTCTGGTGGCAAGAGCAGACCATGGAATTATCAAATTATATTTATGTTGAAAGTAATGATTTCTAGATGATATGATTATCTGTGTACTGTGATTATTCTAAATTTTAGAAACTAGCCACAGAATCACTGCACAAGCCGATCCTAACAAAAGAACTGGAGGAAGCAAACATTCCACTTGGAAAATCATTTATTGGTATAAATATACATATGAATAAAATATTTTCAGCCTGTAATGTAAGTGAATATTTGTGAGATGTTTTATAAAGAGTAGTATTTAGACATCTTTTTTTACAGGTGCCAAAACTTTCTCTTAAAAACCATACATTAAAAGCTAAGAAGCAGACAGAAATTAAAGGCCTTCAAAAACAAGAATATTCATAAGACCTCATTCCAATCAACTATATACATGAATCCGGGCTGCTCACACTCCGTTCTTAGCTGTGCTTGCCGATGGTCTGCAAAAGCTACCAACTAAGCTTTAAATGTACAGTTCTCCACGGGGAAGGAAGCGCTCCCCCCCAGAAGAATGTAAGAACAATGCCCAAGATCTAATATATATAATTTTATACAAATTATTTATTAGTGTGCTCTGTTAATATAATTACAATGTGCAATTGCATACATCAAGAATAAATTGCTATATTGAGTCATGTGTGGATCTGACACAAAAACACCCTGCAGTACTCCAGGATCTCCTGGATAGTTACTTGGGTGGGAATCCAGTTACTTCATTAACTTCCAAAAACCACATCATGCAGGGCAATGTGTAGCTGCCTCAGAGAAATTCAAGTAGGGCCCGTGGAATAATTGCTGGCTTTTTGTTGAAGGCGTAAGAAACAATGTTTGGAAAACAAATGCTGAGACTGTGGGGGAGACCAAAAATGTGCTTTGATAACCAAAAAGTGGACTTTTTATGTCTTTTTCTTAGAAAAAGAAGGAAAGGAGAGAAAGAAGAAAGCACCAGAGAAGGGAGAAGACGCACTGCCCGCGGCTCCTCTCTGAGGGCTGAGGAGAGCACCCTGCATGGGAAGGCTTGAGGTGGGCACCATTACACAAAAATAAACTCTTTTTCTGCCTCTTCTCCGGAGTCACTGGATTTGCTCCCTTGGTGACCATCTTTGCCAGAGGACTGCTGCTTTTGTTCTTGATACTCCTGGGTCTGCGGACCCCAGCTTCTCCTTGAGACTGAAATCAGAAGGTAAGGAAGAGGGACAATTTATTGACAAGGCAATAACAGGACCTGGCCAACAGTGAAGTGAGGGACCCTGAGAAGTTGGGGGGTAGTCATGATGGACTTTTTCAGAAACAAACCAGCTATTAAACTTAGAGACTCTGGACAGAAGTCAAGGACACACCAACAAAACCACAAGCAAATGGACACAAGCCAACATGCACGCACAAGACCAGTCTATGACAGGGTGAAACCGGCATAGATGTGGACGAAAACCAGAGGTGGAGATGGTAGGCAAGCAGGAGGAGCCTTCAGGAGTCACTGAGGCTGCTCTGAGCCAGGCGACCTGCACAGCCAAGACTGCCCCATACATGGCACAGAGGACAGGACACACAGAGACTTGCAGAGGTGCTGGCTGGACTGGGTTCCAATGCCATGCCTTCTGCAGAGTCGGAAAGCTGGTTACTCCTGCAATGGGAGAGGGACGCAGACAGACAGGTCATCCGTCCTGTGCTTCAGAACATCTATGCCTCACTCCCTATGGATAAAATCTGTGACAAGGAATTAAATAATGCCTGTGACAGATTCAACCCTGCAGGTAAAGAACCCACTCCTCTTGTCTGTTCGGACTGGCGATAGGTAACTGGAAGGGGTCACGGGACAGTTGGACCTGGGCTTTGATCATGCGTCAGTGTTCTTCCTAATCACACAGGTAGGTTTTGTCTAGTTTTTTCTTTAAAGCCCATGGTTTTTTCTGTCTACATCCTGGTTCCTCTGCTGCCACACCTGGGAAAGATTCCGTTCAAAGGCTAAACTCCAGGGATAGTTAATAAAGCTATTAAATATTACTCCCATGCCTATTGAAGAGATGTCATCTGAGCTAAAAACACCAAACTTGGAAAGCTGCTAAAAAAAAAAAAAAAGAAAAAGAAAGAAATAAAAAAAGAAAAGAAAGCACAGCTACTCTGTCACTCAAATCATGGGGACCCAACCAGGAACACAGTCTTCAGTCCTGGAAAAAATATCAAATTAAAATTATACCAAATCCTGAAAGGCGGAGACCCACAAACAGCCTTTTCAATCTCATTATAAAATCAAGAAATTGAATTATAAAGCATTGATGTGTGTGTCTGCATATGTGTATGTATGTGTGTGTTCATGTGTTTGTGTGTGTAGGTACCCACAGAGGCTGACTTTCTCAGGTGGGTTTAGACACCTGACAATGGGTGCGGGAACCAAATGCTTGTCCTCTACAGTACTAACTGTACTGAACCATTTCTCCAGTCCCTTAAACTTCTGACTTCTTTTCACCAGTAGTTTGGGGCAAGTTCTTAAAGTGTGTTGGGGACATAAGAAAAAAATATAATTGCTTTTAAAAGCTTTTATTGGGAGAAAAAATTTACTTGTGTGATTGGTCCTTTGAAAGCTGATGATAGGTCAGGTTTGGAGAAAAAAAAAAGATAAATAAATGTCCCTAAATATGTTGCCCTTCGTCACAAAACCAATTTGATGCTCACATCCACAGAGTCCTTTATGCTTTCAATCTGAGTGTATGCTAAGACAATGGGGCAGAGAATACTTATAATACCATCCCAAGAATATCTGACAAGAAATCCAACCTCAAAAGTAAAGGGGACTTAAGCTGTCTCCTAGAACTTCTGCATTCTAATTAAAACAAAACCTCGTTTCTTCACAAGCAGACAAATGGGAAGGAATGTCTAATATTGCAATGGGAGATAAACAGGGTGCGGGAGGGGGTCATGCTCATCTCTCTTCAGAGAAAACACATTTGAGACCCTAGATTCAGCGAATAATCAAACTTTTCATCCTCCCAATACTTTAACTTCCTTACGTGAGATGACACAAAAGTACTCTGTAAATATGGAGATACTCGTGTGACTAAGAGTTTCGGTCACAGGTAAAAACAGAAGTAACCTTATGGACCAGGGCCACAACAGCAACCATGAATGAAATTTAGAGGGACACAATATGGGCATCTTCTTGGAAAAGGCAGGCTGTGTTTTCATCTCCAGCAAGGCACTGACCTTCCAAGCTGATACTGGGTTTTTGAGTCTTCCAGGATAGGGAATTGTGTGAGCAGCAAAATGGGATGGCGGGGAGGAGGGAAGAGCAAACATCTAACCTGCTCCTTTCTAGTGGATAGCACAGAGTGTGCCGTAAAAGTAACCAATACAGTGACTAAGAGGGAAATATCCCAATTTCAAGAAGGCCATGAATGCACTTCACTGTGTTATGCATTCTACAAGAGGGGTTTGATCATAAGGACCACAGGGTAAAGTTCATCCTAAGCACATTCACCTCCATTAATTAAGTTACGATTGCATGTGCTAAGGACCCTAGTGGCAGCTGGGGACAGACAGGAAGAACCTTACCTAACAACTGAACCAAGCTCGCACTCTACTGGTCTTCTAGCCTGCTTAGTCCTGATCCTTGATGCAAACAGCTTTGTGGAAGGAAAGATCTTTATTGTGTCAATTTCCAGCCCTTAGGGAACATCTATTTGATTGCATGCAATTAAGATGCTAATTCTAACTATATAGAACCGGCTTTTGTCAGGCTTCCATTAAAGGAGTGTCTAAATAGAGTTATGTCTGTTTGGGACTTAAAAGTCCAGAATTAATTTTTAAAAAATATTATAAAATTTAGACTTTCACTAATTACCCAAACTTATTCCTACACCTTGATTTAAAACAAGGTAAAAAGAAACAAAACATATTGTTTGATTAAACTTCTCCAATGCAATATTGTTAAGAACGCCAGGGTGTCCTGGTAGACGAGTCTATCTATCTATACATGTATTTATTATCAACTCACGTGCTATTGATGAATAAAAGACACGGACTGAACATTAACTTATTAAGTGGAAACACTGGCTTGCATATTTACAACTTGTTTGAGGTGGAAGTAAGTGTTGCAGAGAGCCTCAAACACAAAGATTCAACTCTGCATATGTATGTATGCAAATTTCAAGCCTTCTGAAATACACATTCAGGCATGGAATTAGAGATTCAGATGCAACTTGGAAATGATCTCCCCATTGTAAACTCCAAGCAGATATACATCTACCAAGAGAAAACAGGGCATTTTCTTAACTTAATAATCTGTAGCTGGTCCTGCTTTTAAAAAAATTCTTTCCAGCATAGTTGGAAAAATCTCAAGCAACTGCTAAATTTTTCCTGAAGAACTGTGTTTCTTGTTTTGAGACAGAGTTTTATGTTATTCTCAACTCTCTCTGTGAACTCTAGACCCTCCTGCATCTACCTGCCGAGTGCTGGGATAGTAGTTATACACACTACAGTTATCTGCTCGTGTAGAATTCTCACACAGGAAGTGGAACCTGGGTCTGGATCTGCGGGAAGAAAGTTGAGCCAAGCACTAGTTCACAGACTGTGAGACCAGGCACAGGTCCGCGGCTTCAGGCTGGACAATGGAAACACCAAGGGCTAAGAAAGGGACTCCCAGAATCAGACGGTACAAATAGAAAGCTCTGTGACACAAATGAAGCCAAACAAAAATGCAGCTATTTTCTTCAAGAAAATAGGATATTTGCTAATAAAAATATCACATTTTATACTCAGAGAGGAGAGGACATGAAATCAGTCTCTAAACAGCCACACAATTAAACCAGGTCAACCATGATCAAATATGCAGCGTGCTTTGAGAACAACAGCTGCCATTTGTTTCATGAGTACAAGGCTAGGGAAATTGAGAAAGCTGGTTCAGTATCAGAAGATTGTTCTTAAGACTTGAGAGTGCATACCACGTTTCTGTCAATTGCTTTGTTAATGCATTAGAAACAAACTAACCAGAAACTATTCGAAAAGCAGAGGCTATGTAGTTCTCAAAGGTGAAGGTAACGTGAGAAGAATAGGCACTAACAAAACAAACATATTAGACGTAAATTACTTTAATTGAAGCACCTGTGAAAATTTTGGGGTTCCCGATTTTAAGATATCAAGGTAGAAGAGCTAATACAAGATGGTCCCATTTAATCCTACCAAAATTTGACCCAACCCATCACAAGGAGAATAGTAACTAACAAGGTTGCAGGATAGTCAGAGATAGACACAGGGCTTCTTCTCATGTTGGGAGTTGGCCTATCCCTGCAACCATCCCCTTTAACTCAATGTCTTATTGGCAGATGGATGTGCCTATGGGATGGGCGGCCTGTGTGCCGTGTAAGAACTTTGAGTGGTTCTGATTTCTGCACCAAGTGTGCCTTGTTAATGAGAGATGTAAATCAGTGGCTCTAAGAGTTGAAAAATGTAAATTTCCAGGATCTAGAAACATCCTTGTAATCTCAATCTTAATGTAAGAGATAATAGACATCTGGTCTTAAGCCTCAGAAAAATAACTCTTTGGCTCTTCCCAAATGTTGCAGCAGCTCACTGATGTGACTTTTCTAATTAAGAGTTGTTTCTGTTTTGCTAACAAACAGACTATATTTTTTAGAAAGAGAAGTATTTTTACAGCTCTGTGATAAAGACACATGTTCAGCACAGGGAATCAGCTGAGAGTAAAGTACACATGTGGAATGTAGCTGAGCAGCACAGAGCCCGTTAAGCAGCTGTAAGGCCCCACATTCCATCCTTAGCACCATATACATCCACCACATCCACTAAAAGCAAAGGACCAGTTATATTCATTTTCTCCAGGACAGATGCTACTTGGTCCAAAGAGAATGAATGTTCTATCCTTACATGACTTACTGCCCTTGCTTTGTGTGGTGGGCCATCCCTTAACTCCACCCTATTATCCAGCTAGTTCATACCAGAGCGACAGGCAAAGAGCCATAGGTCCTCTCATGGCACTGGCTCACAAGCCAGGCCCTGGATGTTCCTGCTGGAGATGAATTGGTAGGGATTTTGTGAGACTTGCATCTGTCCCCAAGCAAGTTCTCTAAGAATAAGCTTTCCTTATCATAAGGTCACTCTCTTCAACTTGGATTCTGGAATGCTCAGAGAAAAATGAAGGTCATCGTGTTCACTACATTAAAATATGGGCCTCATGCCTGACCCCGGACATCCAGATACCCTCACATGTAAACCTCTGATAAAGCTGTGTGGAAGCAAAGAGCTTCATTCACTCCAAGGCAGGTGTCCTTTGAGGAGAGCTCCTGTAGTAGATTAGCTAAGGACAGTCTTTGTCCTCTGCTATGCTGTTTTCCTTGCACTGCAATCATGGGAAGGCATCTTCCCTATGCCAGCAGCGCAGGCTCTAACCCCTAGAGGGCACCACTTGACTGAAGTCTCCCCTTAGTTGTCCCCTGGAACTGCTCTCACCTCAGGAGAATTTGCCACATAGTCTAATGGAAGACAGAGCAGAAAGAGCAAGCGCTGGCAAATACAATGAACTGCCTCTCAAGATGGAAAACTTAACAGATGGGAAAAGTCATGTAGGTAATTCAAGGTCTGCATTTTGCTGGGGGCTTCTTGTTGATCTTTCCCTAATACAGTGTTTGGGTAACATCTTAGATCAATGTTCTGTAGGCGAATATACTCTACTGCTCTATGAATTTCTAGCTTAACTCATGGAAACTTGATGGGAAAAAATGTAGAAAGGAAGAGAATGAGAGATATGACCCTAATATGAAAGTTAACTTTTATGCTCACTAAAATTTGAATAGACAAACCTCTAAGGTAACTTGAAGCTTCCCAGTGTCTAGTTTTAGATTTTGACTTAATATCCTCCCACCTCCCCATGGAGGGACCATCCTGTCGCTGGGTAGAATAAGAATTCTGTTCCATGAAGTCTCTGACCCAGCCCCCAACAGCAGCTACTCAATTAAAGCTTGTTTGTTAGTGCCAGTTCATCAGCTTCAGGTCAGCGAGGGATGAAAACCGAAGGCTCTAACCATTTGTTGGCTGTGACTTCCTGTACCCAGGTGCATTCACTTCCTCTTCCGCAATGGTGGAGTAGGGTTTTGAAGATCTTTTCCCTCTACTGGAAGGCTTGCCACTGTCATGATCTGAATGTCTTTTGAAATAATCTCCTCTTTGCACTACTAAGGAAAAGGGATCCGTTTTACCCTTTATAGTAGCAAATACATCAATGTGTTGACATTCATGTTAAAATTATTTATGTTAAAACTTAAATATCAGCTTATCCACCCCGAGTTAGGATTCAAAGAACTTAAGCATATTAGTCCTGGGCAGATCCACTGTTGTCTACAGAATTCAACAGCCAACATTATGGAAATGTGCAAAATGAGGTGAGTCCTGATCTTGCCCCAGAGAGATAGTAACAAAAATGCCCCAGTCTTACAATTTTGATTCCACGATGGATTAACAAAAATCATATACACCATGGGATAATCCAGAAGAATTACAGTCATTTACCTGTTTCAGAAATTAGTTGGGCACGCTAGTCCAGAGGGAGGCAGAGAACAAGGAAATGAAGTAACCAGCATAAATAACGTACAACAGGAAAAAACAATAGGGATGGCTTCTAAAGAGAAAGGCAGGGCTCATGAGTGGCTGCGTGTCTTCTACCCCCATTGAAGACCAGAAGCCGGAGTCAAAATGTTACCCCCCAAACGCCTAAAAGCTGTGCCCAGACCTTGTATATTTTCGCCTGCCATCATTGCAGAGGACTGTGATGTGTGACTAGTTCCTTCTGGGTGTAGACAGGAAAGCACCCCCGGGCTCTGTGGTTTCAATCAGCCCATGCTGGACAAGCATGTGAAGCACCTCTAGCTCTTGAACGATGGCTCCCTTATTTGGAATTCCTCGCTTTACACAGCAGCTCTGACCTGGCCAGTGGTGTCCTATGTAACCTGGGTTGTCACCAGAGGCTCTGGGACACATTCCTACTCCCAATAGCTTTGATTACCCATCAACTACTAGCTAAAAACAAAACAAATACCTGCTGGAAACACAATTGCTTAAAGTTAGCTTATCATTTGGGTTGGGCTAGAGTCATATCTGTCCTCAGGCAAATTCAGGTGGCCCTTGGGCTATAGATTGGATGCTTCCAAGCAAGAATCATTTTCCAAAAGTTATGCTAATCAGAAATTTACTAAACTCAACTCTCCGGCCCCCACCTACCCTGCTTTATGTAAATTCTTCCACATTGTTTTTAACAAGATGACTATTTCCACACCCCCGCCCCTTAAAATCCTCTCAGACATTTTCAAAGCTTCCTTAAAAGCTAAGAGGAAAAGACTGCAGAATGGAAAGACAGCAAGGGTGCCAATGGGGAGGAACTGGATGGGCAACCTGGCTATGAGGGGCTCTCGGGGCCTGAGGTTGCTTTGAACAGCACGATGAAAGGTTCTTTAATAGTGTAGGTCACTGTTCGAGTGAAGTCACTCCACAGAGTGGCTCATGCTAAAGCTGTGGCTGGGATACCAAGTACAGCATCTATCCCCTCGTTGTGAAATGAGAATTGATGCCAGTCCTCTCTTTGGATTCTTTGACAAAAGTAGTTAACACCTTCAGGCAAATCCCCACCTTCTTTTCTCTATAAACAGTAGGAGAGAGAAACTTCCGCCTAACAAAAAAAGTTGCAGAATGGAGACAGAAGAGCAAAAAAAAGTGTTATTTGTTTTTATTAGACTTACTAAAACATAAGGAGAATAGGCAGCTGTGCTATTAGCTGCTACTCAAGACTACTGCCAAGAAAAGAAAACAGGAGCTATCGGAGCCAGGGAAGTAACAGATATAACCAAATATAACATTAACAATGCAGCCCGAAGCACAGCCAGGATCTGCACATGGGGGCTAAGAGCTCTCTTACATTGCATATCTGGTGCAGAACCAGCCCAGTGTGACACTTAACCCAAAAGCCAACTGTGCATTTGAAATAATCCCAGAATTTGGGAGGCAAAGGCAGGAGAGTTACCGTGAATTAGACTGAAGCCAGTCTAAATTACATAGTGAGTTTCAGGCCAGCCACTGCATGATGAGAGCCCTGCCTCAAAATAAAAACTAAAAATAAAGAGATGACATAACAGAGCATAAAATAAGTGGGAGAAACAAAAGAAACATTAAAGATGCTATAGTTACCCCGGCCTGCCTTATCCCTGTTTTGGGGCTCAAGTCTGTTCCTGAGGGGGCAGCATGCTAATCACAGGCAACCACCATTCCCACCTCAGGGAACTGGAGGGAACACATTTGCACAGTGATGCCCTGGGAGTGTCAACATGGGGGCCACACTCTGGGAAGGCAGAATATTTACTCATTACCCAGAGTACTGCAGCTTCGAGGTTCCTCAGGCAGATGGCCTGTTCCTGATCTATGGCAAAGATGGCAAAATTAATGAACTCCAGCTGCCCTTGAACCATGGCAATGGTGGCAAGCTAACTAGGGGGTGCTTTCCTTAGAAATAATGGGATCTAGAAACCTATTCAAAATTGTGCCCTAACAGGCTATAAGCCATCTGGGAAATATGTACAAATCACTCCTGTGGAGAAGGTGAGTCCTTGGCTAGGTGGCTCAGCTATACTTTATGACTTCTCTTCATGAAGTCCTAATGTCAGACATAATGCCAAATCAAGGGCCCACTCTGGTTCCCATAGTCATCCCAGGGACTGTGACGAACTCCAGGATTCTAAGTCTGGGACTAAGTCCTTCCTTTTGAAATGACACTCCCTGGAGTGAACAGAGCCAGAGGAAGCATGTTCTTACCTTCCTGGGAGAAGGTCCTGGGACTGTGCTGGGGGCTGCTCTGGCCATCACGCTCCTTGTCTGAGGGGACTTTTTTGAGGATGGGTGGGAGAAGAGCAACTTTAGGGGAACTAGGACCAGATGGAGAGTCTGGAGTGTCTTCTACAGGGGTACAAAGAAACAAAACAAACTGGTCTACAAACTGTGTTCCAAGCATATAAACCAGATAAACCTTTACATACAGGTGACTTGAAAAGAGAAAAACTATCATAGACTGTTTCTAGTCAAAAGTTCCTTCTGTATTTCTGCTGAGGGAAGTAATTAGGATTCAAGAACAATCAATAAAAAGAAAGCAAGGACAATTATGAAAAGTTGACATATGTACAGATCTGAATCTATGCTGTAAATATTCAGTGAGCTAATGCTTGAAAATGAGGCTAGGAGTCAACCATAGGTTCTTTCTGCCGCAGACATAAAGTTGGTGACTGTCTGAAAACACGTACTGTATGTAACACAATGCTTTTACCAGTTGTCAGAGCTAGTAAGTCACAACACACAATACACACATACACACACACGTTCGTGTAGCTACCAGCATAGAATCCATTGCCTTAGGAGTAACTTTTAGATCCATCAAGGACTTTGGTTTCTGGACCTACAAGGAGATTAAATGATCTCCTGGGCTGAAAGGGTGTAAAGACAGTCAGGATGAAGATTCTAGGCTCTTATATGAAAGCCAGCATTGCTTCACCAAAATCAAAATAACTTAATGAACTGTGCCCTTTCCCTGCTTCCTCAGCATGTGGGATACTCAAGCAAGTGTGTACATGTGTGTACACATGTGTGAAAGACAGACAGCCAACAGGCAGGCTCTCCTCAGTCTTACTTTCTCACTTCTAATCTCCTGTTTGTGCCACCACAGAAGTAAAGCTATGACCAGACACAACGACTCCATAATCTCTCGGAATTGTCCTGAAGAGGAACTGAGAAGACACATTTAAAAACACTGATGAATTCTCAAGCTTTATCAAAACACCTATCAATTTATGAGCCTAATTTTTGATATAAAATATACAATGAGATAAACAGCACAGCTGAAAGTGAAAAAATAAAGGAATCTAGCCTGCTTTACATTTGATATCGGGAACTGGTCAACTGAGCTTCTCCATGAAGTAGATCAGAGTTGTTTCCTTACTTCAAACTAGAAACCCACGGAGCTCAGGAAAACATTAAGCCTTCCATTCACAATCTTTCTGGCTTTTTATTTCCTTTGTCTTCACTGTGTCTCACCCTGCAGCCCATGCTAACTGGGCCAATTCATACCAATTCTCCTGCCACACCTTGCCAATTGGAGCATAAAGAGAAAGACAAAAGCAATGGTGATGATGAGGACAGCAAAGGTCTGGCTGCATCTCTACCCTGCTTTCCAACCCTCCCGGGGAAATATGGAGAAGAAGAGAAGAGGTTTATCATACTTCATCACATCACCCACTCAAACTCTGATGTTTTGAAAATTCTTACAGTATTTCTTAAAGACTTGATATAGACTTTTTTTTTTTGCATAAGAAAATAAGACAGAACCCAACCCATTCCTAGTATTTTTAAGTTTCTTCTGTAAGACGTTCTACCTTAGCTCGGCAAACACCTTTGTATCTGGCCAGAGGCTAAGTCTCTTGGACTTGGAAGCCATGAGGGCCCTGTCTGTACCTAGCATACTTGACCACATCTGCAATGCGCCTGAACAGCACTTGCACCATCTGAGGAAACCTTAGTTCAAACCAGGCCCACTGTTTTCCAGATTCCGTTGTATATTGCTGATATGCTACAGGATGTGGTGTACAACCACACAAACTGCTGCTCTTAGGCCTTTGTCCTTACACTAGCCGTTTGCATTGTCTGAATACCCTGGAGACCGAGTTCAGAAGTCCGCTGATGGGCCAGCATGCCCAGGCTGGTTTTCCTGACAGGCAGGAGTCTCATCTCTTAGCCCTCCCCAGTTCTCAGCTCCTGCAGGTTTCATGTGTTTTCCAGTTCCAGCTTCCTATTTTCATTTTTCCTCCAATGAGTCTACCACATTCTACCTACTCTTGAGACCACCTGTGGATATAGCCAGACCAGGCCCAGCCCGACTCCCAGACCACTAATGCCCTTACCAGGTCGGGAGGCAGTTCTTGGCTTCTGAGGGATGGAAGGCCGGGCTCCAGGGCTGGGCTTGGGGGACTGCAGGAGGGGCTTTGGACTGGTGGGAATGCTGGAGGAGCTCCGAGACCTGCAGCCCCCATCCACTTTGGGTTCTGCTTTGGCATTCTTTTCTGGTGTTCCCAAACCAAAGCGGGCCTCTGGAAGACCTGGGTACAATTTGGGCATTAAAATGAGAAGTGGTCCAAACCACATTTTAAACATCAAAAATCAAAGAAACTAATCTTCTGAATGTAGAAACGTGGTGGATGCTGTGGTTCTCATTCCGCATCACAGATCTTGAGAACAAAAGCATCTCCATATCACTGTGCTTTTACAGTCAGCGCTAAGAGAGACCAGCTTTCCTCACAGAAATGGGATGACTTGATAGCACGGGTCCAGGGATTGCCAGGCAGGAGGCAGGGCCTGCAGAGGGGCAGAGCCGGGACAAAAGAGTCTCACAAATGGCTTAAGTCCTCCTTCCTATCTGTGGAGCCTGCTAGACAGCCTGCCCACTGTGGGGCAGTTCACTTTAATTTCTCTGTGACATGCTTGCTTTGCTAAATAAACTGCTTAAGCAATTAGTGTCTCACGGCTAAATTCTTTCCTTCCAGAAGACAAGAACTCAGAGACTCTTGCAATAAGACATCAAACTTTACTCTGCACCATACACAGTTCTATATTCATATGCAAAGAGAAGCTAATTTCTCATGAATTTGAAGTCTTCAGGACTTTCTGGGGCCTGACAGGTGGAGAAAGACAGGAAGTGCCTCAGTTCTGGATGACAACTGATCCGTTAGGAATCTGGCTACAAATTGAGGGAGAAAGGCTGTACTGAGGGTTGTGGTCTCATCTCAGGCTGAAAACAGTTCCAGAAAGGCCATCGTCTCCTCTATCCACACTGCTGTTGCTGTCTAGAGCAAACCGTACAGCTAGCAAAAAAATAAGCATCCATAAAAGCAACTTATGAGCAACTGCTTGTTTGCATCCGGTATTCCATCTTCACTCAATACACCTAAAACAGGGTGGCGGGGGGCACACGCCTTTAATCCCAGCACTCAGGAGGCAGAGGCAGGCAGATCTCTGTGAGTTCGAGGCCAGTCCAGTCTACAAGAGCTAGTTCTGAGACAGGCCCCAAGGTTTTAGAGAAATCCTGTCTTGACAAACCAACCAACCAACAAAACAAACAAACAAACAAAAAACAAAACAAAAACTTTGAGGGAACAAAGCACAGGAATCCCATTCACACTGGAGCCATGGGACTGGATTATTTCCTCCAGGCAGACAAAACCGCCACCCTCCTTCTGCAAGCCATGCGGAGCTTGCTCTTTAAGACATCACACTCTGTTCTTTCACCAGGATGCCCAAAATTTAGGAATTTGTCAAAAAGGAAAGTGGGAAAGGCAATCTTAATTTCCTCCATCTGGAAAAAAATCAAAAAAAAAATTCCCCCTAAGATCATGGCTACACCCCCAGGAGTGGCTGGGACAGGAAGGGACTGGTGTTTTAGGTTAGAGGGGAGAACACGAAGGCTTGTTCTTCCATTTGTATTTTCCTTCTTCCAATCACAAGTGACTCCTAGAACCAGAAGGGGACTGGTTTTCCTCAGGGGACTCACACAATAGCTCTGCTTACCTGTCCCACCTCCATCCGACCGCTCTGTGTTGCTCAGGACTGGGCTGGAGGAATCCTGGGAGATGACATCATTGATAAGCTTCTAAAAATTCAAGACCCCCCAGCCCCCCGAAAAAAAAGAGTATATTTGAGATATAAGGGAAAAGAAAAAGAAACAATAAAGCAGATAAATAACAACAGAATATCTCTGCACTGCCACAGCTGAAGGGACATCGTACCCAAGAGGGCTGGCATTACTCCCATGATCCCCACAACCCAGAAAGGTAAAGGAGTACAGGTTTGTTCTTCACAAAATCTAGGTTTGTTTTTTTAATGTTTATATTTGATTTTCTTTTATTTTTATGTTGGATCTCACTCTGTAGTCCAGGCTACCCTAGAATTCACTATATGTAGTTCAGGTTGGCCTCAACCCATGATCCTTTCCTCTTAGATTCCCATATGGATTTCAGCCATATGCCACCATACCAAGCTTCCAGGAAACCCATTTCTAAAAGTAAAAGTGAGGGCAGAGAGATGGGTCAGCAGGCAAAGGGGCTTTCTGTCAAGTCTAAAAACATGTGTTCAATCTCTGGACCCCAAATCTGAGTCACCAAATGAAAGGATCAGTATTGGCTCAGGACCTCGAAGACCAAGTTCTCAACACAAAGGACACTTATTTGCCACAGAAGGACAAAAGGGAAGGAACAAGAGACAAAGACAGGAGATAGAGGACGAGGGAGAAGGAGAAGAGAACAAGGGAGCGGGGACAGGGAAATCTCTTCCAGAGGGACAAAGGACTGCCTCTAGATAGAGGGGAGGCAGATGTGGCACATAGAAAAATGGAGGTTTATGAAGATAAATGGGGAAACCCTGTGTTAGGTTAAGGTGTCTAATGTCCATTGGCTATGTTAATTAGGTGAGCCAAAAGGGGCTTTGGATTGCTGGGCTCTTATACTTTGATAGCTTTTGGAATATAATCTAATGGCTTTAAGCAAGGCAGACATGGAATGGGGGAGAAGGGCAGGGCCTGCCAGAGTGACAGGCTCCAGTGGGTTAGTGTCCCTTCACCAAGTGGTGAAAGGACTGACTCCTGCAAATTTTTCTCTAACTTTCATACATGCACCGTGATACACATGGGCCACACACAAATACATACACAATAAGTAAATAAAGTTTGAAAAGCAATTGGAACCTTTGAATCCTTGGTGCCCCCTCTCTGCTCTTCTGACAGTAGGGTCAACTGTACATCAATCATGGATGCTTCCAGTACTACCTGTAAACAACTCAGTGCTACATTTCAGGAAACATTCTAATAGTGATTTTTTTTTGAGAAAGCTTTTATTATTTTGGTAGAATAGCCATGACTGTCTAAACTGTAGTTGCTGAGATTTTTTTTTTAAACAAAGGCTGTTTAAAAGAACACTAGATGGCACTATGAGAACATTTACATAAACCTGGGCCAAGCGCCAACACTAAACCAGAAAGATTCCGTCACTCTGGGCCAATTTATGTATCAATCCCAAACACATGGGAAAGTACCCTGGAATTCCTGTCTTTTCAACAAAATTAGCTGCTCATCACAGGAAACAGAGATAAACAGTTCATTAGGAAAACAGAACATTTGCTGTTGGAAATTTATAAACTATGCAGGCATCTGGCTCATGGAAGGGATGTGGTATTTTTTCAGTATTCTGCATGGCGAAGGCCAATACTGTCTCCCTTACAGCATCAACAGGAGGTAGTTATGTAGGCTCTCCCATCTTTGGGCTATAGTAATGGTCTGTGGGGAAGCAAAGCAGGTATCTATAGCTGGGAAATTGCTGGATAGTAGAAGAGCTACGGTGAACAGCTGCAGAATCTTACGGGTGCAGAGTTTAACAAACAGCAGCTGTTAAGAGGCAACACAGAAGTCCTCTGTATCTGCTGGGAAGTCCACCTGTACTTCCTCTAAGCCAAGGTCCCCTGAGAGAACGAATCATTTTCTTCCGAGGCCTCGAGACAAACAGATGCACAGCTTCCCTTTCTCGGGGGTGAGGGGGCTTCTCAGATCTCAGGATGATGCAAACAACCTGGGCACATTTATCTTAATAACTACCACAAGGATACATTCCTTTAAGAAACTATAGAAGCAAACAGACAGAATTCTGAAAAAGACACTCAGCAGTAACGCAGCTGGGAATGCAGCCTCGTGTAGGACCCTGCGGGGCTTGATCTCGAGGACCACAAAGCTTACAGGAATGGAGGGAGGGAGGAAGGCAGGGAAACTACCTTTAAATCGAACTTTGAGGAGATTCAACATATTTTTTTTTCTTCTTTTATTTCAAAACTATTCTTTGCTGTGCTGGGGAATGAACTCAGATTCTTAGACATGCCAGGCAAACACTCTACCACTAGGCTGCCACTCTACCCTGTCCCTGAGACTTAGCAACTTCTAAACCAGCACTGATGTCTTCATAGTGGCAGTAGTGGACTTGGTAATCTATCAGTTCTAACAGGACACCCTGACTTTTTCTTTTGCCATTTAAATCTGGAATTATGCAAAGGACTTTGAAGCCTGAGAAAAGGTTAAGCTGGAAACTACATTGGGCATGGAGTGGGCCTTTGAGATTATCTGCCTGCCATCTGTTCTTTGCCTGATGGTTCTGCCACCTTCAGCGACCCTCAGCATCTCCACTCAGATTCACCCAAGCCAGTCTTATTTGGGACCAGTTCTTGCAGGCTTCTATTGAAAGCACAGGAAGACAGGTAGGTGGAGCACAGCTTATTTCTCAAAAACAGATCTCATACCTTTAGAGTCCCATGCCTCAAAAGAGAGTAGCTCTGAGCTGGACAGCAACCCCAGGAAGGGGTAGGGGGACTGAAACCGGGATCACCAGGGGTTTGGGGCCACCCAGTGAATCTGACACCAACCTGAGCCACAAAGTGAGTTTGAAGAGAGTCTGTGTTCCTGTGTGAGACCCTGTCTCCAAACAACCAAAAGATTAAATAATCAAGGCATGGCCTGGGGCAGTGAGGACAAGCAAGTCGTTCTGGGTCTGGGCTCTAAATTCTTTGGGAATAAACATTTAGGTTTTACATTTTCTTTGTAAAATTTATTTTATGTGCATGGGTGATTTGTTAGCATGTGTAAGCATGTGCACTTCATGCATGTCTGGTGCTCAGAGTTTGGAAGAGGGTGTTTGGTCCCCTGGAAATGAAGTGGTTGATGCAGGTTCTGGGAGGGTCCTTTACAAGAGCCATAGTGTTCTTAACCACAGACTCATCTCTCCAGCACCCAGTATTTACATTTTTATTTAACCAACAAGCTATTTTTCTGCACCTCTTTTCCCATAAACATAGAGAAGCCAACGCACAAATCCAGACACAGGGCCTCCTCCTTACCTTCTGTGCACACGCAGCTCTCCGCTCCTGCTTGGCCTTCATCTCAGCCAGCATCCCGCTGCCCATCATCTGCACATAGCGCCGGCCACCTTGTGGGCTACCCTTGCTGTCGCTGCGCTCGGTCCTGCCTGCCTCCTCTGCCGGGCCCTCCTCGAGGGGTTCCGGTGTCTTCATCTCCTCTGTGCGTTCCGCAGCACCATTGTGTTCAGCTGCCTTTATGTCCTTCCTAGCGGTGTCCACCGGTGGACTCCGGATTGACCCCTTTGGGGAGGAGAGCTCTTCTGGCATCAGGACCGTGGGTGGCCGCTCAGATCTGGATCGCGATTTGATTAGGTTGAGAAAGCCACTTCTCCGAGAATCCCGTTTTTTTTTCTCATCTCCTTCGCCCAGTTCATGGGCATCTGAGCAGCGTGTGGACGACCTCCTGCACCACAATCAAGACACAGAAACTATTGCTTGACCATGAAGACAAGTACCACGAGGGCTTAGCCAATGAACATGAGGTGACTGCTGCATAACCAGTCACGTGCTGTAGCATTTCAAATGTTAAGCCTGTGCTTAGGGACAGAAGAATTCAGGCTGGCCGTGAGGAAACCAAGCATCCAGATTGTGCTCTAATCTAAAGGAGTCAGGCAGGATTGAGGACAGACCTTTGTAATGATTAGAGGCTTAAGTGTGAACTTCTCCTGGACTGGCTTGAGACATAATTGGGCAACTACCCGGGGGGATACTGGAAAAGGCTTCTTTGAGCATCTTAATTACTAGGTAATCAGTGAAATCCAACATATTTGTTCAATCCTGGCAAATATTTGGATCTTTGCTTAAATAAATTATCAGAAGAAGTAACAAAATAAAAGACTCAAGGCTCGGGTGCTGGCTAATGCAATACCTGTGCCTCTAGTATTTGTGAGATGGAGTAGGGAGGGTCAGGAGTTCAAGGCCAGCCTCAGCTATATAAAGTCTACCATCAGGTTGGGTTACAAGACACTTTGTAAAAACAAAACTAGACAGAATAAATTTAAATTTTAGGATAGATTTTCAGAAAGAAAAAAATACATAGAAATGTGTGGAATAGAGAAAAAGAGCAAACAAAATGAGTGCCACAAGGAATCTGCCACTCAAAGTTAGAGTCTGGACCTCCCCTTCACTCCCTAGAAACGCCTTAAAAACCAGAACCAAGGATAAACAGAAAATGAACAACAACCACAAACCCTAAAACCCACACAGGAGAGAATAGACAACACTACTTGGAAGCCTAAAGAATACAAAATAGCTTCATGGATCTGAGCAACTGGAGGTTTAGGAGCAGCTAGAATCCCAGTAGCTGCAGACTGCAGAGGAAGGGCTGAGAAGCTGAGAAATAGGGGGAGTGGCTATTCACCAAGTATTATTTCCTCTTCCCAAGCCACAGGGTCAACAAGGCCCACCCCACCCCAAATTCATTGCCTGTAGAAACAGCACAACCACAAAACAGGAATGAAAGCGAATGTGACAGATGTAGAACATTAAAGGCTAGACAGTACAACTAAAATGTACAACTAGAATGTCGGGAGGGAACTAAGAATAAGAAACTGGAAGGGAGATGGTGATAATAGATTAGCAGAGGAAATACCGGGTTAAATAAAGGAAGTTTTGGGTTTTTTGTTGTTGTTGTTGGTTTGGTTTGATTTGGTTTGGTTTTCTGAGACAGGGTTTCTCTGTGTATCCCTGGCTGTCCTGGAACTCACTCTGTAGACCATGGTGGCTGGTTTTGAACTCACAGAGATCCACCTGCCTCTGCCTCCCTGAGTGCTGGAATTAAAGGTGTGCACCACCACCATCCAGCTCGAACAAAGGAAGTTTAACAGATAGTGTATAGAGGAAACAGAAGAGATTTACAAAAGAAACAATAAAAACTTCAGAACCAAAGAACATGAATTTTACGAGTCAAATACTTTATGTGTGCCAACAAACTGGATAGACAAGCCAGCATCCCTCTCTTAAAAACAGCATCATAAAATTTGGGTACCCTGAAAATACAGACACATCCCAAATGTTTCCAGAGAAGAGAAAAAAGCAAAACCATGTCACAAACGACCAGGACTCAAGGTGACACTGAGTTCTTAAGAGAACTCTAGAAGATAGAAAATTAGGGAACAATGTTTTCAGAATTCTAGAGCAACATGTATTCCAGCCTCCAGTCCCAAACCCAGCAACATGATCACTCAAAATGAAAGATCTGAACCTTACAGAAATGCACTGCTAACACCCCATTTCTTAGAAAGTAACCACAGGAGGAAATCCATCAAAATGAGGGTGTAAATCACAGACTCTGAGAGGCAGATAAGACACAGGGATGTGATGAAGGGAATCCAGCTGCAGAGGATGAAGGAAATGCCTCCCCAGTAGCCCCCCTGCCCAGATTTGTGCTTTTCCAGGGGAGTTAAAGAAGTGAGTAAAGGAGAGCCTTGTGTGAAAACTAAGCAAACAAAAAGTGATGAAGAGCTTCCAGAGAAAAGAAGATCTATAGGAAAGGAAGCGTGTCCACAATATACCATGTAAGTCAGGTGTGGATACTTCCAGGGCTAGAATGTGGCATACTGAAGCAGCCACTGAATAGCGAGCTAACAAAAATTATATTAAATGAAGAAATTGAGAGAGAGAGAGAGAGAGAGAGAGAGAGAGAGAGAGAGAGAGAGAGAATTCAGTAGAGTCAGAGAGTAGACGGGATATACTATTATCCTCTGTAGTCAAATGTTGACAGAATTACTATCTGAAACTAAAAATGAAAAATAGCAGAAAAATATTTTTTTAAAAAAGAAGAAAAGTTAACAATTAATGGAATAAAAACCAGTTGCCTCTGGGAAGCAGGAAGTGGGAAAAGAGACGTTTTGGTTTTTTGTTTTGTTTTTTAACTAAAGTCTTGTAGCTCACTTAACATTTAAAACTATGAGCACATAACACTAAATCTCAAACTTTCTTTGCACTAATTTATGATATTTTACCTAATGTCATGCCCTACAATGTCTAAGTAAGAACTTATTTTCATAGGAAAATGCAGTTTAAAAAAATTACGACTTTTTGTAGGTTGATGAAAGTTAAGCTATCTAGTCTTGCACACAGAAACATGCCCAGAATTCTGGACTAACATCCTTGTGGAAACAGACGTCACATATTACAAATGCACCCAGATATCATTCCAAGACAATTGAAAAACAAAGCTGCAGGAGGAAGAGAGGAAGTCACGGTGGGATGGGTGGGACAGAGCACTCGGTCCACACCCAGTGCTCACACATTTCCCACTAATACAGGTTGGCTGAAGAAGAGCCAGCAACTGTATGTGTGATTACACAGACAGGTCAGTTATCTGATGTGTTTATCAGCATTGACTGTTGGCCATTAACTACTGTAGCCTGTACTAAGGTTCTGAAGTTCCTGCATATGGCAGTGTAGACCTGGAACCCTAGCATGTGGGAGCCTGAGGCAGGAGGATGACTGAGAATATAAATTTTCCCTGGGCTGTTTAGTGAATTCCAGACCAGCATGGGATACACCGTGAAACTGTCTCGGAAACATAGTAAAATTGCAAAGCAAACAATGGAAAATATAAAACAAAAAACATTTTGAAGTGTTAAGGGGGAAAAATTAAGACCCACGTATTGATCTGAAACAGTATTCTGTGTGAAAAAGGCAGCAATTCATCAAGAGGAAATTTTCCACTGTGCTGTTTGTATTGGTGTTTCTTGACTCTTTTAAGTTGAAAATATGGTCCTATAATCCTTGTATTATAAAACAACCAAAACCCAAGCAGACTCTTAAAGATGCACACTACAGATGTGTACAGAGGTGGTGGGGGGGAACGATGCCAGGGATGAGCAGGGATTAATTTGTGGGAATGAAGCATTATAGGAAACTATCAGAGAATAAAGGACGTATCGGTGGGTCTTCTGCCAAGTGATGCTATGCTAAGCTGCAAGACGCGTGTCAACGACAACCAATAATTGGGTGTTAAAGCTCGCAAGCGTCTATAAGCTCCACTGCCATGGGTATGAGACTTAACTCATTTTGCCTTGCCATCCTGCAAAGGATAGATAAGACTCATCAATCACAGCTCCGGCAGGCCCTTCCCTAGCTCTCCTGTCTGCCTGCCCTCAGCTATCTGCAAGGTTTAATGCAATCCTGAACTTCATCTCTAAGGTGAAGCATTGTTCACAAACACAACCCAAGCTTCGAGTCTGTCCTGAGATGTATCAGGTTTCAGTAACAGATCGCATAACTTCAGAAAAATCACGTATAAAAACAGGAGTGTTTTAAGTTGAACAATATTTTTGAGGTGGGGTTGAGGCAGAGTCATATAGCTCAGGCTCTCCTGAAATTCACTATGTATTCCAGGCTTCAAATTTATATTAATCTGCCTGCCCCGATCTCTGGGTGCTAGGGCTCTAAGCATGTGCCACCATGCCCAGCTCAAGATAAAGTATCATTGAACTTTCTTCTAAGGAAGCAACATTTTAGTAAAGGAAATGTAGGGAAAAGTTCTTAAAGGGCACAGTAGTTAGTCTTCCTCTTGTGATGAACATCCAGAGACAAAGCTATTTAAGGAAGGGAGGAGGGCTTGCTTCGGCTCACAGTGCCAGGGTACAGTCCATCACGGAGACAGTGTACATTGTACATCTACAGGAAGGAGGGAGCATGCTCTTTTCCTGTAGTCTGGGACTGAACACAATGCACACCAGCAATCAGGCTG
Source organism: Dicrostonyx torquatus (assembly GCA_028555095.1). Lineage (NCBI taxonomy): Eukaryota > Metazoa > Chordata > Mammalia > Rodentia > Cricetidae > Dicrostonyx > Dicrostonyx torquatus. The sequence continues at coordinate 917,987 of JAQHUG010000008.1, forward strand.
CATCTTCCCATCTCCAATAACGTAATCTAGATAATCCCTCATGATCATGCCTAGAGGATTGTCTTGTCTACTAGGTGATCCGAAGACTGTCATGCCGACAAAACCAGCTACAACACAGGGTAAGGTAGGAGACCCCTGCACCACCTCTTCCATCACTTTGCTGCCCAACTAGCCAACAGATCAAATTACAAATAGGAAAGTTCAAAGGATGCTTGGTGCCCTGAAACAGACTATTCCAGGAGATGTGAGAGAAGCCCCGGCACAGCAGCAGTTTGACCTGGATGTCATGTGGACTGCTATGGAACAGGCCCCACAGTTCTTAGTTCAGCAGGTCAGTGGTAAGAGCTTGATAATTTGAATTTCTAACACATTCCCAAGCAACACCCATGATGCTTTGTTAGAGACCACGTTTTATAAATCCAAATAGTAAATTTCTTGCATGAGACTGTGATGCCTATATAAATGACAACCATTAGCCATTTAGATGTGAGTGAAATACCCGTTCTTAACGAAATGACTGGAAACTTACTTGCTGTCCATTTTAGTCACCTTCTTGGTGAAAAATTCATCTACACCTTCATCCACTCTGCCCATAAGGCCGTTCTGTTCTCCATCATGGGGGACGATGTTGAGGGCACAGATCTGCAAAACAAACATGACTTCACTCCACAGTCAACCAATGTACCTTCAGTTCTGCTAGTCTCAACAACCTACAACACGGCCATGACTCACTACAACAGGGAGCACGTGATTTACAGAAACAGAGGCCAGGCGCAGAGCCATAACCTAGTGAGGAAAGAACAGGTTTATAGACATGCTAAGCCTGATGCTGGCGATTGTGAGAGACACGTTTTGATGGCATCATGCATGTTCAGCATGGTACGGCTGTAGGTGGGGACAGGTTTTGAGACAGTCTCTGCTAGTCGCCCTGACTGGCCTAGATCTCATTATGTAGATCAGGCTGGTTTTGAACTTGCAGTGGTCCTTCTGTTTCTGCCTCACTAGTGCTGGGATTACAGGCATGTATCACCACATTCGCCCACCAAACAGGTTTACAAAATGTACTGTAAACAAAGCATGACGGAGATTTGTATGACTGGACCAAATAGACTGAAAAGTTCATATCTGCGAGATGCTACAAAGTAAAAAGACAACCATAATCTCAGTACCAGGAAGACAAGAGGATAGCTAGGAGTGGCTTCCTTTAGCTGTCTCACCAATCATTCCCCTTTCTGAGCCAATAAATATAGGGTTATATTTTTCTCATATACTTTCTCCCCTTAGCCCTTTTTGTTTTTCCTGCTTTGAAAACAGAATCCATAGCTGGCCCCTGAGTTCCCTGGTAGTACGAAGAGCATGGAGGCCCCAGAGATGCAGGGAGAAACTGAACGTAGTACAGCTCCCCGCAGGCGCAGCAGCTTAAAGGGCTGGGCTGTCCTTCCCAGCCCCCTCAATGCACTCCTGACATTTTAGAGGTAAAGAACAGAGGAGACAAGTTAAGGGATACCCAGCATGGCTGGCTAAATCACAGGCGGCACTTCAAAAGGCAGCAGTTAAAAGGAAGTTCAGATGGCGCTGGCCTGGGAAGAACAGCCAAAACGCAGACTGTGATGAGTAGAATCAGGTCAATAGAGTTCAAGGCCAAAAGCACATGCTGTTAACACTCATTTTCCAGCACAAGGAGAAGCTGTGCTGTGATTCAAGTCTCTTCTGTCATCCAGAGTCAGCATTAGATACAAAGAGCAGCAAGGCTGCTGGAGGGAGACCAAGGATCACCCTGCATGGGCAGGAGCACG
>JAQHUG010000008.1:926224-937257 GCA_028555095.1 Dicrostonyx torquatus
GGCTGGGGAACACAACACACACCTCCCCTCTAATTACAACACACTACCTCCAGGGCCACCTCCTGATAGGTGTTCATGATGAAATGACCTAGTAGATCCAAAGAATCTGAGGGTAAAAAAAATAACATACTATAATAGGCAGGAAGCAATTTACAGATTTCTTAAAATAACTCAGGGTTGTCTTACATGAGTAAGTATTTTGTTTAATGCTACTGTCTAAATTTCCCAGAAAAGCTGCCTTCTTGCCCTCGGGAGACAATATTCTCTTGAACCCGAGCGCGATCCAAATAAAAACTGAGGGTGAGTGTCACAGCCACATTCTCCATGTGCTTTACTGAAAACATCTCAGAGAGAGGGCTTTAAACAATCAACACGGACTTCAGCGGTGTTGGTGTTGATCCCACTTAACAAAAAGATATAAAACTTCTGACAGACATTTAGCACTTCCTTAGTAAGCCAGAAAATTGGACTTCAGCTACTGGCCCAGACCAGGTGAGATGAGGGGAAATTCTTAGAACGGTAGGAGATGGAGCCCCAACTTCAAGGGCAGCAGCTTGGGCAATGGGACCCAAAAAGCAGAGGGGTCACCTCAGGCTCACATATTTCAACTACAAGTAGGTGCTGGCCAAGTAGATGTACCTTTGTAAATGAGCTTAGAGTGCAAACAGAGCTGGAGGTAAACACTTTTTAAAAATTAATTGGCAGAACATTTATTATAGCATTTTTATTACAATAATAAAAATAATAATTTTTATTATTAAAAAAAACAGGGACTTTGTTGTTATTGTCAGACAAGGTCTGTGCAGCCCTGGCCATCCTGGAACTCAATACGTACACCAGGTTGACCCCAAACTCGCAAAGATGTGCCAGGCCCTGAGAGTGCTGGGATAAAAGTCATACACCACCATACCAGGCTGGAATGTTTAAATATATAGTAGGATGCTTTTTGAAACATCTAGGCATTGTGCTAAAAGTCTATCTAGAAAGATGGTGTAAATTTGGCCGAAATAGGACAATGCCCAGAGACAAAAACTTGCTGTGGGCACTTCCTTCCCACCCCACTTCCCAGGCATCTATTGGAAAACCAAATGAACATCAGGTAGGAAGGAATAAGCCGGGAGAATGCTGGTCAATGAATGAGCAAATTGAATCACTGCTTCTCTTCAACATGTTACACAACTGTTAGTGCTACAACCACAGTATGAAAGGGGATATTAGCCACAAAGGCGAGACTACAGCCAAGAACAGTCTTTTCAGGACTGGTCACCGCTTGGTGGCTGAGCACTTGCCAAGCACGAGCAAGACACAGAGTTCGATGTCTAGCGCGGAGGAAGAAATGCCAGAAAACAAAACAAGAAAAATCCAACCACCTTTTAAATCAGCTACATTCACTTCACATTTTGCCTCACAATGGCGTGATAAAACCTTTCTCATGGACTCTCACCCACAGGTCATAAACTGGTAGGCACCCACTTCTTTGGACATTAATCTCTTCAGATGTATACATCCACTCTTGGATCTATTTAAACACTCTCAGTTTTATGAAGAGAGGGGACTAAATACAAGTCTTCTCTTTTTTTTTTTTTTTTTTTTAATTTTTCGAGACAGGGTTTCTCTGTGGTTTTGGAGCCTGCACTGGAACTATTTCTTGTAGACCAGGCTGGTCTCGAACTCACAAAGATCCACCTGCCTCTGCCTCCCGAGTGCTGGGATTAAAGGCATGCGCCACCACAGCCTGGCAAGTCTTCTCCTCTTGCACTCACGAGGCAGCATGTCTGTCATTCCAGTCACGTGACTTCCTTCACTTTGCTCCTTCTCCCCGCCAGTTTACACACACACATTTTGTTGAAAATATTTATTACATTTATGTACGTGTGTGTGTGTGTGCTTGCATGCATGCACACATACTAAGGTGCATGTGTGGAGGTCAAAGGTCAGCCTGCAGAAGCCAATTCTCTCCTTCTACCTTGTGGGTCCTAGTACTTGATTTCAGGTTGTCAGGCTTGGCAATAAACACCTTTACCTGCTGAGCCATCGTACCATGGTGGAAACATTTAAAGGTTAGTATCTTTATATTTCTTCCTTATAGACCTCTTCATGATCATCCCAGAAACGACATATTCCTCATAGCCTCGCATGATTGGCGAAACAAAGAAAATTAATAGCCATCACATAATATGCAAGCCACATACGATAGGCTATGTTCCAATTTCCTCAGTTAGAATTCTTCTTTGAGACGGGGTCTGGCCTCAAACTTCCATGTAGCCAAGGACAATGGTGAATTGCTCTTCCTGCTTCTACGTTGTAAGTGCTGGCATATGCCGCTACATTCAGCCTCCCTCAATTATCTTTCAAACACATAAATTCTCTTCTTTAGATCCAGAACCTAATGGCAAACTGCACATTATATGAAGAAAGTATCTTTAACCTCTTTTTTCTCACCCAGTACCTCCTCTTGACCCTACCCCAGTGCAGCTTTTCTTCCTTCCATTTCTTCATAATGAGATGCAGGGAGAACAGTTTTAAGCAGGAAATACACAGTGGGTGCTGTGACCTGCTGAGTCAGTCACAACAGGTAGCCTGCATTGGGTGGCCACTGTGGTTGGGGAAGCTGTTTGGTCTCTTGATTGGAGTGGGGACTTCCTGGGTGTTTCACTGTCGAGTGCCATCCCTCTGCTATTAATAGCCACTCTGGGAAGTGCTACTACCGGTCCATGTAGACGAGCCTATTTTTAAGCAATAGTGGTGATTCTTGCCTTAATTAATGATGACAGCAGGAACTGCAAAGATGGATTTCCTATGGCTCTCTCCTTCCTTCGTCTGTTTGTTACCCTTCTTCTGTTAAGTCCTGCAGAACCACTCCTTTCTTGATATATTTTTTTAATATTACCATGAACAAGTGTATTTTTTAAAGTTAATTCAGTGTAGCATAAGATTTTGCAGTCACTGTTCTTTCTGGCACTCAGTGTCCCACTGACATTTATTCAATCCACCCTGCAGAGATGGTCCCTTTGGATATAACTCCAATCTTTGCTCTTTGATTTAAGGCATCCTTGGCTGACCTTGTACTTTTCTGTGTACTTTGAAAATGGATATAGGTAATCCCTGTTTAATGAGCTACATGCGAAAACCTAAGTACTTCCGACCAGATTATCTGCTGAGTCAATGCTCAAAGGGGAACTTAATTGATTCATGGCCTCAAATATCTAATCTGTTACCACACTTGTAGCTAGAAAGCCATTTTCAGTGCATCTCTATTTTCAAAAGTATGAGGCAGCATAAATCAGCTGAGAAAAACAGATACAACTCTAGCTTTGATAACGGTTGGACAGCACAAGAGTAATCCCCTTAGCGCAGAGGATCGCATCAGCTGTGAGAAAGCCGCAGTGAATCAGGGGACAAAGGAGGAAGGTAGAACTGGAGGTACGCCACACTTCTCCCAACACCATTCAATCCGGTTCCTCAGTGCCCTCCTCAGCTCTCAGACCCATGGCCTTGTTTTACATCCAGCATGAACCGGCACTGTGATGATTAGACACACACATCTTGAGAACAGTACTGGCCAGAGACTCTCATCCCATCACAGCAGAGTGCTAGCCTGAAGCAGAATTAGTTCATTTCCTTATTTTATCAGATCTACAGGTATTTTTTAATGAAATAAAATTAAGCCATTACCTTCCTTCTATACCACACTTTCCCCAGCAAACAAGAATCACTTTACTTTTTATCCACTTTAATCTGGTTGAGTACTCTCTTTAAAAATGAATACAATTAAATATTTTCCTTGATAGTAGCCAGAAAGACAGACAGACAGACAGACAGAAAGAAAGAAAGAAAGAAAGAAAGAAAGAAAGAAAGAAAGAAAGAAAGAAAGAAAGAGAAATTATCTGGTACTGATCTCAAGAAACTATATATCTTTGTTGCTGTTCTGAGAATGGTTCTCACTGTAGCTCAGGCTGAGCTAAGACTTTCTATACAGCTGAGGCTAGCCTTGAACTTCTGGATCTACCTGCCTCCATGTTTAGAGTAATGGAACTATAGTTGCACTCAATTACAACTGAGGCAGCATCATACTGCCTCAAGCAAGTATCTTTTAGCAAATAGTAATTCAGATGAAGACAGGGGCAGGATATGTACTAATAAGAACAGGTCCTCTCTACCCTTACAACAGTGCGAGAGAAAGTGAGGAAATTCCTAAGAACATCGCTGTGCGCAGAGACTGTGTTGCTCCAAGTTTCACAGAAGCCTTGCCAGCATCTGTTCTCATTACTGTGAAAGACAAATGAGGAAAACCCTACTGAGCAGCGCATCTACAGAATACAATTTAAAACTACTTAATTCAGAATGCCCATTCACTACAGAAGGCAAGAATAAGGGGGTTGGGGAGGATGTCCACCCTGCCTCCAGAGCAGACTCCAGTTTGGTGACATCAGGAAATTAGCTCGGTAAGCAGAGCACAAGATCATAGCTGACTGCAGTGCTGAAAGAGAACACATTAAAGTTCATGATAATTTACTCCTTAAAAGAATAATTTGGGTGCTGAGATGGCTCAGCAGGTTTATAAAAGCATTTACCACCAACTCTGAAGACTGGAGAGCTCCATCCCCACAGACAATGTGGTAGAAGGAAGAGAACTGGATCCCCAACACACACACACACACACACACACTAAAAGAATAAAAATAAAATATCAAACAAACTACAGTGGTGCTTAGCAGGGGGACAGCAGGGCTGCTGAGTGCAGATTCTGTAGACACCAACAGGCCACCAGCAGGTCTCACCACAAGGCTTAATTCCCATGGGTTCCAAGCTTGTCTGAGATCAAGTCCTCAATTTTCTTCATCCTAACTCTTTACCCTCAAATGGTGCTTTGGATAAAGACAACTTAGCACCTAAACTTGAGAAACCTGGTCTGTTCCAGAAACCAGAATATTTGCCATGTTTTGTCTGTTTATATGTATGGTATATGAGTATGGCACATGTGATTATGTATGTCTATGTGTGTGTGTGTGTGTGTGTGTGTGTATACTCATGCATATGTCTGTCTGTGTGTGTGTAAGCCAAGAGTAGATACTGGATATACCTTTTTAAGCCAGGGTCTGTGCTGACTGTAGAGCTTGCTGGTCTGGCTCTCCTGATTGACCAGCAGGCCCCAGGGATCAGTCTGTCTCTGTTTTCCCTCCACTCCCTAAATCCTAGGATCACAAGTATGCAACACCACGCCCGGTTAAGGAAATACTTTTACAGTGTCTATTTCACCAATGAGAGAATACGTCAAGAACATAGCAATTTTGTCAGCTATTTTTCATTTGCTTTGAGCTTGCTTAAAATGAATTCAAGATTTATAGCCAAGCTATGGTGAAGGGTTGGGTAAATTTCCTATCAAACAAACTTCCCATATATTTCCAACGGTATTGTTTTATAGCAAAACATGAGTGGTTTAGTGCACACGGGAACAGTTTCTTATTATCCCCAGAAGAGCCTTTGCTGTCTCCACCACTTAGGGTTTCAATTTCAAGTAACTGCTCACAGGGCATCAACTCCTTCAGTTACTTGGGGGACAGGCCACAAAGCACAGAATGAAATGCTTTGTTACAGCACCAATGAGAATCTTTACAAACTGAGTGTGCTGGCCAGGAAAAGGACATGGTCTCAAAGGACACAGACAGCAAAGCTAGTCAGGGGCATATATTTGAAAGGTGAATTGACATGGGTGTGGCTTGCTATAAATTCAGAGCTGCCCACTGAGTGTAGAGCCATGTGTTATTTCCCACTGCCAGCAGCATTACCAAGGGTCTCGTAAGCATCTCAGTGGACAGCACTAACATCTTACTCTGCCCAATCCGCCCAGCCCACTCCCCTTGCACTACGAACCTGTGTGTGATGAAACAGCTTGGGCTTCCCTTTCCGCCTCAGCAGTCCTGCTTCCTGTTAGTCTTGCATTCAAGCCGTCTCCTCATTTCAAGCCCCCTCCTCATTTCAAGCCCCCGTGGCTCTCTCCTAGGCTGACTTACTCATTCTCTTCTCTACCAACTGATTTCGAAATGCCAGGGTACCATCAGTAACTGTGCACTTGGCCCAATGATTAGAACCTTCCTCCAGGAAGCCTTCCTTGACAACATTCCTCCCCTAGTGGTCTTCTCTGTCTCCATAACAACAGGCACCCCTCTCTAAGAACACACTTTCCCATTATATTCAGGTTTATTAATAAAGAACCACTTCAATCCAAAAATGAGCTTAGGCACATATAAGACAGATCTCCTTTTAAATGAGTAAATTAGGATAAAGAAAAAATGAAATTGGAATACGGCTGAATAACACAATTAATATTTCTTAAGGCTCTAGCAGCTTTTATATTCAAATGCACTCATTCAGCTCTGAATTTTAAAACTAAAAATACTGACAGTGGGTTCTAGTAAGCACACGACTCTGTCTAAGGGTACAGAGTACACTGCGGGGAACTTCCATTACTCTTGGTTAAAAACTGGCTATTTCTTTTGTAACAATGACATTTGGGGATGAAATCAGCAGTGATACAAGACATGTAAATAGCATAATAATATGGTTTTTAATTTGTTTTTGAGACGGTGTCTCTCTATGTAGACCAGGCTGTCCTGGAACTCAAAGAGATCCTTCTGTCTCCAAGTGCTGGGATTAAAGGAATGCACCACCATACCTACTCAATGACAAATCTCATAGGGATGCTTACTCAATGGACCCTTAGTGGAGATCAGTGACATAAATAAAAATCATGTCTCAGTCACGGAAAGACTTGGGGCTCAAAAAACAGGGACAAGGGGTAGAGGGTTAGTCTACATAGCCCAGACTCTAAAGGGTACTACATCCTCTTCTACCCTACATTTCTGCTTTTGCCCTTGGATTTCCTCTTCAGACTGAAGAGACCAACATCAATCAATCCCTGGAGCTGCCGTACGTCTTCTATTTAAGACGCTGATCATTCTGTAGTGTGTGGTGTATGCTGACACGCTTGCATGAGCAGTGGCCAGAGGTCCATGTCAAATGCCTTCTTATTTGGTAATCATGTGTGGAGAAGGGGTCTCCCTGAACCTCGAGCTCACCATTTTAGCGATGCTTCTGTGTCCAGTGCTGGGATCCTAGACGCATGCTGCTGCCAAGGCCAGCTCCTTTACACGGGTGTCAGGTATCTAACTTGGGTTCTTAGAGTTGTATAGCAAACACTTTACTCTCTAAGTCATCTCCTCAGCTCTACACGCCTCCTATTCAAGGAAGCCTGAAATAGAGTAGGTAAATTATAGCACATGGCAGTTTATCACAATGCATGTATGCATAACTGAAACAGTCAGTTGATGTAATCCAATACTATGTTCATACTTAAAAGCAAATGCTTTCAGAGCCGGGTCTCACCCACTACTACATAGCACAGGCTACAATTCACAGTGATTCTTCTACGTCAACCTCTCAAATGTTTGTATGTGAGAGCCAACACATCCAGCATGTTCACACCTTGTGTATACATGTGTGGTACAGGAATTGAACTCACCGTTCATGTTGCCCAGGCTAGCCTAGAATCTTGGACCCTCCCTCTTTCCCCTTCTAAGCATTGGGATTACGGGCATATGCTACCATACCAAAATCCTAGGTTCCTCTGAAGGCCCGCAGCCATTGTTCCTGCCTTTCTTTTGTCTATCACCTAGGTAACAAGTTTCCCTTAAGGACCACCCATCTTCTTCCCCTTTGATAGGCACACCCTTTTGTTGTACACCAAGTACCTTCAGATGATGTTTCCCCAAATTTAAATATCATTGAATTCAGAACCAAGACAAAAATCTCTGTCTCTAAAAACAAACAAAACAACCTTTTCCTCCCTCTGGAGGTATAGTGGGTACACAATGATAATTCAAGCATTAAGAAACTAGAGGCTGGAGAATCAGAAGTTCCAGGACAGCCTGTCTGCCTGTCTACACACACACACACACACACACACACACACACACACACACACACACACACACACACACAGTGTTTCTATTGTGAGCTGAAATAAAGCTCTCCCCTTTTGTCAGAGTATTTTCACAGCAATAGAAATGAAACCAAGCCCTGGGGGTTGAGGATGCTGGTGAACCTAGTAGCTAAAAAGTTGTCACATCTCCTCTTTCCAAAGTGCTATCCCGAAGAAAAGTCTGTCACAGAATAAAACTGCAAGGAATAACTTAACAGTCATGATGTGGACCATCTGGTGTGCAATTCACATTAGTGCAGCTAGTTGTAAATGAGACACGCTGACCACAGCCTGTGGTTAGCAGCCTTGCCAACAAACCATTTAACTAATAACTGCTGGGTTTGACGAGATAGGTGGTTCAGCCTTCTTAAAAGCAAGAAGACCTGAGCTCCAGTTCCAGAGCCCAATTAAAAAGTTGAACACGTGGCATGGAGCTGTATCTCAGTAGAGGCCGAGCCAGGAACCAGCAAGCTCACATCCTAGTGGCAGATAGTGCCCAAAGACTGACACTTGAGTTTGGCCTCTGTCCTCCATATGCACACACACCAACACAGATGTGTGTACTCACACTTGCACAAGCACACACAAAGAGAAAGAGAAAAAGCATTGCCAAAAAGCTGGCATGATGACCTATGCCTGCAATACAACACTGAAGTCATGGGGGCAGGAGGACCAGAGGTTCACGGTCACTGTCAGTCTCACAGAAGTGGAAGGTCCAGCCTGAGCTACAGGAAACACTGTCTGAACTTCCACACACATGAACTGCTGGTATTAGAAAATGAAGCGATTTCCTTAAATTAGTTTTTAAAAATGGCATCTTGATCAGGTCAAGTACACTTTCACTAAATTTTAGACTGTATTCAAAAACTTAAAGTTATATATTGTATTATGTGGCTGGAAAGAATTGAGGGAAATAATTGCTGCTTTGTTGCTGGAGACAGGGTTTGCAATGTGGTGTCCCAGCTAATTCAAGCCACTCCAATTCTCCTCCAAGCAAGCAGCAGTAAGAGGAATGGCTCTTCAGCAGCAATGTCTCTTTTGATTTTGAACTGGTCTGACACTCATTAAAATAACCGAGAGAAGAGCAGACAATTAGTGAGCTGGCGATGCCAAGCCTGAGCCACAGACACTGCCTTCTCACCTCCACCCCAACCTCCTGGCAGTTTTTAAAGGTATTGTATTAGAAGTAGTGACAAATTAGAGATAATTAATCATAACACAAGAACTGTACCCTTCAGACCCTGAGCGTGGGTAAGAAGCGCAGGCAGAAAGCTGCACTTTGGGCATCTTGATTTCCCGAGATACCCTGCTGCATGCAAGAAGCAGGTGGTGTGAACAATGAATATATTTTGTACACACACATATATATATAAATTATATAAATATATATAATTTATGTGTGTGTGTGTGTGTGTGTGTGTGTGTAATGTGTGTGTGCATCTACATACTTGTGGATAACCCAGGTTACAAATTCCTTGGAGCTAGAGTTTTTGTGGTTACGAGCTGGGTACTGATTCTATTCATCTGAAAGACCAGCGAGTACTATTAATTACTAAGCCATTTCTGCACCCCATCCCATCCCCTATTTAGAAAGATCCTCTTTCTGACATTGTTTTTTGTTGTCGTTATTAATGTTTTTTTGTTTTTGTTTTCAAGTCAGGGTTTGTCTGTGCAATAACCTTAGCTGTTCTGCAACTCACTTTGTAGAGCAGGTGACCTCAAACTCACAGAGATCTGCCTGACTCTGTCTCTGAGTGCTGGCATTAAAGGCGTGCGCCACCACATCTGAGAAACATCAAAGCAGGGTATGGTGAGCACACTTGCCACCCTAGCGCTTGGGGAGCTGAGTCAAGATTTGGAATTCAAAGTCATCTTCTACATACAGGAATTTGAGGTCAGCAAGGCTACTTATACCCTGTCTCAAAAACAGAATAAAAGACCAACAGTGACAACAACAAAAAAGAGTTCTTGGCTTGAACTTTATGGTGACTCACATCTGTGGTCCCAAGCATGAGCCATGAAGACTGCCATGACTTCACGGCCAGCTTGAGTTGCTTATTTAGTCCTAGGTAAACCTGGACTATCAAGAAACACCTTGTCTTAAAATAAAACAAAACAAACTCCCACCACCACCAAAAGAACCCCGTCCTTACGAATTCAGGTTGTTTTTAAAGCCTTCAGTAAATTTAACAGTTTTTGACCGTATACTAAATATTTTTCCAAAGAGATCAATGATATTTATTATGTTCTGTGACCTTAGAAGTAACCCTTCAATCCAAATTAAGGCAATGACTAAGCCTAACTTGGGGTCCTAACTCTTCCCTAGTACAACTGCACATATTGGGGCTTTACAGAAACGTAAGCACTGAAATTCAAAGTAACATGACCATCAGACCCTGAGAAGCCATCAGACCATGAGAAAAGCCACTCCCCACTGAGTCATCCAGAGAGGTTACATCTGGGAGGTGCATGCCTCCTCCTGGCCACACATAAGCGCAACACGTGTTTTCTGAAACGGGAAGTTGCTTCGTGCATGTGGTCCCTGATGACTCCTCCCAAGTTCTGAAAAGTGTCTGATTTCAAACAATGAGACTTTAAAATCCAACCAGGGATACTGCACAGTGTGTGTGTGTGTGTGTGTGTGTGTGTGTGTGTGTGTGTTTAGGAGAAGGATGGGGAGGGCACCGGCAGGGGCTGCGGCTTACCATACAGGTGTCTAGGTCTTCCAACCTCTCCACCTCGTTGAGATCCTCCACCATTAGTGTGGCACGCTTCACCGGCTTCTCCTCGGCCAGCTCCATTTCTAGGGACTCTCTTTGGGGAAGGCTCTTGCCTCGCCTGCTGTAATGGTCCGCCTTGAGTCAAGAGAATACAAGGAGAAATTAGAGGAGGGACCTGGTTAGGAAATTCCTGAAGATGTCCTCCACAAGGAGGCGCTGTAGAGAGCTAACTTGCAAGGAAAGTGGGTATTTAAGCAATTATGCAATTTATTTAGCATTTTTGGAGTATATCTCGTTATCTAACCCTGCCTGACCTAGACCCTGCCTGCTTC
>JAQHUG010000008.1:937485-979694 GCA_028555095.1 Dicrostonyx torquatus
AATTTTATTCTGTTTCTAGTTGCTTAATGATATCAATAATGGTAAAAATAATTTCAACTTCCATTATTTTTTTAAATACTAAAAGGAAGTAAGTTAAAACTTAATAAGCTACCTCCCATTGTTTTCATATATGGAATACCATATTTGATGAGGCATTATTCCAATTTTTTATGTTTTAATAAATGTACAAAAGCAGATAGTGAGTGCTGGGTTGATTAGACACCAGAAACTATTTCTGAAGGAATGAGAAGCAGCTGAGAAGTCCACACAAGCCTCGAGAGCGAGAGCTTCCCTAAACTACGATGTCGAGGGGTGGAAGGGGGAGGAGAGGAACTAACTGATCACTTCCATGCCAAAGGTAGCATCATTTTCATACAATACTTAATGTCTCTTTTTATACCCCAGATCAGCAGAATGAGGTGAGATGAAGCTCATAGCCATGTGAGAGAATGCTGCAGGTTCGTGTTCCTTACCAGAACCACCCAGGAATCACGCCTGGGCCCGCCCGCCGGAGCAGGGAAGGCAGGCCTGCCCGCCTGCCTGAGCAGGGAAGGCCTGCCCGCCTGAGCAGGGAAGGCCTCCCACAGGCTGGGGTCCCAGACCAAAGGGAACATGGAGATGGGACAGGAAACCACAGCACTCATCTCCCTCCGCTTCCTGTTTGCGGATGCAATGTGACCTGCCGCTTCAGCTCCTGCTGCCGTGCCAGCCGGACCAGGATGGACTGTGGCTGGCAGCCACGAGCTAAAACAAACCCTTCCATCCTGACGTTGCTTTTGTCAACTATTTTGTTACAACAATGAGAACATAAACAATAAAGTATATTAATACAAACTTTGCCAAGCATAAGAAAATCAATATTCTGAGTAAATTCTTAAAAAAGGAAAAAAAAGTGAAAATTTCAAACTTCCCAGGAAGGCCTCCCAGGTGGAGTCATGCCAAGACACCATCCAGTATTGGTGGCATTCCGTCAGCATTCTGAGACAGCTCCCAGTACCCATGGGACACCAATAAAATGTTTCTAAAATAGAATGTGCTAGGCCGGCCAGGGCTCTATAGCGAGACCATGTCTCTACGTGAATAAGTATATTTTTTAAATTTATTTATTGTATATACAACATTCCTTCCATGTATGCTTGCATGCCAGAAGAGGGCACCAGATCTCATTATAAATGGCTGTGAGCCACCATGTGGTTGCTGGGAATTGAACTCAGGACCTCTGGAAGAGGAGTCAGTGCTCTTAACCTCTGAGCCATCTCTCCAGCCCGTGAATAAGTATTTTTAAAGAGCATACTCCACTGAGTCTGGATTAGGGACAACGAAGCTACCCCTGGCTGCCAGGAGATGAGAATATGACTTCTTCAGCTTGATGGGCCAGGAAGCCGTTTTCTATACAGTTTGGCAGAGGGCTGCAAATGTTGATAAAATACAACCACAGAGAAATTAGAAAATAAATTAATTTGTGCTTAAATACTGTGGTCCTGTCAAACTGCTCTCGAAACTTCTCAGTAGCCCCTGCTGGTTTCATCACTAATGAATGCTCGCACATTGGGAATGCGTGTTCGGGGCCAGCTGGGGCCCACAGGCAACATCTGGAGTGCCACTACAAATAAGCTGTCTTCTAAGAATAGGCTTAGCTGGGCATGGCAGCACACACATTGAGGAGGAAGAGGAGAATCAGGAGTTTAAGGTCATCCTTGGCTACGTACAAAATCGAGGCTAGCACGGGCTACATGAGTGTTTCACTATATATATGTGTGTGTGTGTCTGTGTGTGTGTTTTATATATAAAAATATATATTATATACACAATATAAGACATAAATAATATGCTATATATAAAAACATAAACTTAAGAAATAATCAATTTTGAGCAAGGAGTAGTGGGTCACACCTGCAATCACAGAACTTAGGAGGCCACAAAGGAATATTGTCTTGAGTTCAAAGTCAGCCTGAACTAAAATAAAACCCATCTCAAAACCTCAAACCCATTCTGAACTAATCCTCTCAGAACAATAGCAGCATATGTACAGTCCATAACTAACAAGGTTCATTTTAGACATTAGTCTGAACGTCATCTACCCATGTTTGACCTTCATTAAAATGGACAAGATCTCTGAAACTGCTCACTTCTGCCCTCTGTCATTCAATTCTAATGCATTCCAGAGTGACTAGAAGCAGCAGAAGAGGAGGATAGATCAGATTCCCCACCCATCATGATGCAAAAAAAGACAGGAAAGAAACCACGCTCCTTCCTGGAACCCACTCTGCAGGGCCAGCTCCTGTAGAGCTGGCACTCCTCCTCTCTCCTGACATCAGCACTCACCAGCTTTCGATGGCTGTTGGAGAGTGCCTCCAGGATTTCATCCACGATGCGGTCAGACAAGAATGAGGCCACTGTCAGCTTCACCTCACTATGGACACCAAAGGGGAGAGAAGCTATTTAGTGTATTCTGGGGAGGGAGGAGCATGCACCTGTGAGGTCACGCCAATAAGGCCAACCAGGATTCTGTTCCTGTCTTTGAGAATGGAACAGAAGAATATGAGAATTAAGGAGTACCAAAAGTAACCCTTAAACACTGCCATAAACACAGAGATAACAGGCATCCATTGCTTATGTCAACTTGTCTCTGAGTTTGAAGCATGAGATTTAGTGATAGAAATGGAAAACACCTGGAGAAAGACAAACTCAATAGGTACCACATGTGCCATGTGACACACTGCACCTCCTGACACAGACAGGAGAGGACTCAGACAGCAGAGAGTTCAGAGAGTCTAGTCTGCCTGCTAAACCTCGGTTATCAACTTCAATATGCACACACAGCCATATCAGAGCCCATAGAAGGTTTTCACCAATGGAACTGGGTCACACTATTTCTGCCTTGACTTATCATTATGCTAGGCATGGAAAAATCCACAGAGCTCCACCTTCTGTAATAGAGGTTATTACAATTTTCAGTTTGGATGCCTCTCAGTCTGACCTCAGACAATTCCTCTGAAACAGAAAGAGAGGCTTAGAGTTTTTAGTAACAGGCCCTGATTCCTACCAGATGGCTCCTGCTTTAGCCATTCACGAGCTCACATTTCAGCCATTCACACAGATTCACCATCCATGAATCACCCTACTCCAAAGTGTAAGTGTACCCGCGTCCAAGATTCGGGGGAGAACATTAGGAAGTCAGTCACATACCTACATTCTAGAATTGTCTTATGAGCTTAGTCTGCGTTTGAAGCCAACAACTTTTATGTTTTCAGAACAGACAAATGAGCTGTCAAAACAAAATTACTTAATCGTAAAGTCAAGGTTGAATGTGCATTAGAGCAGCAGGAAAATCCCTACAACCTAAATGTGATGATTTCTACTAAGACTTCCTTACTCAGAAAGATTACTGCTTGAGTGCAGAAGGAAGGGGATTAATTCTGATACTTGTGTAAATCTCCAGGAGGATTCTTCAATACTTTTTTCATGAAACAAAGTCTCACTGATATTTAATTATCTAATATTCAGTTATCTTTAAAGCTGGGTGTGATGGCTCACAATCAGAATCCCAGGTCTCAGAAGACCAAGGCAGAGGAGAATCGTGAGTCGAAAGCTGGTCTAAAGTAGAGATGCTGATGATAATGAAGATGATGATGATGCTGAGAACGACATTTAGTTAAATACATCAAGGATATCCAGGTGAGATTTACTCTTGTCTCCTATCAAAAACAAGGGACAGAGTCCTACCCAAGCTTCCAGAGGATGCTGGAATCGGTAGTAACAAGTATTTCCCAATTCTCATTAGCCATGCCTGAGATTACGTCTCTTTCTAACCCTCTAGGAACAGTACTTCACATCT
The DNA here is from genome assembly GCA_028555095.1 of Dicrostonyx torquatus. Taxonomy (NCBI): domain Eukaryota; kingdom Metazoa; phylum Chordata; class Mammalia; order Rodentia; family Cricetidae; genus Dicrostonyx; species Dicrostonyx torquatus. Next base: position 941,324 of record JAQHUG010000008.1, read on the forward strand.
CTCTTTCTCTCTCCTTCTCTGAAGACGGAGAGAGGTGGTTTATGAACTTCAAAGTGTATACCAAAGTGAAGGCTTACAAATGCCACTCTTGTTTGATGTCTCTGGACTATTCCCTCATTTGTTGCTGGGGCTCTACATTCTTAGGAGTCACTCACCCCACGTGACCTCTCATACATACAAACGTGCCTGCATTATCTGTGAATGTACATGAGTTGCCAGGGCTCGGCTTAATGCATCACAAAAATTCAAGAAATGAGTCTATGGACATAGAACGATTTACCCATGCAAAGGGTTCTATACTCCCGAGCAACTTTCTGAATTTTCCAATTGTCAAGGAAGGTGACCGTATTCAGCAGAACTTGCTAATGAAAACAGAGGGGATGGGTTGGGAAGAGGGGTAGGATTAGCCAGAGAGTGGAGCAGGAGTGGTGGTGAATATGGGTGAATATGTCATGCACAGTGTGGAAATATCATAATGAAAGCCAGTCTTATGCATAATGATGTGCTAATATGAAAATATTTTTAAGAGGGACAGAAAAAAGGAAAAGAACTTGATACTGCAGAACAGAGATCAGCACACGTTATATTGGTGACTGAACTACTGTCATGAAAGAATACTGGCTAATACGGTTATCATACTAATATTTAAGGGGGATACTTAACACTTAAGCATGCCACATTTTCAATATTTATATTTAAAATACATGATACTTAAACATTTACTTTCAACAACAAAACTGAGCCTTATATAACAGTTTGTAAGCACAATGTGAGGGCTGGAATGCATAAACCTGAAAATGTTCATGCTCCTATAAACTCAAAATCCTTTTTTCTAATTTCTCAGATTTTTCAAACTGCTTTAGACTTTATTCCAGTAGAGAGCAGGAGCTCAGTAAACCAACAGAATGCAAAGCCGAGTTGCCAGTCTGAGGCCATCCAGTGCTGGCCGGTTTCCTGACTATGGTTTACAGCCCAAAGACTCTGGTTGGCTGGCTGGCAGGCTCTGGTTAGGGCCATTTGGCTTCATAGTTGTGTGGTTGTACTAATCCTAGCTCTTCACAACTGCTAATTTTCTTGCTCATCTAAATATTTTTTATCAATATTCGGAAAAAGGTAAAAAAGTGGAAAGTTAAAATGTCTGGAACTGGGCTTCCAGCCATCTCATTCCCTAAGGAAGAAGCATAAGGACAATGAACCGAGGATAATGTAGTACTGATTGATGATGCCGGGGTCGCGACATGAAAACTCAAGGAAGTTTGTAACTACGTCTTCTACATACTGAAATCCTGACTTACTCCTCAAGCCTCTCCAACAGATACCTGCAGACTTCAAAGTCCGCCATCCTAACCTGGGATGAAAATACAACCGTATTTTAGCTTTAGAGATTTGAGGTAGGAAGACTGTTATGAGTTGTGGGCTAGTCTGAGCTACGGAGTTTCAGAATGGCCTAGACTATAGATTAAGGACCCCTCAAACAACAACAACAACAACAACAACAACAACAAAAACCAAGAAACCAAACACTAAACCAACAACAATAACAAAACTGGCAGGGAGGGAGGGAGGACAAAGAGAGGGAAAGGGAAATATTCTGACTTTAAGCCAGTGATTTAGAAAGTGGAAGACAAATGCTGGAATCACAAACTAGGAATTACAATCATGTCTTCCCCCTTATATACAAACCCCTTAGAGAGCTGCAGACTCTGTACTCTTATGTACTCTTAGGTAATGCAGATATAAGACAGCCAGAACTCTTACTTGTGTGTATAACCTGTGTTTACGTACATTACTTGTGCGCACAGCTATGTTTACGACATTCTCCTCAGTCTGTTAGACACATCTCAACACACTCCTTGATGATAAAGTCACCAACACTGTCCTTCCCACAACCTGGACTGTGTCTCACACACTGCAGCTCCTCAGCTTAGTAACACAATGGACATACCTAATTTTGTTAAGAATGTCAATTCCAGACTGTTCCAAAAGGACATTTTTAACAAAGGTGCGTGGGATGGAAATCTTTTCGGTGCTGGCGTGGATCAGATCTTGTCGGATGTGGGCTTTTCTCATCACACTGGGGCAGAGGTTCTCAGCGGCATCCACCATGGATTCAAGCAAACCCTGCAATGCAGAAGAGGGCATTAATGATGCAGCCACCGGAACACTCAAAGTGTATTATCCCAACCCTGGGAGGGCAGGAACCCCCTGGAGCACAACCAAGGACTCCAGACAGGCCACCTAGGAGATTTACAACCGCTGGGCGACTGGTGAGCTCAAGCGACCACTTTAAATCAGAGACTTGGCAGAACCTGTGCTTCGCACGGGCATCTGAATGGAACACGAAGCCATGGATGAGAAGAATAAAGCATGCGAGTGTCCACCTTTTACAGAGCAACTGGCCACAGCAGATGGAGCTCCCAGGTCCTAGAAAGCATTCTTGACAGATATAAACTCAAGAATTAGAAATCCCTAAAATAGGTATGTGATTTCCTAAATCACACAAACACCTCTAAATTATAATGAACTGTTCAATAGTTCCACCAAAACACAACAGCAGAAAAATAACAAAATTGCCAAAATGACTGCCAATTTTCTCTCTAAAGAGAAAAGCTTTCATATTAGGTAAAACAGTAGTTATGAGCAACATGAATAATAACAGATGAAAACATTTACAGAGAACCCTAAAAACAACCCTGAAACAACAGCCCAAACATGCTTTTTCACAGCCCTGCAGCATCTGAGAAATTATACTGCACATTCCACCCTTCCAACATCTGTGCAGATGGATGGGGTAGCTGCTCAAGGGATCTTCCTTCGCAGGTGAGGAATGTGTGCACTGATGTTAAAAGATTTGCCAAAGATGGGTGGTGGGATTGCTCTACGGAAAAGACCCAAATTTGAAATGTAGCTTAATAATAAAATTATCCACTTATAACCCTAATACCAAGAGATGGAGCAAGTGGCACTTCACGCTACAAAATAAATTGCATCCAGGATGCGTTTCAGTCCACACAGTATCTTGTAAATGAAGGCTGATTCTAATACACTTAGTTTACAAATAAGGAGAGTGGGGTTCAGCGGAGGTTCAGTGACTTGTTCAGGCTATTCAGTGCTTACTAGAATTGGTGAGGGACAAGGGCTAGGGGTCTCCTGTCCATTTCTCTTGTTTCCTCCTCTAGTGTTCTCTTCGGACACCTCTGTCTGTCCAAACTTTTCTTCGGGACCTATAACTTTCTTTCCCTGTTCTCTGAGACAGCAGCACCTAAGGTTTCCAGGGTGATGCCTGTGATACAGTGCTGGACGAAAGGATCCTAGGATACATTTGTGATGCTGCAGCCTCCAACTCAGGCACTGATACTCCATCTCCACCAAGCATGGTTCTCTGTCCTCCAGAGCCTGCCCTTCAACATCCTGCTGCCTGTAGCCTCATGTTGTGGTATTAATTAGCTTAAATTTAAATGAGTATAAATAGGAAATAGTAGCCACGTTGAGTGGTGAGTTGGGTCTAATGTTGCGTTGATTTTTCTTCACCAAACTAGGTAGGACATGGGAAGGTTTCAGTTCATTGCTACACACACACACACACACACACACACACACACACACACACACACACACATGGCTTTTCTTAGTTTATGGCACACTGAACATGGAATGCTGTTACAGAAAGCCAGTGTTTCTATTTAGTAACATTACACTTTCCCCATTCCTTGTTCCACAAAGCTCATTTTTTTCCTCTGACAGCTTTTCTTTTGACCCAAGATATAACCCTTAATTTTCTTTTGACCCAAGATATAACCCTTAAATTATTTTTTAGTATAGTCTAGGAAGAAAAAACTAAGCCAATTGTGTGTGTGTTTCTTCTTTTTCCTTTAAAGATGTAGTTTTAAGCATGTAGGCTGGGGATAGGTGGGTGGGAGATGAAGGCATAGGATCTCCTGGAGCTAAAGTTGTACGTCGTTGGGAATGGCTTGATATCAGTGTTGGGAACTGGACTTGATCTCCTGCAAGAGTAGTTCATGCTCTTCTTTTCTAAGCTACGTATGCAGCCCCACTATCTCAGGTTGTCTTGAGGAACTGTCTTCACTGCATCCTCCTCAAGCACTGGGTCCAGCTGGATACAGCGTATGTGCATGGGGAAGTTTGCTGACATCGGTTCACTGCCTCCTAGCTTTCTTAAGTGCTGAGCAGCGAGTGGCCAGGCTTCACCCAGGGGTCCAGAGAAAGAGGAAGTTTTCCTACCACTGGACTCTGTTGGTCCTTAGGATCCCCCATCCCTCTTGCTCTGTGTTTGCTTGGGCTTCTTCAGTCTGCAAATCCCCAGTTCCCGACATTCTGTAATGTCACCTTCTCTCAGTCTGTTTTCCCTCCTTCTGGAAAGCTAAGCCAGGCTGATGTGAACACTGGGCCCAGCCCTGCACTTTCCTGACACTGTTTTCATTCTGTTGCTCTTTGTGTTATTGTCTTCAGACGACTCTCAGTGAGCTGGCCCTGAATCTGAAATGTGACAGAATTCAGTACCTTTAAGACAGTCTCAAGGTGTGTGCCGTAAAATAACCAACACATCTATGGGGTGTTAGGAAACCTATACAGTGTCTATAAAACAGCTGGATTAATATCTCTAAGATGGCAGCTATCCTTCTGCACTTGGTAATATTGAGCTTCTGGACTGCAAACGTAATGTCCATACTGGAGTGGTCAGAAACTGTTTTGTCTTTTGCTTTTGCCCTATACTTATACACTCAGTATAGGGCTAGGGATGTAGCTCAGTGGTAGAGTATCTGCCTCTAATGCTCAAGATCCTGATGTCAACATGTCAACCCAGTACTGCGAAACAACAGCACCTGATAGCAGCAGCAGCAGCAAAAACCCTAAACACAGAAAAAGAACTCTCCTGAATAAATCAAGATCTGACTGCACAGAATTCCTCTTAAACGCATCAGGCCTCATATCCTAAGTGAATCTGAAATTTACCAGGGAAAACTTTCACCACTTGAGCTCGAGGAAAAGTAAGTAATGGCTTTCCAGACCCAAATTAACATGTTAAAATGTAAGGCCAGAAGGGAAAAAACATCAAGCTTTACATTAAAACATCCAAAATCCATTTGTTATCTATGATTTTAAGAAAATCAGTGCTTTACATGGTTATTATAAGTAGGAAAATTGGCAGGACAGTGATAGCGCATGCCTTTAATCTCTGCACTCAGGAGACAGAGGCAGGTGGATCTCTATGAGTTGGAGGCCAGCCTGGTCAGCCAAGGCTACAAAAAGAAACTATCTCGAAAAACCAAACCAAAAAAAAAAAAAAAAAAAAAAAAAAAAAAAAAAAAAGAAAAGAAAAAGAAAAAAATTAAAATAGTCTAAAGGAAAGAAAAAAGGCAAACACGGTGTCATCGCCACCTTCATGGTTGTCCTCATCCCCACCCCTCCTACCCCCACAAAAGGCTATCTGTCAGGTCAGTACAAGAAAGTAGAAAGGAAGTAAACAATCTTCAGGGCATGAAAAGTGTAGGAAAATAAATGTTTCTGTTTAAGAAACCATAGGATTCTCTGAATGAGAACTTTGAGGACTTGCTATCCTTCATGACCAGATGTTTTCAGAGGGAAAGGAACTTGAACCTTACAAGGTCCAGGAATGACAGGTAAGGGGGGGGCAGGATAAACAAACACAGCCCTCAGAGAGGCTCCTGGCAGCTGGGGCCTGGGACTTAGTGAGAGGCAGAGAGAAGCAAAGGACACTGGTGACATTCAAAGTCTAGCCGCAGAACAGGAGCATCTATACTATCTCAAGCCTTTCAGACGCAAACATATTTTATTTTGGATATTTACACCAGAGTCCCACCTAAGAAAAATGAGCCAGAATCAATTTCAACTGCTCTAGGCAGTTTGGGGAAAACAGACAGCTAAGGTCAGGGAAGTCTGTGGCTCAGACAAAATGAAAATCCAGCAACAGCTGGAAGCTGTTGGACAGAGAGGGACCTGTTACTGTGTTTTATGGCAATTTAAATGACAGCCATTCTTACAGTAGGAAAAAATTCCTACAGATGCTCTAAAGGGAGGAGAGGGAGGACACAGATGGAAATAGGCAATTTCCAATAGGAAAAACACAGGGCTGGGTATGTAGCTCACTGATCAAATGCTTACCCAGCAAGCATACAGCCCCGAGGCCAAGCTCTAGCATCATAAATAAGTAAATACTTATGCGCTACTTTGCTGTTAAGGAAATAAAATTATACAATAGGTTGGTTTTCTTTTCTTAACCCATTACATTAAAAATGTTACAAGTGTCACGCTGTACTCGGTACTGCTAAGAATACGTTAAACAAGCAGGTCCTTACACTGCTTGACATGTTTGCAAATCCATACAAAAGCATACCGTGAACAACCCAGGAATGGGACAATTACACAAATTTACCCTAACAAAGGTTATCAGAAATTAGAATAGGTACATATATGCAGCAGAATGTATCCTTGATGCAGTCATTAGAAATACATTCTCACTATTAGAACTGCACTTGTGATAATGACTCTGGGTGTAAAAGGTTCCTGATCCTTTTCATGGCATCCTCACAAAGACATAAGATGGACTACCTAGGTAGAATTCAATGTGATTTCTGTCTCGGTAATTCTTTACAAATTTACTGTTGGCATTGCTTAAGCATTTCTCATTAGCTTTTTGTGTTTTTCTGTTTGCTTGTTTTTTTACAGTCAGAAATAAGTAACAAAGTTACTTATTATTATATATGAAATTATCTGCCTTGTACAGGTAAATCATTACAGGCAGATCCTTGAACAGGCAGATCCTGGCACAGGCAGATCCTTGGACAGGTAGATCCTAGCACAGGCAGATCCTTGGACAGGCAGATCCTGGCACAGGCAGATCCTGGCACAGGCAGGTCATGTACAGAAGGATCCAAGAGCAATTTCTACCATGAAGTCTAGAAAGTCTCTGAAGCAGCGCATTGTTCTTTTCTGCCTGTCTTTGTTCAGTACACACTCAAATCACCACGTGTAAATAAAATCCACACACTACTTGAGTGTATCCATTGTACGTGCAAAGGGAGATGGATTAACATCTAAGAATCCAAGCATTTTCTGTCTTATTAGCTTAATTTTCAGAGCGTAATTAGCATATTATAAAGGTGCCATTAGTTGGCACCTCAACTCTTCCACTTGCTGCAGAAGCTACATTCTCAGAAGAAAAGAGATTAAATAACTAGGGAAACTTAAAGGACTTCAAGACATCCTTGAAAGATAAAAGTCCTTCTGAATGGGAACTATCTCTGGGAAGCTGGTTTTTTGAATTACCTTTAGAAAAAGCTGCTCTTAGGCTACCCACATCCTCTAAAGTCTTAGTCTCTCTTCAGTCAGTAAGCCAATAGCAGATCTCTGTTTATTTGGGTGGCCTATAGTTTCATTCTAAATAAGTCTGTTTATCCATCCCTAATCATGGCAAGGATGGATGGCTATGCCTCTACTTATTCATGGCAGTAGCAGGGCAGTACTCGTACACAGTCCCCACTACGTTTTCCACTTTCAAAATCAGACGTAACATACATTTCCCAGAGCACTTTATTTTTGGAGTCCTCTATATGCAAATCATCCCTGCCCCCCAACAGCAACAACCAATCATATTAAGTGTATTCTGAGACTTGTCATCAAAAGTGAGACTAACTATGTAGGAAAGCATTCTGAAACACATAAACTAGACAAAGATGTCATACCGACTTTTACCCCATGTGTTTACCCAGTTAGTGAAGCATCCAGGCACACACTACATATACACACATACATACATGTGCATCCTGTAAATCCCGACAGCTGTAGCATGGAATGCTATCAAAGTTACATCATTACAAATTCATGCCCCAAAATAATGGGACCCACAGACCTTCAGTTGTTCATCGACAACTCTTGTGACTTCTCCGGCCATTGATTCCAGGGTCTCCTGAATGGGGCTGGATGACAGGCCACTGGCCCCTGCCCAGGAAGCACCGCCCACATGGTATAAATTCGGTAACAACTGTAAGAAAGGTGAAAAGTAATCTTGTTGTAAGAACAAATATTTTAATAATCATTAAGACCACAGTGCAGTTATGGAGAGGTAAAGAAATATATTAGAGACCATCAGTCCTCAGCCAAAGCCACAGATGATAAATTGAGGCCCAGGCTCTTCATTGGCATTTGTTCATGCTCATGAAACCCAGCAATGCTAGCATATTGCCACAGTGACACTGGCAGATAGCACAGCCATTACTGCCACTCAGTAGCTCTGAGGCCGTGGAGCTGGTCAATGTCCTTTGGACATTCCTGTCTTTGTCTGGGAAAATAGCATTAAGCTATTTTCATCATACTTTGTCACCAAGGATGCTGGTAATGCCACTTCCTTTCAAATACCAACTGGTTATCCCATGATTCCCCTCAATTCTGATACTCTCTGTCTAGACTGTCAGACATCATAAGAAAAGACTCAGACCTACAGGGCTATGCCACTTCGCTGCCATGAAATCCTAGGTCATCATGGTTACTTCAGGAAAACTGATCATGAAGTCAAGGGGTTCCTGCCACTTAGGCCTCAGGTTCAGTGACCCTGCTGTAATGCCTCAATAATCTGACATTGCTCTCCACTGGTGGGTTTCCAACCCAGTGAAAAAAACAGTGAAATGAATGCACGGCATCACCAGGTCCAGGGGTGAGAGCGTCACCTGGGATTAAGGAAAAGGACTCTACAGGGGCTTGGGGGAGAGGGTTTCCATACCATCTTCAGGTATGCCGGTTTCCAAGCCCCTTGATGGCATCAAGCAAAAGTAATCTAAACCCCTGCTTTAAGATTCCCTCCAAACTGCATTAGAGGCATGGTGGATGATGTCACTGGTCATGGGTCATGGAGACCCAGGCTCCAGCCCTTCCCATTGGCAGGGGCTGTGGATTGGACAGAAGATCCAGCACTCATCCTGGGGTTTCCTTGGTTACCAGTGGAGAAAGATGCTACTGTCACCTCTGTCACTCAGAATGTCCCAGGGATTTAGAGGCTCTGGGCCAGAATGCAAAGACAATGGCTCAGTATATATTATTATTATACCATAGGACCATATGACTAATCTGTAATGTCCCTCACACAACATGCAGCAACTGTAATCCTGGGGCCAGAATGATGGCTCAGTGGCTACATATCACCAAGCCTACCAAACTGAGTTTGATCCCAGGGACCTACATTGTGGAAGCACAGAATAGAGTTCCACACTTTGACTTACATACACACACACACACACACACACACACACACACACACACACACAAATGGATGCAAGTTAGACAACAACAAAACAACTAAATAAAACTACTTATATGAACTAGGCAACGGTGGTGCACACTTTTAATCCCACTTGGGAGGGAGAGGCAGGCAGATCTCTTAGTTTGAGGCCAGCCTAGCCTACAGAGTAAGTTCCAGGACAGCCAGGGCTAATACAGAGAAACCCAATCTTGAAAAGCAAAAACAAATAAACCAACCAAAACAACAACAAAACCCTACTTATGTGACCCTAGCAGCAGAAGAGCTCAGGTCCTGACTCACACTGAGTCTATTTTCTGTTAAGTCACACATTGGGGGGTAGAGTCTTTGTAGACAGGTTTTCACTATGCTGCCCAGGCTGGCCTCGAACTTGTTGCAACCTCCCTGCCTCAGTATCCCAAATTCTAGGATTACAGGGGTGAGTAACCTAGGAACCAGATTTCACCACAAAGGGCGTGCCCTGCCGCAGGTGGCAGGGAGTGCTGTGCTGTCAGTTACTCAACACTCAGATTTATACTCTGAAACGCTTGCCAGCTCCCCTCCTTACTTACAGTCGTTAGAAATGGGCACAGGTACAAACAGGACAAGCACAACGCAGATTCTCACAAATTCTGAGGACTCACCGTTTTAGAGTTCTTAGCATCACGCATGAGCCGCTCTGCTGCCTTTAAATCCTCCTGAATAGCATCGCCCCCACAGGATCGCAAGGAGTTGAGGTGATCCTGAACCTTTACACATACCCGGTCAATCATCTGGGCAAACCAGAGAAACATTTGAGTTGGTACAGAAAGGAAGGCACAGAATAGACAATAAAAATTCAAGAAAACAGAACGCATGAGGTGGAAAACCTTGTGCTGGCATCTTCCAGAAGGGAGGCTAACCAATTATTAAATTAGTCTAACTAGCCGGGCGGTGGTGGCACACACCTTTAATCCCAGCACTCCGGAGGCAGAGGTAGGAGGATGTCTGTGAGTTCGAGGCCAGCCTGGTCTACAAAAGCTAGTTCCAGGACAGGCACCAATAACTACAGAGAAACCCTGTCTCAAATAAATAAATAAATAAATAAATAAATAAATAAATAAATAAATAAATAAATAAGTCTAACTAAACAAGCAAGCAAACAAAGGCATATTAACTCCAGGACAAGATGTAAGGCATTTTGGTCTTTTAGATGTAAGGTCTCTTTTATCCCTTAAAAAGAAGACTGTATAGTGAATCATCTTAATGACTCTTGTGGCTCCCAGTGATGTTCTGCTAGACGACGATTCTCATTAACTGCCATTAAGTGCCCTGTGTGTGTCAGACAAAGGGAAAGGTGCTGGAGAAACAAAGCAATGTCTTACAGTGCCAAGACTAACGACATGACAATAGAATGATGACAACTGCCAGTTGGTCTCAATTATATCGAAACCAAAACAGACTCTGGAAATTGACAATTTAAAAATCCTATTACATGAAGTGCATTTCTTTATAAATTGAGAACCACCAAAACATAGAAGCAGGTTGAGGTGACTAGAGGTGTAGCTCAGTTGGGATAATGCTTGACTAGCAACCGTGAAGCCCTGGGTTCGATTCCCAGTACCATACAAACAGGGCATGGTGGCACACATCAGATATCCCAGCACTTGGGTGGTTGAGACATGAAGATCTAGATATTCAAGGTCATCTTTGGCTACAGAGTGAGTTGAAGAACAGATTGGGCTACATGAGACATTGTCTCAGTCAATAAAGGTAGGATGTGTCTTGTATTAGTGTGGGTGACGATTAAGTTAATGTCACCTAGTGTCTAGCCCAGCAGCTTTGCCTCGCAAGCTATTTGTACTTGAATCATTTTTAGTGAGTCCAGGATTGAAGAACACAAAGGAAGTAGCAGAGCATTGCATACACAATTACAGTAGCAGATGGCTACAGCATCCTTATTTTAAATCTGCCTGGGGCAGACCAGCTCGTGAGTGACCCAGTTCTCCCGTGGTGGTGGGTGTTATGTGGAATGGACATCCCTGGCTCAGGGTCTCACTCCTGGGCCTCACCACCTCTGGGACCATGGGCTGCAATAGCCTCCATTTTTTACAGTCAGCCAAGTGTGGGTAGGTATACAGCAGGAAAGGAAGTCAGAGAACAGACTCATCTCAAGTAAATAACAGTCACGGTGCTCTTCAAAACCTTCCTCTGGTATTTTCATCACACTAAGCATTGCTTATTTTATGGTCCTGGAAAAAAATGTTTAGCTAGGCAGTTGGAAGATGGACAATTTAAAATCATCCTCAGCTACAAAACCAAGTTCAAAGTCAGCCTGGAACATATTAAACTTGTCTCACAAACATTAAAATAATAATAATAATATTTTGGTTGGTGAGATGGTTCAGCAGGGAAAGGTACATGCAGCCCAACCTGAGGAACTGAGCTCTATCCCTAAAATCCACATGACAAAGGAGACAATTGGCCCTTCAAGGAAGGTGCCTTCTGATCTCTGTTGGGGAATGCAGGGCACATAGACAGCCCTACCTCCTACTCTTACATACAAAAAATAAATAAATAAAATGAAATGAATGCATAAAGAATGAAACAAATGAATAAAAAGTGTCTACCCACCAGCAATCTATAATTGTCCTGCCCCATCAGATAAGTTAGTTGAATCAACAAAGTTTAATTGTTCTCTTTTTTCAACTAAATTACCCTTTTTATTTTTATTTTGAATAATTTGATATTGTGTCAATAGAAGCTAAAATCTCCCTTCCTTCTCCTACAAATTCCAAAACATCAGAGCCCTCACCAAAAAGGGGATCTGACTCTTTTGGTAGAAATTGTATTCAATGCTTGATGTGCTGGGTTCAATCCCCCGCATTACAAAAGGAAATATAATCGTAATCCCAGCACTCTAGAGGCAGAGACAAGAGGATCACCACAAGTTTGAGGCTAGCACGGGCTACATTTGCAGGATAGTCAGGGCAGCATTGTGAGACCCTAAGGAGAGGGAGGGACTGTGTTTACAGAATAGACTTCGATTCTAGCCTCAGAGCCAGGGTCTCCTGCTGCGGTGCTGACTCCCCTCTTATCTTTCCTTTTATGAAGTCAGGCTCACAATGTCTTTTGGGGCATGATAAAGGCAATCCAGGAAAACAGCACCTCTCAAAGCCACTATCCTGTTGACAAGGGCCTAGTAAGAGCAGTGTGATGCACACAGCAGCCATTCTGCTGTAACATGCCCAGGCTTTATTATTAAGAACCCCTAATTGGAAAATTTTGTGAAGGGTTTCTCATTTCGCCTCCACTCTCCACCTCCAATCTGTGCTTACAGGCAGGGATCGAATACTCTCTGCATTCCCAAATGCCCAGCAGAGAGCTGACTCTGTGCTTCTAAAAATCTCCATGATGGACATAAATCTTTACTCTTCAAACTGGCATATTGATCTAAACAAAAATGGTCATCAATAATTCACATCTTACTGAGAATGATTTTCTAATTTCAGAAGATAACCAGACACACATCTGAAGCCACAAAAGACCAACCTTAGCGGCCTGTGGAAACAGCCCAATAAAGTCAATCCTCTCCACTAATACTAAAGAGCCCCCTAAAGTGTGTGCCATCAGCATTCACAGAGGAGATAGTGTTTAAATGAACTCCACAAAAATGGTCTCCACATGGAACAGTTTTTAAAGCCAAAAGGAAAATAAAATTTTAGTTCTTCAAATGAAGCAAATTAGTATCACAAGGGTTCGTCTAAGCATTTGTTAGACTCTTAACAAAACCAAATGCAGCCCATTTGGTATGGAAGGCAAGCTATTTACTTAAGATGATACAGGGGAAAGTGCAAAGTTAAAACTTGGGGGGTGTCTAGGTGTTTCACTATTATTTTATGTCATACCCCTAAGGCATATCATCAAAAACATTTACAGGAGGGGACAGCATAAAAACCACTCTAGTTAACCAGTTACAAAGTTTTGCGGTAGAGGAATGTGGTCCTTTCAGCCAACCTTCCTGTTTCCATTTGATGCACATTATCTTTTAAGTTAACACATAAAAAGTGTTGACTGCTGTGGTCAGTGTTATTTGCTAACTTGAAAGAATCTAGAATCATCTGGGAGTCTGGCCACTGAGCTGGTAGGGGATTATTTTGATGTCATCGAGGCACCATTCTCTGGATAGGACCCTGGACTGCATAATCAGACAAGAGAACTAAGTAGCAGCCGCACCCCATCCCCTGCTTCCTCACTGTGAGTGCTATATGCTGAGCAGCTGCAAAGCTCTGCCACCTCAACCTCCCTGTGGTGAGAAAGACCGTGGAAGTATGAACCACAGTAAGCCCTTTCTCTCCGAAGATGCTTGTCAGAGCATTTTATCACAGAACAGAAAGAGAGACTAAGTTCATCTGCCTCTACTCAGCATGACCTTTCTTTATCTGTGTCCTGATCTGTCTTCCTAAACTCTTGCCACACATGCGACCTCTTTCCCTTGAGAACCTGAAGAGTCCCTAGAGAGCATCATGAATCTATTTGAACATGACTCTGTTTTCTTCCTCAGCTCTTTGGTCTTAGCATTCCCAATCATAAACATTAATAATTGTTTTCACAATGACACAGTTCAATGGTCACCAGCAGGCTGGCCCTAGCTGAGATATACCTCCCTGGATTTGCTGCTTTATCTAAAACCCTCAGGAACATGAATTGTAACCCAGAAGGAGTGGGCAGAGATGGATTACCCACTTCTGTCCTCTGAGTTGGAAGAAGGGCAGAATTGGCTTCTCAGCAACCTCATCACACAACTAATTCATATTACACTTGCAGGAACTTGCAGGCTCCTTAAGAGCCAATGGACTGCTGAACCAAAGCATAGAAACCACTCCCATTAAACGCCATCATGAGCTACTCTCAATTTGTTACAACTGTCTTATTTCTCCCACCAAACGAATTCTTTGTGGAAACAATGTTCTTTTTCTCTATGGCTATTTCTTTGTTCAAGAGAAATACATCCACACACCTGATGCTGAAGAGAGAAAATCCTGAGTAAGGTAATTGCTCAGCTCCCAGCAATGTCAACACAGAAGTAGGAAGAAACATCCACAGTTAACACTAATGCAGGATTTTTTTTTTGGTGCTGGTGCAGGCCTATAATCTACTGGGAATGTGGAGACAGGAGCATCAAGGCTACCCTCAGCTTCACAGGAAACCTGACACCAGCCAGAGCAACACAAGAAACAGCCTCATTTAAAAAAGAACTCTTAGACTTGCTGACGAGGAAAATCACTGAGAGCCATTTTAGGGGACACTTATAGGTGGCATGTTTTAGAATGTTACTGAATGAGAACGTTAACCAAGTGATGATCTCCAGGAGAAAAATCAGCTCAAAAAAGAGTGTTGAAAAAAATGGGTCTTTGGAGGGGAAAAACAAGAGCATGGGGTCAGATAATTCTGGGACTGACTTTGTGATTTTTAATACATAGCCAAGTTTATGGTTGTATGCATGGTACACGGTATATGTCCATGTCTACTCCACAGTGGCAGAAGGTGGGACCTGCAGTCGGTACCCAAAGCCTAGAATATTCACTGTATCAAAGTTTCCAAATACCTGATTAAGAGGACTTATATGTTGAGGGAGAGAGAGGAATTCAAAAGCACGAAGACAGTACTGATTCTTACAAAATCCTAGATGAAGACACTAGACAAAAACCAACGCATGAAGAAGAGCCATGGGATTTCAATGTTTCCTTCAAACATTGTGATTCTTCCCTTCTCTTCTGGGGCATGGCCACCAGGTAGGAGGTTAAGGACAGTTGTCTCAGAGGGTCTATTCTTCCTATATTTAAATGCCCCAGCACTTCAAGGTACATCTCCCCTGAAAGTGCTGAAATGATTCAAGTAGGAAAATAGCTAGTCATAAAATCCCAGGAAATCCCTCAAGGGAAAGGTGGCAACGTACCCAGTATGTAACGACTCTCATAATTCAGAATGAGCCACCAAGGCAGAGTTAAGCATCCATAGCCCTGTCCTGTGTGCAGGCTCTCCACTGAGAAGATGGAATCGGAGGTGAAAACCAAACACTAGAGAAACAGACACTTACAGACACTGTTTTGTCAGGGTTTTCGGTTTGTCGGGGTTTTCGGTTTGTTGGGGTTTTCGGCTGTTTGTGTGTTTTTGTTGGTGTTTTGTTTGTTTATCTGTCTTTTTGGTGTGAGGTTGGGAGTTGCCCTCTCAGTCAGAAAGAAGTTGGAAAAATATGGGATTAAGAAAGAAGCCTACATTTTGGGATCTCATTAAGGGAAAGGAGGCAAAGTTTCAATGAACAGTCTTGTTGCTTTTAAGGTTAAACATTGAAGCCAGGGCTGAAGTGATGGCTCAGTGCATAGGAGCGTGGCTGCTCTTGCAGAGGTCCTGAGTTTGATTCCCGGAATCCACAGATCAGGCAGCTCACAACAACCTGTAATTCCTGCTCCCAAGTGACTGATACTTATTCTGACCTCTGTGGGCACTTATACTCACATATATGTGCGCCCCCATTATAAATAAAAATAGATCTTAAGGAAAAATTAGAACCTGCTAGTAACAGTAAGCTATAAAATACTCAAGTAATATTAGTCCCTAACAAGGGGAAAGTTAAATTTTTAAGTCCTGACAAAATCTAAATAATACTTTCTCAAAAGTTCTATTAGGTAAGAAATATTTTTAAAAATTTCTCTTGACACATATATGTTACTTGACTTTTCCTAATTAAGTAACACGCGAGCAGTGCTGAGCTGGCTAAGGTGGGTTCACTCAGCACTCTGAGATAACCAGGGACAATACAATCAATCCTGTTAGCTCCTCTCAATGTTGCCTCAGAGATAACCACCTGGCTTGATTCCACTGTGGCTTTCGCCTTCAATTGTTTGCTATTGTTTGTATGTTTTTGTTTTAATGTTTTGGGACAGGGTCTTATGTAGCCCAGATTGACTCAAACTTTGTACATAGATGGAGATGAGTTTGAATTCCTAGTCCTCCTGTTTCTGACTCCCAAGCTGGATTGTAGGACAGAATCACTGTCTTTGTTTTCCATACTAAACGTATCTTTATATTTCATATATATTAGTGATCAAAAATAGCATTTGATTCCATGAAATATACAGTAAAACTCAGCTCTGTTACTATTCAGCTTTCTTCTTCAACCCCTATCTTGAGCTGTCATGATCACAGACTCCCAATTTTCAACACTTACAAAGCAGCAGTTGCAATCTTTTCCCCTTTAGCTTGAGGCTTCTAGGATTCCATTTTCCATTACAGTTTCTTCGTTATGCCTCAAATCCATTTTCCTCTCTTTCCATCTGCTGCGATTTCCTCCAAGCCAGCTCCTACTGAAACTGTGCTCTGCAAGCCTCACTCACAGTGAGGGGACGGGGGTGCCCTTACCTGCTGGGTGGTGCTGGTGACAATTCCCTGCTGCAGGCGGTAGGCCTGTTCCTGAAGGTATTTTCTAGTCTCGTGATTCCGGAGCAGATAATTTTCAATCTGGAAATGGAACACACATATCTCTCAAGAACACCTTTCCGCTTCTCGGGGAATGAAGTTATCAGTGAAGGAGTCAGTGAGCGTGGCCCACCAGCTAGCTCTTTGAGCCCACAACCCATTCAGGCTCAGGCAGTGACACTGGAGTTTATCAGAGGTGCTTTTAGCTGGAAAACGAGCTTTTGGGTAGATGAAGTCATTGCTGGATGACTCTGAAACTGACAGAGATAAGCCAGTATTTGGTGGCAGCTGCTGCCGGCTCTGGCTTCTCATCCCTGGGTGGCATGATTAACTACCATGCAGTTCAGAAGTGATTCTCTTCCAACGAGGGCAGCAGTGACCCCTGAGCCTCAGCCTCATCTACACCCCAGAACTGATTAGCACCTGGCTAATTATTCTGAGGAAGGAAGGGACCAGAGGAAGGTATGCATGGGTGTGTGGGGGGTGAGGACTAGGATTAGGGAAAGAGGAAGAGGGAAGAAAGAGAGGTGGATAAGGGAGGGATATAAGGAGGGGGAAATGGAGGGACAGAGGGAGGGAGAGAAAGGGTATAAAATAAAAATATAAAAATAGTAGCCTGGGCATAAAATTTTAATAATCTACCAAATTTTCATAGTTTATGAAAACAGGTTGGATTTTTAATAAAGTCACAGCAAATAAGAAAGAAAGAAACCCTGAAATGACTTGACAATTACTATGTTTCAACGCAAACTCTCCTGAACACCTGGAAGGTCCAAACACAGCCAGGTGAAAAGAAAGTGTTCATAAAGAGCAACAGACCATGGGGCGGGCACTCTCTGACAGAGGGCACAGGAGGAACTAGTTAGAATGATGAACACCTGGAAGAAGGCTTTCGCTGGGTTCGGTGTTCAAAGCCTATAATTTTGATACTCTGAAGGCAGAAACAAGAGGATTGCTGTGAGCTTAAGGTCAGCCTGGGGTACACCCTGAGTTTTAGGACAGCCTGGGCTACATACAGAGCGCTGTCTCAAAAAAATAAATACACTTTCAAAGAACAATCTGAGGAACTGGAGATGTGGCTCAGTTAATAGAGTGCTTACACAGAACACTTGAGACCCTATGTTCAGTCCCCAGGACCATGTAAACAACATGGTGGTCCACGCCTATGATCCCAGCAATGAGCAGGCAAGAGCAGAGGGTTCAGAGTTCAAATCACAGTCATCTAGGACATGGGCTTCTGGGCATGCCTGAGGAGGGTATTTTGAGTTACTGTTAATGGATGTGGGAAGAAGCATCTCAATCGCGGGCAGGACTATTCTCCAGACAGGGGACCCAGGACTGCACAAAATGGAGAAAGTAAGCTGAAGACAAGCATTTTTCTCTGCTTCTCGACCTCAGATGTACTGTGAGCAGGGTCTCTGAAGTCCCTACACCTATGGAGTCCCTGCCATGGTCTATAGTTTGGAACTATGAGCCACCGTTAACCCTTTTTCCCTTGAGTTGCTAGAGTTGGAGTGTTTTTTTTATCATAACAACAGGGGAAAAAAAACAAAAACTCTGGTTACAAAGTGTTGTATATGTGACTGCCAAAAAGCATCACACACACACACACACACACACACACACACACACACTCACACACACACGCACACGCACACACACTCCTTCCTATAAACATTAGCAGTTGCAGCGTAAGGGATCATACGCAGTGAAATCAGAAGAGACAAAGGCAAGATAAAAAGGAGCATAAGGCCAAACTGAGCTACGTGAGACACTGTCTCAGAAAGAGAGAGGAACGATTTAAGATGGGCAAATTGCGCCATCTTCATTTATTTTTCCCCTCTTTATTGTTTTAATAATGTGCTGTAACCATTTGCCTTTTAATTTGTCACTGTGGTTCCCTGGTTAAGAATGTCTAATAACTGTGAAGCTCTTACTGTTATTACATTTTCATTTTAATTTTCCATATGCTAAAATAACTACTACTCAATACCAATTAGAAACAATTAAAACCCAGACAGTAATTACCTGCATCCCAGGAAACAAGAAAGCAGAGCAAAAGAGCCTTCCCACTAAACACAGATGAGGCAACAGGAGAGAAGAAAGCTCCCTTCCCCCTGAGGCATCATTAACACAGCACAGAGCCCAGTGGAGCTAGATCACATGGGCTATCTCTCAATGCCTCCCAGCAGCCAGCTCTTGCCAAGGTGACACATCAATGGGAAATGTTATGCTACAGAGGTTCCAAATGGTGACAGACACCTGAGGCCACCCAGCTTTCAGTCCTTTGGCCCAGTCCCTGTCTTTTCACAGCTGGATCACACTGGGCCAGAAGCCTGAGAGCAATCTGCTCATCAGGAAGCTCATTTCACACAGACAAGGCTGGTAGGGCCTGTGTTCCCAGAGATTTCCCAAGGCCAGCCATCCTGTCTCACAAACCATAAAGGAGCTTTATGGTCTTGTTGTTGCTTTAAGAAAAATTTAGTGTGAAGTTTGTTCCTTTTTGTGTATGTAGGTGTGGTAGTTTGGATGTATTTGGCCCCATAATCTCATAGAGAGTGGCACTACTAGAAGGTGTGGCTTTGTGGGGTGGGTGTGGCCTTGTTGGAGGAAGTGTGTCACTGTGAGGGTGGACTTGAGGTTTTCTATGCTCAGGTTACTGCTCCGTGTCTCAGATCACTTCCTGTTGCCTTCTGATCAAGATCTAGTCAGCACCAGGCCTGCATGCATGCCGCCACGAACCCAACATGATGATAATGGACTTTAATCCTCTGAACTGTAAGCCAGACACCACAATGTAATGTTTTCCTTTATAAGAGCTGCTGTGGTCATGGTGTCTCTTCAGAGCAATGGAAACCCTAACTAAGGCAGTATGTGTACCCATTCATGTATACAGGTGCCAGTGTCCGCAAACGCCAAAGGTCAACCTCAACTGTCATTTCTCAGTGTCACCCTCCACTCTGGTGTTTGAGACAGTCTTTCTTTCTGGCCCAGAACTAAACAGTTAGGGTATGCTGACAACCTAATGAGCACCAGGAACTCTCCTGCTGCTGGCTATTCAGTGCCGGGATTCATAAGAACATGCCACCACACCCAATTTTTTATGTGGTTCTGAGAGCAAACTGAAATCTTCATGTATGTGTCATAATGACTGAGCCATATCTGTCAGTCATGAACCTATTGCTACTGAACTTAGCATTCCACACAACATTCCAGACAGAATATGTAAACCTATCTGCCGGGGACGAAGAGCTCAGAGTCTGGTTAGGATCATATGAGGAGGAGCCAACATAGTGGAAGCAGGGTCAAGATGGAGAAGTTCTAAACCCAGGGATATGTCTCCAGAGCCAGGCAAACATCTCCAGAGGCAGAACTTGCACAAGAGGTAAAAGTCCTAGATCAGAATTAAGGAGATTTGTATTGAGAAACAATTTACAAAGATTGAACATATTTTTATTTTTAGAAAAGTTAAAGTAAATAGATCTAATTTCCCTAGAGCAGAGAATATAGCTGTAAAGATGAAAATAGGCTCAGCTGAGCATGAAAACACAATAAATTCAAGGCACATAATAACCCCCCCAACCACACACAGACTCTCTCTCTCTCTCTCTCTCTCTCTCTCTCTCACACACACACACACACACACACACACACACACCCCGACAACCACAAGCAAGCACCCGACGCTTACTCTACTGCACTTCATTTGGAAAGTCTCACATATTCCAAGCAGGCCGCCAACTCATGGTACGTAAGAGTGACCTTGAACTTCTCATCTTCCTGCCTCCCTATCCCAAGTATTAGGATATAAGCATGCAGCACCATTACCTCTGCCCTCTATGTCTTTTTAAAGTTTTCTTCAGTGGAAAGTGTTATCTTCGTAAGGTTGGGTAAATAGCTGCTACTTGTAACATTGGTTTTACCTGTGCTTTTTTTCTTCTTTTTCTCTCCCCTCTTTGTCTTTGCTAAAATTTATCTGAGTTTTATTTTTCTTCTCTTCTCAAGTATACCAGATTTAGAGAGTGAGCATTTATAATCTACAAATCAAAGTCTGAAATAGTCTAAAATCCAAATATTGTAAACATTGATGCGTTGTTCTAAGGGGGAAATTTTCATATCTGACCTAGGGCTGTGGTGAGAACACAGATGCACTAACTACAGGAGAAAACTCTGTGCAGCATGTGCACAAGACATATATGGCATACACAAATTCATATTTAGACTTGGGTCTTTGGTGTGGGAGGTCCTTCTGTCTATATGTTGCTTTTATTGGTTAATGAATAAAGAAACTGCCTTGGCCCCAGAGAATTTCACTACACACCAGATAACATTACCAAGTTCTACTGACCAGAAAAGACTATCCATCTGGAAGCATTTCTTGTCAAGCCTTTCAGGTATTCATTTTTTTACAGTGTTTGTCTTTATGTCCACAATACAAGTTTATAAAACTCAAGTCTGCTTCCACATAGCATTACACATTTCGTAAATATTTACTCCCTTGTCATGAGATTGCTAGCCTACCTCCATCCTTTCTCAGCATGCTGTCATTTACTTCATATCACCATGCACTGAGATACCCAGCTACCTTGCATCTTCACACTGTGACAGTCATCTTACATCTCCACAAGGGATGTCATTTCGTCATCTGAGGTCACCACAACTCTGATACCCAGTCACCTCACATCTCCATACATTATGACTGACATCCAGCACATTGTTGTCAGTATTTCTTTAAGGAGGCAGTCTTCTCTTGGAGCAATTTGATCTAAGAAAAATAGGACTTTAGTTTGCCTTAGTTCCCTCTTTAACATTCTTCCTCTCTATGCATTTGAAGAACTTGCAGGCCTCAGCTTTTGTCTCTGCATCTCAGCTGGACTTGGCAATGGGTGTCTGTAATGGTAGCCAAATTCTTAGTGCCCCTACCCTTCCATTTCCTCATCTGCACAATGGGGATGAAACATTTGCACCCACGTTAATTTATAATAAACATTTGAATGGTATACCTGGCACTCATGTATTAACATATTTGCTAGATCTCTACTAACATAATTATGGCATTACTTAATTTTTTCCTATTTATATATACACATGCATGCATACACACATATGAGAATGTGTATGCGTGTGAAAACTAAAGTTCAAAGGAATTAATTACTGGAGGCTACAAAGTTGGGGAAAGATGGGATTTTTGTTTGTTTTTTGAAATAGGGTCTCACTCTATAGTTCAAACCGACCTTGAACTCAGAGAGATCCTTCTGGGAGAATAGATGTGAGTTACTATACTTAGGTAAGAATTGGTTTTAAGGTCTTATTTTTCAAATAAAAATTTGCAATAATTATGTTTGCCTTTCTAGATATTTTCCTGCCCCTTCCTATTATTCATTTTTTATTCAGGATGTTTAAGAAGGATCTAAGTGCACATGATGGGAAATACACTAATTGTGAAAACTGAAAAATTTGAAAACCACGTGGACTTTTCCTCTTGGTCTGTGGTGTGGTTTGAAGAAGAAATGTCCCTTGTTGGCTCATGTGGTCCTCTGCTTGCAGTGCATCTGGGGGAGGTTATGAAACCTTGAGAAGGATCAGCCTTGCTGAAGGAAGGACGTCACTGGGGATGGGCAGGCTATGAGGGTTCAAAGCCTGGCTTTACTTTCTATTCTGCTTCTCTGCTTCCTGGGTGTGGCTAGAAATGTGATCAGCATCCTGCTCTTGCCTCCATGCATCCCTTGTCTGTTGTCATGCCTTCCTCTCCACAATGGACTCTATTTATCTGCAATCACAAGCCAAGCTAAGTCCTTTTCCCTCAGATTGGCTTTGGCCATTGCATTCTATCACAGCAACAGAAAGCAGCTAACTGAATCTGTCAGGAGAGAAAATAAAGAGGCGAGTAACTGAACTCGATGTCCAGGTGAGGAAATCCTAGGAAGGCCACTCTGTCAGGGGAACGAAAGCACCCTAAGGAGTCATTGTGGGTACCCTAGACACTAGATTTCACCCTCGAGAGCCAAGCACAATGGTGTAGAAAGAGCAGTGTCCCAACCATAGAAAGCAATGGTTCTCAAATGTGACCAATAAAGCAGGCACAAACAGACTACTAAATATTGCCTAGGATTCAACACAGCAGTTCCCTGTGATGGGATAGAATGAAAAGTTAGAGCCAGTAATAGATGGAGCAGGAGGCAGACAGAAGGCAGATCCTAGATAGAACTGTACTCTGTTAGGGAGAGCAAGCTTTATTTATCAGAAGAGCTGCCAGTAAGGGACAGCGTGAACGTTTGACCTGTTCAGATTCACCATAAAAGATGGTGGCTGATGTTTCTAACATGGAAAAGAGACAGGAGTTGCCAAATGTGGCAAGATCATGGTGAGAGATAAAGTTTTAAAGAATGGTATTCTTTTAACACAAGGGCAGGAGAACAAGAAAAGGGTTTTAGACTATATATAAAATCTGGCAACTGGGTGGTCCATCAGCTAACATAGATGTGAGAAAGGAGAAGTCAGCTTGGGTAATCTGGGTAGAGGATAGTACCAGCAAAGAGAGAGAACAAAGAGGGAGACATGATTTTAAAACTCTAGAAAAAGCACCAGAGTAAAAATGGAACATATGAGCACATCTAAACTGAGAGGAAACATAGCCATAAAAAAAGCAAAGGATGCTCTAATCCTACCCAGAAGGACCAGAAGTTCAGGTCATCTTTGATGCATAGTGAGTTTGAGGCTACCTTGGGCTATAGAAGACCAAAACAAGCAAACAAACAAACACCTGAGAGATGAGATATAGGAAAGCCAAAAAGCAAAAAATGCCCCAACTCCCCATATTCTCCAAAGATGGGGAGGTGTCTACACTTGGACATGCTGATATTATGATAATGTTCTTGTGTTCCCCTAAAAGTTCATGTCAGGTTTCAGTCTTCATTATTTTTCCATATCCAGCCAAGAATTATGTCAGTCATGATCTTAAGAATCATGGTTTTCAAAAGCTTTTGTGATAAAGTCATGGTCATATGTTCAGAATAAATATGAACAAATTTCAAATGTGGGCATAATTTATTCAATCCTCCCAGTTCTCAATACCTTTTGTAGAGCTTCTTCTGTCTTCTCGGGGTTTGTTTTAAGAGCTTGGGAAGCATCGTACATAGGAATTGGCATGAATCTCAGCGTGTAGTTCCTGGAGAAAGGAACAGAAAACATACATTTTAAAATAACATTCTGTTACCTCAATTGAGCATTTTTTTAGATCTAAAAAGATAGTTGTAAGATTATCTTTTAAAAGTCAGATATGGCAGTGCACGCCTTTAATCTCAAAGCCAGCCTGGTCTAGGTCAAGGCTACTTAGAGAGATGCTGTCTCAAATAAACTCACAAAAGAATATCGTTTTATTCTTGCTAAACTGGTGTACACCTGTAATCCTAGTACTGGGAAGGGTGAAGCTGGAAGATTGCTTTGAGTTTGAGGCCAGCCTACGTGACACGTAAAGTATTAGACCAGTCAAGGTTACAAAACAAGTCCAGGTCTCACAAAAACAAAATACTTCTCTAAGTCACCCTCAATTGCAGAGTGGTTTTTAACATTCATATTCATTAGTGCTGGATGACACCATTAATTTGCAATGTCCTACAAAACAGAGATGAAGTTGATGAATGTATTTTTGCTTTCCATTCTGAATTCACATGAAACACAAAAATCTCACTGGACTAGAAAGATGAATAAAGAAATTTAAAAAGAAAGTCTAGTATCAAATGGCTCCATGGTTTCATTTATCCACTGAACTGATGGTATCTTTCAATCACATTTCATAGCCAGACTAAAATGGGTACAAGGAAACACAAAAACAAAAAAGATGCCAAGCCATTAGCAGCCACAAAATAGTATGCTCTATTCTGGCATTCTTATGGCAAATCCATTAACAGGTAACCATCTCTAGAATAAGCCTGGGAGAAAGGGTGGCCTCCCTGGCTAGGGACCCTGATCCTTGTGAGCCACTGTACAACTTGCCTAATAAATCAGCCAAAGCCCATCAGGTGTGAAAACCAACTGTGGGGTACTGTGCCCACGCTATGAAACTGCTATTGGCAGACTGATCAGACTCAAGAGTACAGAGGACAGTTACCTGGGGTAAAAAACAGCACAGAAATTGGAGCCTGCCCTGCTTTGTGTTGCTGTGCCTGGACAGCCAATTCCCATTTGCTCTGAAACACACACTCCAACATAGCAGATGCCTGCCCACCCCCACCCACAAGGTGACTGTCCACTTCTACAGCCTGATGTCCAGAAAAAATGATCTGTTGGTACCATTTGGGGGTGACCTGGGCATTTTCCACATACAATGGAGTAATACCAGGGCTTTAGATTTTCAAACAGTGAGGAACTGGAAGTCTCATGGACATCTAGGTGGCTATCACTGGAGGAGTGACTTGCCAACTAACCTGCCCCCCACAATAAGTCACTA
Organism: Dicrostonyx torquatus; assembly: GCA_028555095.1. Lineage (NCBI taxonomy): Eukaryota > Metazoa > Chordata > Mammalia > Rodentia > Cricetidae > Dicrostonyx > Dicrostonyx torquatus. Next base: position 966,502 of record JAQHUG010000008.1, read on the forward strand.
AAAATAAAAAAATAATCATTTTATTAGCAGCAACAACTTAGATTGCTGTTTCCTCATAGAGAAAAGAGCCATCCAGTCCGATACAGAATTAAACAAAGGAAGGCTGCCATCCCTACAACTTGAATTTCTATCTTTGTTTACATTGTATGTGTTGTGCAGTTGTTTATTTATAGAAGGAACCAGCCAAATGAAATTAAAAGACTATAAGTCTTTTTATAATCTTTCCTGCATCCAATTTTTATCACATTCCAGACCAGCATGGTTTACTTAAACAACAGTGATATGGAAAAGCTGGCATCTTGGAGCATGGCAGCCATAACTGACTGATCCACCACCATCCACCTGGCATTTCCATGTTGAGTACTGAGAGGGTGTGTTCCTGGCTTCTCTTAAATGCCAGCCTGGGATGACTGTGTTCCATGCGATTGGGGATGACTGCTGGGATGTGAACACAGCAAAGATCCCTGTTCCTCCTGTAAGGACAGAGCAGCAGCAGACACAGATGGTTCCGTAGTCACTGACAGCTCTAGGAGGAGATGGTCTACTGTGACATGGTAAGCTGCTTTCCCACACTCTGCAATGGCCTGGTGTTACTACAAACAAGGCAGCCAGGCATAGTGCTTGCCTTGTAATCCCAGGACTCTAAGGCAGAGAGAGGCAAGGGGACTGTTGCAAGTCTGAAACCAGCATGGTCTACCATAGCAAGACAAGGTCTCAAAAGATGGGGCGTGGGGGACTAGGAAATGAATCCTTCTGGGTTTTGCACTCTAACTCCTGGCTCAAGCAGAAGTATGTGGCTTAGGACCAGAAGGTATTCGGAGTTGGTCATGTGGCACACGTCTTTAATCCCAGTACTTAGGAGGCAGAAGCAAAGCTAGCTAGGGCTACTTAGTGACACCCTGTCTCAGAAAAACCGAAACAAATGAAAAAAAGAAAGTATTTGAAGAATGTTAACTATGATCCTCTCCCTTGAAAAAACAGAATAAATGAAGAAGTGAGATGGGCCACATGCTCACTGATGGGGCTGGAGACAGCACATTGAATCTGAAGCTCCTCCCACCAGCCTTTCCTACAGGAAATTGGGGGTTGGCAGTGATCTAGGATAATGAGAATTTCCTTCCTTTCCTGGGGAAGGGGCTCTCCGTGGCTGCCCCCATCTCCCAGTGTGTTTTAGAACATCTTCTGCCCAAGGCTGAGGATCTGCGTAGAGCCTTTCTTAAATCTGAAGGCAGCCAGGCTCTACTAGACCCAGGGATTATTGAGGGCAGGTAGAGGGTTCCTGCCTGCAAATAGTGATGCAATTCCTCCCAATCTTAGAAGCACCATGGTCCATGTGTACAAGTTCCAGTAAGAGAATGTCATCTTTAACATGTTTTAAGGCTGCAGCAATTAAGACAAGATGCTCTTGGGCACTTGCCTGGCAATAGTACCTCCATCAGTGAGCTAATGTCAAGTTCTGTCTCAGGTCCCCAAGACCAACAACCTTCAGGTCCAGTAAGCTCAGTGAAATTTCCCTGTTTGCCCTGCCTCAACCTCTGTGAATGTGCTCAAGGTTTACAAAGGCACATGGATTCTCCATGTAATGCTTTGTTCTTCCAGGTGAGTGCTAGAACTACCTCTCTGCTTTGGAGATGCTTGGAATTTCTTAGTCTGACAATAGACAAAACAGAAAGAGAAGATTCTAGCGCTATTTTCATCTGTGTCTAGTATTATTTTTTTCATTTCATTGATCAGAAAAATACATTTGGCAGCAAATAACAATTGTAACTATCAATTACAATTTTAAAAATCCATAACAATAAAATAAGCCTGGAACTCACCATTAACCAATTTCACTTTTTTTTTTCTGGACTATAGACAACTCTCCATCCCTACCTTCACCACCACCACCCATGTTGGATAGATAAACAGAAGAGTAAACCCAGTGCAGAGAGACTGTGGACCACAGAAGCAGGAGGAACAGTGACTCTGATGACCATCTGCTTTGGCAGGTAAGCACCTCAGCCCTTGTTCTGCACATGAGAAAACTCACATCATGGCAAAACCACTGTCCTCCTGAACTCCATGGCTGGTTTAAAAAGATCTGATCTCTACCTAGGATTTCTTCCACCACCCCACAGGTGGCACTAAGGCCATTGGTTCTTCAGGGCTGTGCCAGAGAAGAATCCTGATTAAACTTACTTTTCCATAGCAACGGCTATATCTTGAAAGCCTTGTGCGGTGATGTTGTTTTTGTCCCAGATGACTGTCCTGTTTGGAAATGAAGCCATGGCAATGATCAGACACTGAGGTGTGGTGGAGATGATCATCCCACTGGAGATAAAATTGCTTTGGATCAGCACTGTCTAGGAACATCCAACCTTTTGAAATCCCAACACAACACTCATGGCCAAAAGTCATGCAATGCAGTTAATTTTTTTTAGAAATATCATAATGTTTTAAGTAAGTTTAAGAGTGTGTATTGGACTGAATTTATAACTATCTCTGACTCATGCCATCCACAGGATATACACTGCATAGGCCTGTAAAAATTTTAATAGCATTATGTAACCAAGGAATAACATTCATTTGTTTCATCAAAACAAAAATGCTGGGATTGAACCCAGGGCATCATGCATACTAAGCACGCATTAAGCTATTCTCTCAGCCCCTACATTATAGCTTAACATGGCTATCACACCTATATTTGGAAAATCTATACCTAAAAGTGCAGCAAATATGTATGTTGATGTATAGAAATTCTTAAGACCGTATCAGCCAGAAAACTAGAGGACCTGGTCTCCCTATTCCCTCCAGACGACATCCTCAAATTCAAATAGAAACTGAAGCTCCAACCAAAGATGCCACCCAGCCCTGTGTACAACACAAACATCTTCAGGTACAGAGACCTTCTCTGTCCTCAAACTCTAGAGAAAGCTTTGGTCTATCTCATGTTTTCTCATTTCCCTGTCCTGGTGTGATCTTGAGAACTTCACACACTCAGTTGGTAAAGACTATAAAATAGGAGGCTGTTTACTTACTAATGTAGGAAACCACAACCTTCCCTTCTGAACATGTATACTTCTGAGCTATTTTAGGATTCTCCTGCACACAGAAACTACCTTTTGTTTGTTTGGAGGACCCAGACACACAGCTGTTAACTGTTCTCTGGCACTAAGCCTAAGGACCGCCTTTCCCACACTGACTTTCAACATTCCTGCCGCTGCTCTTGCCCTGTGGCTTCAGTTTAATCAGAGGCTCCTGACTCTGTCTCGTGCTAGAGAAAGAAGCATCCGAAAAAGAGCCCTAGGAGAGCAACAGGCATTTGCTCTTCATTCACCAGACTGACAGGCCAACCACAGACCCCAATTACTCTAAGCATCAGATACAAAGAGGCGCAGCTCCACTGATCCTAAAGAAGAGCAATGTGTACAAAGAACTCAGGGAAAGTCTGGGAGCAGAGAACTACTAGTCCCCATGGGGAACAAGTCTTTGAACAACACACCTCTAGTACCCTTGTGGTTTAAGGTTATACAGAAGTAGAAAATGGAGAAAAGGCCTCAGATTCACAACCACATGATGATGAACCAGATAAGGACACATGCCAATGTTGGACCTCTAACTCTATTGCCCAAGGACCTCACAGTCAGCTTCTTTTGTGCAAGCATGCTCTGTGGTGCTTGCTGAGCTGTATCACCTGGGGACATTTCTCTTAAAACATGGCCTTTCACTAAAAGATGCAGACTGCCTGGATCTGCTCCTCAGTGTGGCCTGCGAAGGTTGCCCTGCTTCTCACTGCCATGTCTCCCTGGTTATCTGTCAAGACTCTGTTGAAAAGAAACCACAGCACACTGCCCGGGTTTTACATCACAGAGGACTTGTGAAGACAAACAAACATCTGAGGAAATACTATGTATACATTCAGGAGTGTCCCAAACAAGTAATCTGATGAAAACGATGAAAGCTCTTTCCTCCCAGCGAGTATCCTGGGAGGCCTAGACTCCCCAGAAGGGCCACCCGCTCCCAGGACCAGGACAGCCCTGCCTACCTGAGCTTGGTGTTTATCTGCAGAGCCTTGGCGAGCATCTTGGCTCCCATATCCCCCATGCCATTTCCACTGATGTCCACTTTGGTCAAGGAGGTGTTGCTGCCCAGGGCATTGATGATGATGGTGACCTCAGTCTTGAGTTTTGAGTCAGCCAGAGACAAGGACTGCAGAGGCTGCAGGGCAAACAGCACACAACACTGAACGGTCTCATCGAAGTACTGACCACTATCCAACTCTCAATGGAGAACCGAAAGTGGACCCATTGTATTGTCTGCTTTGGAAACTGCTGTCTAAAGCTGTGGGTGGGGATGAGGCTGGGACCTGAAGGTTCTGGAATTGAACAGACCTCCTAGGTGAAACTAAGAGAATAGGTGCTTTACTGCTGAATATCTGGGGCTTCTATGGCAAGACATGGATCACCAAAGAATCCAAAGTGACCCAACTGAGGCAGTATTCTTTTCTATCCAGTTTATTTTTCTCTAAGTGAAATAATAACTCTAAAACACAGAGACAAAATACAAAATAAAAACCACCCAAGATGGATAATGTTTGGCCAATGACTATTTACTAAGTATTTACTATATCTAACCCCTGCCTACTCTTTTCATGTGTTGATTCTTATACATTTGTGAGCCTAGCCTTTAACGGCTGAGATCGCACCTCTCTCCAGACCATCTGTGGATTCATTTAACCCTCTTAGCCACCCACTGCATAGACACTATTGTCATTGTAATTTACCAAACAAGAAACAGAAGGGTTAAGCAACTCAGCCAAAGTCACACAGTTAAAAGATGGGCATGAAGGAGTGGGGAGTACAAGTTTGTAATCCCAGCCCTCAGGAAGCGGGAGCAGAAGGAGCAGAAGTCCAAAGTCAGCATAATGTGCACAGTATTCCATCTTACCAGAAAAACAAAACAGCAAAATAAAAGCAAAGTCACTGGGTTAGAGAGGAGCTGAATCGGGACCAGCTGGAATGAGCTGTTTGTGCTCTCAGCCACTACATCACAGTACCCCAAGGAGCTTCTTCTAGAGCAGTTTTGGCCATCATCCTCTAACTCTACCTTAAGTTTCCATAAGAAGCAATGCCTGCAGTTCAGAAACAAAAAGGCCAATCTCTACGACCTGTTTATTTTACCATACACTGTATATATGACTGCAAACTAGCACCTCCCCTGTTCCCTTACACTAGAGACCGAAAGCTGCACAGGCTTGGCATAGGTTTGGTCTGGTCATCAGGGTTTCTTCCTTGTGCCCAGCTCACTCAACCTACTCTGCTGTCTCCCTAATCCTGTGGGCATCTGCATTTGCAGAACTTGGGACAAGGCATAGCTTAATGAAATGAGACAGATTCCAAGGCATGAATCACCACGGCACTAAAAGCCCCAATTCAGACCTGGGGACTGAGGACATCTTCTGGGTGATGTGGAGTGGTCTTCCTCATTCCCTTCCTTAAGCAGATCTGACATCCCAGGCAGGTGAATGGCTACCTGTGCCTGCTTCACCAGGTCATATAGATCATGCACCAGTGTGTATAAAATAAAGAGGTCTCTCTCAATGAAGTACAAGGGACAGGATGAAGAGGGTGGAGTTAAAACTTAGACATCAGTCAGGCATGGTGGCTCACACCTGTGATCTCAGCACTTGAGAGGTAGAGGCAGGAGGATAAACCGAGACCAGACCCAGTTTCAAAGGAGTAGGATTAAAAAATGAAAGACTCAAATATCTATACAGCACTATCATGTAACTCAGTTAGACTAAGTGACTACACCCTTATCCTTGACATTCAAACAAAATGCTGCTGCTCAGATCCAACCCAGGACAAATCAGAAGGCAACAGCACATCAGTCGACATCAAACCAATACTAGTGAAAGGGACTGTGTGGATAAGACAAAATCCCAGCCCAAAGTCTAAGTGGCTGCAGTGTTCTTCTTATCTTACATGCAGATAAATGGAAAACAGTGAAAAATCCCAGGCTCAGGCAACCTAACGTCCTAAACAAAAGCACATGCAACAAATGCTGCTTTATGGAAGCTGTAGCCTCGTTTCCCCATTTCTGCACTCTCCGGTCCACCACTACAAAAATCATCTGTCGTGGCTTCTTTCCGATACTAGGAAAGTGCCAGTTCAAGAAGCTACCAATTACTATCCCATCACGATATTCAAATTCTAACACACCCCAATTAACACTTAAGAATAATGGGTAGAGCCATAATGGGAACAGGAGGGCCCAAATTACATACATATTTATGAGGTCAGTTTTTCCGATTCATTGCACTTCTTTACAGCTATACTACCTGAATGCTTAATGCTTAATCAAGGCTCAGGCTCCAGGTTGCCCTCCTGGGGGAAACTCATCCTAGACTGTGGATCACAGCATGGGTTCCTATGCAGTCCTTCAAAAAAATGATTCTCTGCCTTGTTGGCCGCTCACTATCCCCATCTCATGAACCTGGATGCTGTCACCTTCATCTACAGCTGAAGATGAAACCAGAACTCTCAGGAATCAGGGTTTGACCACTGAATATCACGTGCAGTTCTGGGTGACTGAGCTATTCCACGGGCTGCCAAGGAACATGTTCCACAGAGGGCAAAACATCAAAGGAGGGTTTGCTTCTGAATGCCCAGCTCTTACTTAAGCAAAACCAAAAATAGGTTCAAAGGAATCAGTTTTCTGTGGAATCTCTGAACACATGAGGCTAAACAGCTAATCACTTTAAATTTGTTTGTATATTACAGATTCATAAGTAAAAGAAAAAAAATGGGTGGTAATTGTCTTTTGAAAAACCCACACCATTTTCAGTCACACAAAAATAAGTAATTGTTCATCGTAGAGTTATTATCAACATACAAATCAAACTTGTAACTCTGCAGAAGTCACAATTACATAGCTAACGTGTCATCTGCAAATGTGTTTTCAGGTATGTTTTTAAATATCAAAATTATCTTTAAGTAAGATGCTTTAAAACTACAGAAACAATTGAGAGACACTTAAGCAACAATCCGAAATTGAAATATATACCATCTTCACAAATTAAAATACTTCCTAAGTTATTTGCTAGGACACATATTTGGAGATAAATACTAAGTATGATTTTGTAACACTGAGTTCCCAAATCTGTTTAAATTGGGCCAATCTCAGGAGCTCTGAAACGTTAGTAAAGCAGAGTGATAAAGTCAAATTAAATGAATAAAATCAGAATTAAACTCCAATTCTGTCCTTGACTATAATAATCTAATATAAGGGGAACAAAATACTGCAGTTATTAGCAGAGGAGGTAAAGCAACAGAATCCATTAAATAATTGAGTTGTTTAGCACAGTTTAGAAATTACAGCTACACGTGAGACTATCAAGAATACAGAATTTTCACATCTTAGCTGAAGAAAGGGCTGGCAGGGCAGAAGTACCCGAACCCACAGCCTCACAGTTGCCTTAGGGAAGTCAGCTGACAGGTGCCACAGAATTTTCCATCATTTCCTGATAGAAGTTTAAAAGCAGAAATGTTATCTTTCAGAATGTGACATACTTCACCTGATTTGTGTAAGAAATTGCCCTACAACCCACAGTGTGGTTCTTCTTAATGGTAACAAGAATTCGAATTTTAGAAACTGTGTTTCATGACCAAGTAAAACTGTGTAAAGGACACAGTCTTAAGGAGCATCAACCAAATGAAACATAAGACAGGCTACTCTCAAGTGAAGGAACTCATGACAGTTCTGCTTTGTCAGTTAAATAGTTTCCTTTCCTTATGCACAGTAGAATTCTATTTGAAATTAAACTCCTTCACTCTGATCTAAGTCTTGCTCAGAAGCAACTAAAAAGACGTAAGAATAGAAGACAGCTAGAGTTCAAGCAGCCGCATAAGATGACAGGAAACTCAACTATGTTCACAGCAGCACTGTTGTCATAGCCAGAGCCTGGAAACAACCTAAATGCCTCTTGACTGAAGAATGGATAAGAAAAATGTGGTACATTTACACAATGGAGTACTACACAGCAGAAAAAAATGACACCTTGAAATTTCCGGGCAAATAGATGGAGCTAGAAAACATCATATTGAATGAGGGAACCCAGACCCAGAAAGACAAATACCATATGTACTCACTCATAAGTGGCTTTTAGACATAAAGCAAAGAAACTCAGCCTACAAACCACAATCCCAGAGAACCTAGATAACAATGAGGACCCTAAGAGAGACATACATGGATCCACTCTACATGGGACATAGAAAAAGACAAGATCTCCGGAGTAATTTGGGAGCATGAGGACCATGGGAGAGGGTTAAAGGGGAGGGGAGAGGTAGGGAGGTGAGCATAGAAAAGTGTAGAGCTCAATAAAATCAATAACACACACACACACACACACACACACACACACATATAGATGACAGGAACTGCCTTATTACCTGAAATTCTGTATAATTACTAGATGAAGTCCAAATTGAAAACATAATGTTTCTTGCCATAGTACATGGTATTGTGTACTATACATAATAATACAGCAAGCTAGATAATCTGAAGAGCTGGATAGGATACAGATAAGCTTAAGAATTAACTAACACCTTTGACAATCTCCCAGTTTGGGTCAGTGAGATGGCCCAGTGGGTAAAAGTCCTGCTGCCAAGCCTCACAACCAGGAACCACGAGAAGAAATGACTCCTATGAGTCACCCTCTGACCTTTGGAAACGCGCCATTGTACCTCTGAGCTAATTGCACATATGCACATGCGCGCACACAGACAAATTAATAATAATAATAATAATGATCATAGTAATAAATGTTTTTAAAAGTTCTTAATTTTAATCTTCTTGATGAATTGGAGAATAGAATTGAAAATATATTCAAAACTCCACTGAGGCATATTCTATTTTTAAAATAACTGATAAAATATAAAACATGCAAGTTATCTGAAAGCATATCAACATCAATCTGATAGAAATAATCACAAGGAGACAACAAGTAAAGTGTGTCACGTGATACTCACAGAGTCCTCATCCTGGATCATCTGCACTAAGTTGTCCAACACAGGCGTCAGATTTCTAAAGAGATTTTAAAGACATGGACAGTGGAATCAAATCAAAAGCTGTCAGGAGGCTGGTTATTTTCATCATTGTCAGATAAAAACTTCAAAGCTCTTACTTGGACTTCATATTATTAAAATTTTTGCCTAGCGCCAGGTGCTGTATGGATCTGTTTTTGCTGAGCCATACTATCAGGGTAGAGAGGTCGGATTCCAGACCTGAAAAGAAGAGTGAAGACACCTCAGAACCCAAGTGGAGAAGAGACTCCGTGCCTGTGCTGAGCGTGGTGCCCCACGACCCTCTGCCTTTAGTCTCAGAGGAACTTTTTACCCTTTTATCACATCCTGTTAGTTCACAGAGGTGAACTTATTTTCTTCAAGGACTTACCTAAGCCCCCTCTAGAGTCAGTGTCCATGCAAAGTCCGCAGGTCCGAAGTCACACTGGGGCAGTCTCCCTTCTCCCCCCATACTGCTTACTGCTAGGTAACTTGTTATACAAGTTTTCTACATAGTTTTAACTGGACCAGGACATTCACTAAACCAGCAGAAATAAAGCAAATTAAGTAAAAAAAAAAAAATTCAAAGAGTTTTCTGACTACCAAGATGCTAAAAATGCTGGACTCAGATCTTTACCACAGGATAGAAGTTTATGATCTATTTTCAAATTTCAAAATCTATTTGCATATTGGGCTGTGGCTAGTTGGCCACCTTCCCTTTCCTTGCCTGTTCCAGGAGCACTTTAGTTTCTCTTGTGTCTTACCATTGTCAGAGATGTCTAAGCTGATGATGTTGTGGATTTCGGCGATGCAGCCTTCTAGCACTTGAGCTCCTCCAGACCTCAGCTAGAGAAACAGAGCAAACGCAAGGTAAAGTCCGCTTCCCGCTACAGGAGAGGCTGAAAAATTACTAACAGTATCAAAAAGCAAAGGTTTATCAGCTCCAAATGGAGGGACGATGCTATTATCAATCGTAAGGCAATGATACTGTTTGCAGCAGCTTGTGATCCAACGTTAAATCCTAAAGTTCTTAGGAAAAGAAGAGGGGAAATGATGGAGATATGCAGGTTAACTTTACTCAATAGAAGGCTGGGGATGTAGCTAAGTGGTAGGGCTCTTATCTCACCTGCTCAAGGCTCTGGGCTCAATCTCCTGCACCAAAAACCAAATGAAAACAACAACCGAAAGGCGATGTGCATAAGTACACAAGAGCTTTTGCTAGACTTCTGGAAACTAAGTAAATCCCTTTAGACACTTCAAGCCATTGCTTCGGCTTCTAAGGTTTGACTTATCATCCCAAGGAGCAGCAAGGCAGCCATGGGAGACAAGCTCCCTAGCCCTGAGTCTTTCCCTATGAAGTCAAAGCATGTATGAGGTGCTCACATCTTTTTAATTCTCTGATATCACTCAAATACCATAAATCCTACTACAGGATGCAAAGTGCCCATAGTCCTTCCTCATCAGTGAGATGAGGAATCAGCATTTATTAGGAACCTACTACATGCCCAAGAACATGAAGCATTTATATCCATTTCTCTAATAAATTTATGAGACACCATTTTCTACTTGCTCAAATTGATAAAGGAATTTAAAGAATCCTCATTTCTTATTTCATATGCAATGGTTTTATGGTGCCTTGTCTTATATCTACAAACTCTGCTGTGTACTCCTGTATGTTAAGCACAGATCTCTGGGGTCACCCTTTGTCCTGGTGTACGTAAGGAAATTCCACTATTCTTACATTTTAAGGTGATAGCAAATTGCTGTCAGATGCCTTGGGTGAGAATCACCCAGAGGAAGACCTCTCAAAGAGAGAATAGGGAACAAGGGAGAATTTGCCTTGTTCCTCTCACTCTCCAGTGGCCGTGTCCATAGGGAGGAGTTGGTTCTCAGGTAGACACCACAATCCAACATTGCTCAAATCCTTTATGCATAGAACATGTGGGAGCTGCATGTGGAGGTACATATGTTCTCCCTTGACATGAATTCACCTCTACATGACTCTAACACTCAACCTTGAATGACGCCATGTGAAGCATTTCTGTGCAGTACTGTTTAAGAGTTGATGACAAGGAGAACAGCCTGTGTCTTTTCAGTGTAGACACTGAATTTTCCCCAGATATTCTGAACCCACAGTCGATGATCTCTCAGATGCAGATTCCAAAGCTGCCAATGAACTGCTGCACTTTGCCAGTTATTTTCTGGTAAGCTTCAGCTTTTACCAACACCTACCAAGCCTGTCTTACCATGACAACTCTATACAAACTTTGTTTGTGTGTTTGCTTCCCTACATAAAGTTTTAAGGATTTTTAGATTTTATTTTAATGTTTTAAAACTCTGTGTGTGTGCACATGCATACATGTGCACATGTGCTTAACTACTGAGACATCTCTTCATCCCTTACTGGCAGCTCTAGAGACCCCCAGAACTATGCTGCTCCAAGAATCACTGGTAGGCTCATATCCATCTATAAACAGTCTGTTTCTGGTCTAGGGTAAGGTCGAAATTTGTTGGGAGGCCTTGCTGGCTGATCAGAGGTTGCAATCTATCAAGGCCTGGAAGCTTTTTCCAAAGCTTGGTGACATGGGTACTCCCTCCCACAGTGTCACTTCCTGCTATCTACCTGCCCTTCTCTCTACCTGCCCTAATCTGGAGAATGTCCCTGGGCCTGGAGCACTGACCTTATCTGAAAGTTGTCTCTAAGCCTGGACGCCTGATTTATCTCTATGGTGACCCTTGACAGTTTCCTGCTAGAGCTTCCCCTGTTGCACATGTGGTGACTAAGACTTGTGCAAAGAACTTTGCCATAGAACCCAACTGCCACATACAAAGCCTTAGGATAGGTGTATGCCACTTAAGACAAATTAGGGTATTCTCCAGGCTTCCCAATCCTATATATTCTTTATACTCTGGAATAATTTTGAGCTGATTGATTGAAGCCATCTCCTGGAGGGCTGTCATATCCACAGCGGTCTGAATCCTGATCCCCCTCCTACTCCCTCTACCCTCATGGACCAATGCAGTCAATGATCATGAGAAAGAAGCAGAACCACAGAAATTTAAAAAATTCCTCAGAGACCTTCATAATAATTGCAGACCCATTATACATAATAATAAAAATGGAAGACTTGTATATTTTGTCTTTGTAGGTATTTCTAGGAATTGATTCTAAATATATTTTATAAAAGTGTCACTTGAAGACTTCGAACTTTAAAAGTAAACAGAAGAGGAAGAAAAGCAGATCCTTCACCATAAATAGCTCTTGTGATACAGTGCCCTAGTTACAGCTTTGCTATCCCTTGAAGCAAATCTGCCTAGCACAATGCCCAAACTGAAGTAGAAGCCATTCAAACACATGATATTCAGAGCATAAAAAGGAGGCAAATTTAAGAAGATAAGCTCAAGTTCATTGACTTTTCTCGGGTGCTACGTGCTGACAATGGCTCTTTGTGGAGAAGTAAAATCGGATAAGAAAATCCCTACTCTGTCACTATCAATATATATATGTATATATAAATTCCATTCACAGAAAGATAAAATGCAAATGACATGTAGTGATTGCTTCTGTTCATTTTGTAACTATTTTTAGTGATGTGTTTGTACCAGAGACCCACAAAACTAGCATGGTTTTTGACACTTAAAAACAGTAATATAGTTGAACACATCCTAAGTTATTGATGCGTGAAGTACTTACACAGTGGCCAAGCTAAGGGAAGCCCAAGGAGAAAAAGACAAAGAGCATTATCAGCAGCAGGCAGAACAAGAATGAAGGCAAAGCTGAAGTCTCTCTCAACACACAGCTTAACAAGTCAAATCCAAGAAACACTTCCAACTAGAAGATGCTTCCAAACACAATCCAAAAATTTAAATACTCATCTTCAGTTATTGAGAATAATCAATTACATTTATAAGTTATCAGGTGGCCCAAATTCCCTTAAAGCTTTCCCAAAACAGTAAAAGCTTTTCCATTAACTGTATTGAAAATCCTTTTAAATGAATTTGCATAATAAGAGTCATGTGTGCATATGTGAATATAAAACTGGTTTTTAAATCATGCTCATTTGCATTACACACACTAGCATTACTTAAAAAAAAAAAAGCAAGATTGAGTTGGGTATGGTAGTGGCTGGTAGTACACTTATAATCCCA
>JAQHUG010000008.1:980015-1031621 GCA_028555095.1 Dicrostonyx torquatus
AGAAAAAGGGGGAATCAGAGGGCAGTTAAGTGTTCCTGCAGCACTAACAATTTAATCGCATTTCTTCCATGAGAGTGGCCTCTTATGGAGGTGGAGCACTGTCGATGATACAGTCCTCAGCATATATCTTGGAGGGACACGAATGTGATAGCACATGCCTGCAAACACTGCCTGCAAACACTGCCTGCAGTCCCAATGTTTGGGGTTGTCAGTTCACGGTCAGCCTTGGCTGTAAAGCAAATCTGAGACCTGTCTACCAGATACCCTGTCTCTTAAAACTTTAACATATCTTTCACTCTTGTTTTAAAAATTGTATGTATCTGATCATGGGGAAAAAATTAAGTGTTCTGGAATTTTTCCATGGTTTTGACTAGCATACTAAGATTGAAGGAAGAAGCTGCATCTGAGATGGAGAAACATTGGATTAAGAGCAAAAGAATATGTCAAGAAAAGCTTCCTTCTGAGAGCAATGCATAAAGCCTTGGTACCCCAAACTGGGGATTGACAGTTAAACCCAGGGAAGAGCAAAGGTCCCAACACAGATTATCTTGTTACTCCAAATACCCTTTGGGAGGTTGACTGGGTTATGAAGACATCCACTTATATTTTGACATCTAGCCCTAAGAAGCAAGTATGGAAGAAAATACTGCAACAGCTTAAAAAAAAATATTTTGTGTTGCCACAATTTTAATGAGTAGCAGTGTAACACATAAGCAGGAAGCGTGGTCACTGTCCTGAAACTTCCACTATAAAACTGGATGAACATAGGGCTATGATACCTCTAATGCTTGCTTTCTCAGCATTGTAAAATTTCCTATAACCCATAAATGAAAGATTCAAATGAAGGTAAAATTATCATGACAATAATGGTCAACCCCACTGTCAAAAGTACTTATTTGACCTGGATTCCCATCTTCATAAAAAGAAAACTAGCAGCTCAAAGCCTACAGGTACTTAGGTTGACTTTTATTAAATCGCTCATAGAAACTGCTAAGATGCCCCTACCCTCAAGTACATCCTCCACTCTCCTAACGCTTGGATTTCAGGAGTGTATCACCATGCCTTCCTTGCCTGCCTGACATTTTTAATGTACCAAAATATTTTTATATGGTTCATATAATAAGACCTTCAAAATATTTTCAAGAAATAAGAAGACATTTAAAAACAAGTTGTTTTTGTCTTTACTTTGTTTTTTAAGACAGGGTTTTTCAGTGTAACCTTGGCTGACCTAAAACTGACTCTGTAGACTGACTCTGTAGACCAGGCTGGCCTCAAACTCACAGAGATCCACCTGCTTCTGCCTCCCAAGTGCTGGGATTAAAGGTGTGCTCCACCACTGCGGGGCTAAGAACAAATTTTAAACCAGGTCCACTTGGCAGGTGAGCAATGTCCTGTCTCAAACTGCTCAGAAGAACATGTCTAAACATGTTTAATGTTCTAACAATTAGCAATGTTGGTATTAACGGAGTGCCATCAGAGAGCCAGACTGCTTCCAATACTTTAGATTTCACCATTTCCTCATCTGTACACGAGACTGGCAGATCACCTGGACCTGTCACATCTTGATTATGGGGACAAAAATCATCTCGTCAGGGCTGAAAAAGCACAGCTGAGTCACACCTAATGTAGTTTGGTCAGTGTTTGGTCATGATTCTCTTGCCAACTTCCTGTTCCTGAGAGATTGACTCTTAACAGACCCCATTACCTTATTCCCAAATAAATGCTTTTTATTACAGGCACACCCTTAGAAAAATGTTCATAATGCTAGAGTTGGTTTCTACTATATGTCTGCCTTTTAAAGAATGGGCCAATGATTGTACTCACAGTTCCATTACTCAAAAATTCTAGAGTTATTTTTGCTTTTTCAGCTTTTGTAGAGTTTTGCTTTTCCATGACAATAAGATTAATATGTCACAAAAGTGACCTTCACACTAAAACTAAAGAAAAATGATATTTCATATAGAACAATTTCAGTCTTGTCAACCTCTAGACTCTTCATATATGTGTATAAATCTTTCTCAGTATCTAGTGTTGCCTTGGTGCCTGGCATTTGGTGAATCAGTAAGGAAGACCATGTAAGTATGACACAAACAATGCCCTCCAGAGAGCCATAACCTGGCTAGGAAAGCAAACAAGAGCCAGTTTTGTAATTGTGTAGCACTGCATCTCAGACAGACAGGAAGAGCCAAAAAGGGTGACTTAGGGTACTTTCCCAATAGAGTTCCTTCGGATGTTGTGACATCTTCCTAGGGGAACACTAATACTTCTATTACACACAAACACAGAAATTCAGTGACGTCATCCGTGATGGCCCATCTACACTATCAACTCAGACTAGAACTGGAATCACCTAGGAGGTACAGTTCTGGGCATGCCTGTGGGGGCATTCCCAGAAAAAGTCGCACATGATGTAGGCAGAACCAGCCAATGAATTGGAGGTTCTGGATTTGGTAAAGAAGATAAAGCAAACAGCACCAGCATCCATTGCTGCCTGCTTCCTGGCTATGGCAACAGTGTCACAGCTGCTTGGTTCTCTGCACCTTACCTTACTGAGATGATTGACAGCAGCCTTGAACAGTGAGCCAAGATAAACCTGGCTTCCTTAAGTTCCCTTTGTCAGATGTTTGCCACAGAAATGAGCAGAGTGACTAATACAGTAGCCAAGCCACCTAGGATGACACAGTCTGGTGGGTTTATTAAGGAGATTGGCCTTGACTTAGGTCCTCAAAGAGGTGGTCTTAAGAAAGAGAAGGACTAGTGGGAACCATGCGGAGTAAACCTAAAGGCACAAACAAGAAAAGAGACAGCCTGGGAAGAAAAGACAGGGAGGACACACTGGGCAAAGCCAGGCTCAGAGCAGTGTCTGCAGCCAGGATGATCTCCACATGAATGCACAGTTCCCAGAAGAGGAAAGTCTAAGTGTCCTCTAACACACACAGGTCTTTAGCCGTAGCTCCTCTCCAAGGGCTCCTCGACCGGAAGTGCTCAGAGCTTCCGTGTGGTTTCAAGAGATGTTTGAGAGCGCCTGTCTTAAGCTAAGACATTAAAAAGAGTTAAAAAGAAGAGAGCCATTCTGTTTTACATCCTACAAATCCGAAATCAGCTCTGCATGGCTATCCCCTGAAAGCAATGTGGTGTGCTGCATTTCACGACGGTGAAGCTAGTTTATGACTTTGGATCGTGGGGATTCATCATAAAACACTCAGGCAACAGGTGCTAAGAATGAGGGGAAAGTATTAAAAGCATTCTTGAATGTAATTGGGAAGGTGTTCTATGGTGACTTGTAGATAAAATTGCAAAGCACAGAATATGTGACACTTGTGTAATGTGTTTTTCTGCTTCATTTCTCCCTGTGGAATCACAGTATCCCACTTTCCCAGGAAGAACGCAAAAACAATGTTGAAGCCATTGTCTGCTCCAGTGTGCTGTCAGGGTGGTCTTACCTCACAGTTGCTGAGGTCCAGAGAGACCCCCTTCAAGCTATGATTGCAGGCCAGGCCCAAGAGCAGTGCCCTGAGGGAAGGAAACACACATATCAGGCATACATATTAGGCATAACTTCACATGAAGAATGACAATATGCATGTGTTAGCATTCTCACCCACACAAAGCAATCACACACAATCACACGCAATCTCTCTCTCTCTCTCTCTCTCTCTCTCTCTCTCTCTCTCTCTCACACACACACACACACACACACACATACACACACACAAAGCACACTGAATAAAGCCTGAGAAATGAACACATTTTCTGAAACCCAGGTCAGACACCAAGCACCCTCTCACTTTTTGAAAATGCCAACTGCATTCTGTCTCTGACAAGCTTGGGCACGTGACACTTCTGCATTCTTCTCTCTGACAGGAGGTGACTCCATCATAAATGCAAGCCTCGAAAATACTGCTATTCCTATGCAAATAAACCCACAGCCCACCTAATTGCATACTGAAATCAAATCGTGTTCATCATAGATAAAGTCCCACCTGCATCTGCTTGTGAACAGCTTTAATGATCCTTATAGAATATTATTAGGTGATTGCTATTAGTGTAGTACAGTGAGGCTGACGTTCCCTAAGGAATAGACAGCGAGGGCATCGGGCTCCACAGTTTTCCAGAGGGTGAAGTGAGAGCTAGATGAGTTTGTTAAGTCACTTAACAGAATGTGCGGGTGCGGGTACAGATACCCTGGAGATGAGGAGGCCCGTGTCTTGTAGCTGTGCCTAGGATCCTGGCACTCCAGCCATCTGCAGGACAATGCAGATGCTATCTCTTGTCTGCAAATTGAGGGGACTGGATACATTGCCCAGGCATCAAAACTTAAAAGTGGATTGATTCCACCACTACATGTCAGTTCTGTAAAGTCCAATACAGGTGAGCACACCTGGATCTACACGTGCACAAGCAGCTCTTAAACCCTATAGAACGGAGGCTCTCTGGGTAAAGGCACCTGCTGCCAGGTCTGATGACCTGAGTTCAACTCCGGTCACTCTGATGATTGACAGAATCAGTTCCTGCAAGTTGTCCTCTGACCTCTACACATATACCATATACACAGGCACGCGTGCACGCGCGCACGCGCGCACACACACTAAATAGATAAATGTAAGAACAAGATAAAAAATTAAAAATAAATTCCACAAAATGAAAAAAGTCTTCAATAAGATCTCACGATGAATTTAGGCAGCAGAAAGGAAAGAGCCAAATGTGAAGCTGACCAGGACACAAGGCAGAGAGCGCACACACTAACCATCTCCTACCAGGCATTCCCTACCTGGAGGAGCACCTGTTCCTGATGATCCTAGAGAAAGGACCTCCACCTAGGGAGAGAACCTCTACCCCATAGCATGTGAGGGTAAAGGTAATGCAGGACCAAAAGGGAGGTTCTTAGAGTTTGTCCTTGTAGCAATTCTCAGGCCTTGGGCATACAGTGAGAACCCCAGAGTAGCCAACGGACAGCTATTCTACATGTACCAGGGTCAGCAATAATTAAAGAATCAAATATTGTGTGCACCAAAACCATCCTGAATATGCTAGTCTCCTAATCTACTCTATGGGCAAAAAGGACTATGCATGTGATGGGTTCAAAATAAATGTTAGCTGTATGAGTATGTCAACAATATGATTAAAGTATAAAAGAATATATGTAGGACACTAACTCTGAGGGGGGTGTACATGCATGCATGTGTGTGTCTATGTGTGTGTACATACACCAAAGTGAGCAAAGAGGTCAGAGGAGTCAGTTCTCTCTTTCCATTTACACACGTGTGAGCATGTATGAATGCTGCATGAGTATGTCACACCACAATATGGAGGTCAAAGGACAACTTTTGGGGGCCAGTTTTCTCCTTCCACCTTTACATGGGTCCTGGGGTCGAAGCTCAGGCTGTCGGGATTGTGTGGCAAGAGCTTACTCCTGCTGAGCCACCTCACCAGCCAAACATTGCCTATTCCACCTCCATAACTACCTTACTACAAACTGATGTCCCTGTATAGATATGCATATGATATATAGTAAATCTGACTATTAGTCAGGAATAGTAAGAATAGTTAAGCATTGGTTAAGATACACACAAAAGAATGTGACCAAAATGGGCTGGACAGAGGTTTAGAAAGACAGTGGTACCTGGGATACTATCTCAAACTCTCCTCCCTTTTCCACATTAGCTACACATGAATGGGGTTCACTGTGTTCTTTCCACACAAGCCCCGGACACAACCTTTATGTGACAGCTTTTACAGAAGGCCAAAAGTCACAGAAAGACTGTAACAGGAGATACAGCAAAAATCCATTGTGCCCAATACTGTCAGCCTGTGAGTCACACTCCTGCCTCAGAAGGCTTTCTCAAGGCGTGCTCTGCCTTCCTTCCAGCACAGTCACGGTCACCGCTGTAACTGTAAAAGTTCTCGAGACAACAGAACAACCACTTACTTTAAGGGCTCCGGAGACAGTTTCGTGCCTGAAAGATTGATTTGCATCAAAGCCAGAGAACTGCTGAAAAACTGCTTGAAGGATAAGGGGACTTCCTTTCCTTTCCTAAGAAAAAGATAAAAAACAAACAAAAAACACAACACAAGAATCAAACAAATGGTTATATTCTATCTGCCCTGCTTATTTGGGTATGCAAATGTGAGATCTATAAAGTCGTATCTCCAATAGACCTTTAAAGAAGAAATAAGTGTCTATATGCTAACATAGGTCATCAAACAATTTATTCCTATTCTTGATATCAAATAAACTCATTGCATTAGTCCACTATTCTTCAAGAAACATTTTAAAAAGAGGTTAGAATTATGTGTTATTCATTAAGGTTAAGACCTTTGCCCCTGGACAGCATCCGTGGTGCAGACTGACGTTGCACTTGGCAGTGTGCTTAATGATAGTTCATTCGCTTGTTTGCCTCTTGACTTTTGACAGTACTGGAGACTCAACCTATGACTCCATGCACTAGAGGCAAGTGCTCTCTACCACTGAGTCACAGATCCAGCTCTGTTTTTTGAGAGTCTCATGCAACCCAGGCTGCTCTTAAATTCACTATATAGCTAAAGACAACCCCAAAGTCCTCTGCCTCCTGTCTACACCTCCCAAGTGCTGGGGAATAGGAATACACCACCACAGCTGGTTTTGTTTTGAAGTCATCTTACTCTTATTCAAACAGGTGGACTCAATGAGAGGGTGACCTGATTTGGAACTGAGGAACAGCACAACTGAATGGCATCAAGCCTGCATGACCAGAAGCCCATGTCTACCACATTCACACTTGAAACCTAATCATTCCAGGCCAAACACTGGAATAAAGGCTAAGCAGAAAATGAAGTGGCTGGACAGTGCTTCCATTTGCTATGTCAGTCTAAGCTGGATCAGACCATACTGCTGAATCAGAGCCGTACTATAATGGCTTGCGAAGGAACTCACCTCAAGCACCCACAGCAAACAGTGCAGGCTTAGCTTGCTCCATTCTCTGAGAACTGGGTCAGCAGCATGAAGCACTTAGCTGAAGCCCATGATGCCACTTAAATTGCAAGTCATACAGAGGGCAGCAGGCACCTCAGGGGCCTACGTCTGCCACATAATATTCACCAGCATTTGGCATGTGCAGAGGTCTTTAAAAAACCTGTGATACTTGAGAACTTTTAAATCAATGTCTTAAAATGTGACAATCTCCAGCTATTTGGAAAGGAAAATGTAAGTCATGGGAATCTTGACCTGAGAAGGAAGGGAAAAGGTCAACTAGGAATAAGCAGGATTCTGATCAGATACATGACATTAGATATTTCAGAGAGCTGCTTTCAGACAGTAGAGCCTGTCAGCTTGTATAGTCCTGCTTCTTCTTCTTCTTCTTCTTCTTCTTCTTCTTCTTCTTCTTCTTCTTCTTCTTCTTCTTCTTCTTCTTCTTCTTCTTTTTCTTCTTCTTCTTCTTAGTATTATTATTATTATTTGTAAGTAAATGCAGTTTGCATTGCTGTTTTGAAATTCTTCTATTCTTGCTTCTCTGCTTTGTTGTTTGGACATTCCCTAATATTCACTTCCCTTTATAAGAAAGACATAGTGACCTCTTACCACTCCAGTGACAGGTGGCTTAGCCCTGTGAGCCTCTGCAACCAATGGAATGTGAAGGGATCTGATGTGACTGTCAGAAGGCAGCTTTCTGAGCCAGGACACACACTGCCAGGCTTGTCCTGCCCCACCCCCATTCCATCTTCCAGATAAAGGATGCTTCTACCCAGGCTGAAGGTGACAGGATCAGCCCACATGGGACCCTCAGAACTACCCAGCCTCTCCTGATGGGCACAACTATGGAATCATTTGTGAGCAAAATCTGACGAGCCTGGTTAACAATCTATGCCTCAGTACATACTCACTAATCTTAACAGAGTTACCAAGTGCTTTCTGGAAGTCTATCTAAGCAAGGTGTTGAGTATTAATGGTTTAATCACAATCTTTCATCTGGATGACAAGGCAATGTGTTAGCATTATTCTGCTACATGCAAAGAACAGCGCTACTGAAGACCGTCATGGCAGTAACCACAGCGACTGAACTCAAAAGAGCTGATTATACAGAAACCTTTATAAGCGCAGCTGTCATCCTGTAATTCAGTTCCTCAGTCAATTACAGCTCTGTCAAAGTGAGGCTTCGTGACCTGCCTCTAAACATATAAGACAGGACAGCCAGGTTGAATACTCTCTCACTATGCTGTCTCCCAGACTTTGACATTCTCTAAGTACACTCTGTTGAGGATTTGGAAGCATA
This sequence comes from Dicrostonyx torquatus, assembly GCA_028555095.1. NCBI lineage: Eukaryota > Metazoa > Chordata > Mammalia > Rodentia > Cricetidae > Dicrostonyx > Dicrostonyx torquatus. The sequence continues at coordinate 988,265 of JAQHUG010000008.1, forward strand.
TTTTTGGTATGTAAAAGGCCCATCTCTTCCTCTCTCTATTGGGTTTTATTTGCTTGTTTGAGACAGAGTCCTATGTAGGTTTGTCAGACTCAATATGTGACTGAAGAACACCTTGAACTCCCAACTCCCTTGCCTTCACCATCTAGGACATCTATGTGTCACCATATGGGAAGTGTCCATATCACTCTTGAATAATGAACCCAGAGTATTTGGAAATATATACTGATATATTTGCCAGGCACAGTATAGAATAAAGCATGCCACCAAACTGAATTTTCCAAACAAGTCAAGTTATTCTCTTGAATATATAAGGCTTTTTAAAAAGTTAATCTTTTAAAAAGATTAACTAGGAAATATGGAGAAAACACTACTTTTAGGCAGTACCCCAGACCACTAAAGCGTATAATGGGCAGAAGATAATCGATGCCATGTGTTCATGATCCTGCATGGTGAGGGTGGAATGGGCTAATGCACAGAATGGCCAGGGATGCCACACCTGTGAGCTCAAGTGCTTTTCATCACTCACTCAATGCAAAGTGGTCAGTGTTGACAAGTCCTGCTGCATCTGATGTGCTGTGTCAGCAGGTGTAAGTCTGGAACTGAGATGTCCATGGAACCGGGATGCTATAATTAGCCCTCCCCTCCCAAAAATCACAATCGGAAGCTCCAAGGTGACCATTCTTGTTTGTTCCCAGAAGCCATACATATTTTCTTCTAACCTCATCATTGAGAAGAAGCTATAGATATTTTAAAAAGGGTTGTACTATATTAAGAGAATACCTGACCAAATATATGAATCCATGCACATATCTACTGTTCATATAAGAAGGCAACATTACAGACAAGGCCCTTAACTTGTGTTTTAAGATGCAACAATAACAACAATAACAAAAACCCTTTAATTTTCAAGACCCAAAAACTTACAGCTATGATTTCAGACCATCCTCCATATACAACATTTAGTTCCCAAGCCAGGTATGATGGTCTATAAACCTGTAATCCGGGCTCTTGTAATCCGGGTCAAGACAGGAAGACTGGCGTGAGTTTGAAATCAGGCTACAGTGTGAGACTCTGTCTTAAGCAACAACCAATTCTCCTGCCATCAATCACTCTATGCTGACTAACCTCACACCTCATCCACAGAAGGGGCTCTAAGACAGCAACGGTAGCAAGGAGACAGCCATACCTGTGAGAGAAGACAGATCTGGAGAGATTGAGCACAGCTAGACACTGAAGGCACCCCCGGAGAAGAGCACTACACACCTGAGGGAGAAACGGACGTTGTCACTTCCACAGAATCCTAGGCCCATGGGAATACTTTACTAAAGAGACGGCCTCCACCCCATCAGAGAGGCGTCCTGAGAGCCCGAGAGATAGAAGAGGCATTACCAATTCCAGAGAACACTCTGTGTTAGATAAGTCCAGGTGAACGATGGTGTTGGGATGAGCCAAAAAATTGTACAAGTGCTGGAAAGAAGCAAAAGAGCGAATGTTAGGCTCTAGAAAGACACACCGCCATGCAAGGTGATGCTTCAGAACACAGTCACCCGCATGCCCCGACCTTCTTGACTGCTTCTCAGAAGGTTTACAGACTTGCCGTTATTCTATCCCCTTCCCAAAGGGCACGTGAAGAAAAATTACACAGGCAAAAATCAAAAAGAAGGCCAAGAGGAATCTTACTGCCATATACCCCTCTTTATACATGGCTTTGTTCTCTCAATTAGTCCAATTCTTATCATATAATTTGAGCACTGCTGAATAAATTTAACTTCTTAGTCTGGAACACCACCTGGATTGCAGTTACTCCATCAAAATCTAGCATTCAAAGTATTGAGGAAAATGCTATTTGAATTTGAGCCATAGATGGTCTCAGGCTATGTTCTCTTTTCTCCAATATAATGATTTTTCCATCCTTACTGACTTCTAAAAATCTAACAAGATTGTCCTGATGAAACTATTAGGAAAACAGAAGAAAAGAACTCAGAACTAAAGTACCGCTAAAATTTCTTGTTTTGGGACACTGCAATGACTAAAATTTCGTGACCCCCCCCCCGCCCCTCCCCCTGCCACAACCTTAAATGGGCACGAAAACAATTAAATAAAGCCCTTTGATGTCCTTTAATTTCCCCGGAGTAAACAGGAGCCGGAATTCCCCACTAGCACAGTCCGAGTGCCCAGGTGACAACCTTCACTTCTCTGCTGCTTCACTGGGTGGCGCCTGGTGAAAGCATACACAAGCTTATGCTGACAGACTGAGCCAACACTCATTAAATGAGGCAGTGTGACTCTATGGTACTCCAGCAAGGAGTTTAAGGGAACACAAGCCTGCAGATGCTTTGGAGTAACCAAAGGCCCAGAACAGATCACATGGTGGCAAGGTCTGGTTCAGCAGAAACATTTTGCCTTTATTTACATAAAGTTTCAGGTTCTAGCTTCAGAAACCTTCCTTAAGGCCCATTTATTTTGGTGTGGTTTTGCTTCCCTCTACCAGTTGGGGGAGCTCTTCCTCCCTGAAGTACTGATGGGGCCCTTAACATGTAGCTTTCCCAGAAAGCAGGCCAAGAGAGCCTGCAACTGATGAGTACTCTAGAACCTCAGTGTGTCTCTGGCTGGGAGCCCATGTCACTCGGCCCCTTCACGGCACTCCACTGTACCCAGAGGCTATCTGGGACAAGCTGTACCCTGAACCAGGAAACGCAGAGCTGTTTCGTTGTCTGAAATCATTATTTGTGTTCCTATTATAGATGAGTTTTATTACTTAATATCTGCCTCTTTTCTTTTGTTTGCCTTTGTTTTTGATTCATTTATCTTATTTTAAAATATTTATTTATCTTACGAATATGCTTATGAGTGTATGTATGTGCGCTGTATCCATGCACAGAGGGACCCATAGAAATAAGAAGATGGCATCAGATCCCCCAGAACTAGTATTATAGATGGTTGTTAGCAGCCATGTGGCTACTGAGATCTGAACCCAGGTCCTCTGCAAGAATAGTAAGCACCCTTAACCACTGAGCCGTCTCTCTTATTCTATTTTTTGAGACTAGGTTTTGCTCTGTAACCCAGACTGGCCTGGAACTCACTTTATAGCCCAGGTTGCCCTCAATCTCAATGCAATCCTCCTGCCTCAGCCTCTTGAACACTAGGAATGTGCTGCCTCATCTAACATTCCACCTCATTTGCCCTTCACGGTGCCACCATGAAGGCTGTGGCACATGCATAAACTCATGAGCATACTCGTAAAATAAATCATCTTAGCAGAGCTTGTTTCTGCGGCCTTTTGCTTTTCCATTTGTCATTTCTGGTGTCCACTGATGATCCTTAAACCTACTTCCTCCCAAGAGAAAACAAGGAACTCATAACTAACCCACCACACATCAGGAAGATCTGTCGAACATTTATATTGCTATGCAAGTACGTAAAACATCTTGTTAAAACTGAGAGAAAATTATTTATTTATTTATTTACTTGCTTACTTACTTATGCCTTCAAAATCAAACTCTAATGAGTACCTCCTGACTACTTTTATCTTATTTATGGACAAGTCTGAGACTAACAAAAGCTGGGCAGTTGGCTCATAGCCTCAATCTCAACACTGAAGAAACTGAGTTAGGAACACTAACCCTGAGCTAGAAGCCAGCATTCTGATACATAATGGGTTCTAGGCTGACCATTTCTCTCAAAACAAAGGAACAGCACCAGTATCCCAACAATGCTATTTGATGAAACTGTTTCCAAAAAGGATGTGACCTCAGCACCATTAAGTAAAAAAGCAACTTAATTATCTCGCCAGGGCTACATTCAGTTGAGGCATTCTCACATTTCCCGAGCATGAACAAGGTTGTAAAGTGTGGCGAACGAAAGCATGGTGGGGGAACAAGCTGGGGAGACAGGGTTAGAAAGGATGGCAGGCCCTCGGAGAGGAAAGGAAATCTTACCGAGAGGTCATCTCCACGGAGAGCATTCCCTGAGAGGTCCAGGTGGGTGAGGGTAGAGGCAGTCAAAGGGTTGGCACTGAGGGACTGACAAAGGCTGTTCACCCCTGCAACAAGAGAAACCATCCAAGCTCAGCATCCACTCTAAGAAACAGAATGAGGCTCGTGAGCATCCACAAACAGCCCTACAGTCAAATGGAACTGCCCAGACCTGTTCTTAGTGGGGACCACTGATGTTGGGCTCCTTGAGAATCCCTCTGGGGAACCAAACTTCTCACAGACAACCTGCACTTCAGTCTTCCAATTTATACAAGAACAGAAAGTGTTTTACTTTAAAATCCCAGAATGATGAAAGCCACCTAGCTGATGATTTTGAGCCAACATTCAATCCTACCAGACGATTCTTGACTTGGTGAACAGTATTTAAGTGATATACAGGCAAATACTGGTCAATTGGGCTACCTAAGTATTGGGAACTTGACAGAGGAATATATTGCTCTAAGGCATTTCTGTTCAAGGTAAAATTTGGATTAAAGTGGACTTGTAAACAGTGAGATGAAATGCTCACAATGTGAAGCAATCAAAAAGACTGCTTCCTTTTGTCGTTAGAAACAGGGTCTCCTCTAGGTATCCCAAGGCAAACTTAAACAGGAAACAATCCTCCAGCCTCTGCCTCCTGCGTATTAGGATGACAGGAGCAGACCACCATGCCTGGCTAAAAGGAACAACTTTCATTTAACACACCATAAACTTTTATATTCAGAAATAGCTCAAGCTGAACTTAACAAAGCCAAGGGGTGATCATTCCAATGGGAACCTGTAAAGGGCCCCTGAGCTTGAGAGAGATTAAACACTGAGATGTGGAAAAAGCAAAGACAGATGCATTGAGAAATATTTCTAACAGGTATAAAGAAGAATTCCTTGGCTATCAACTCAGCATTTATTGCTTATAACGTGTAGAGTTATACAAAGATGCAGTTTTTGTCCTGCAAGAATCTAGAGCCCATCATGATAAATATTAAATTCCAGAATATATATATATATATATATATATATATATATAGAGAGAGAGAGAGAGAGAGAGAGAGAGAAGAGAGAGAGAGAGAATTTTTTTAACCAAAATTCTTTCTTGAAAGCATAACATTCACTAGACAGAGGTGTCTGAGGCTCAAAGATTTCTACCTGATCATATACAGGCTTGCTCAGTGGCAGACACAGACAGATCAACACAGGTGGTTTTCATGCCTGTGGGCTCTGCATCTGTGGATGCAGCCAACCATCACGGAAATATTCCAAAGTTCTTTGTTTTGTTTCTTTAGAGTGACAGCTCATTCTGACATTCAGTACTGGGGAAGCTGAGGTGAAAAAGGATTTTGAAAGAGTTCAAAAGGCAGCCTGAACTATATTGTTTGAGGCAAGGCCAGCCTACATGGAACTGCCCCCCCCAAAAAAAAAGTCACTGTAATTTTGAGTTATATACTGATACCCATCTCAAAAACCCAGAAACAAAAGAGGCCTATGTACTGAGCAAGCGTGGACTTTTTTCTCTGTCAGCATACCCTGGGTGATACAGTATGTGTGTGTGTGTGTGTGTGTATTGGCTAGGGTTTTGTTTTGTTAACTTGACACAAGCTGGAGCCATCTGGGAAGAGGGAATCTCAATTGAGAAGATGCCCATCAAAGTTCCTGTAGTTAAATCTGTAGGGCACTTTCATGATCACTGATTGATGTGGGAGGATCCCGCCCACTGGGGGTGGTGCCACCCAACAACAGGTGGTCTGAAGAATTACAAGACACTAGACTGAGCAAGCCATGGAGAGCAAGCAGTTAGCAGCACTTCTCCTCCGTGGTCTCTGCTTCAGTTCCTGCCTCGAGGCTCCTGCCTTGAGTTCTACCAACCCAGGCTTCCTCTGATTATATATAAGCTAAATAAAACCTATCCTACTTAAGGTGGTTTTGATTAGTGTTTTATCATAGCAATAGAAGGCAAACAAAGACAATAACTATTTACACAGACTTACATTATAGCAGGTTTATAAATAATCTAGAGATGACCTCAGACAGACACAGCGAGATGTGTGTCGGTTATACGCAAAGGCTATGACACTTTATATAAGGGACATGGTACATGGATGGGGAGAAGCTGGAATCAAGCTCTAATACCCCACAGACCCTGAGGACAAGCATCCTCAGGATCCAGTGAGGCAACTGCCATCAGCCACACAAGGATCAAGAGCATCCAGTGCAAGGAGATAGGAATAACAAACAGTTAACAGAACCTGCAGTAATATCCCAAAATAATCCTCTATAACAAATCCGTGTACACTATATAGAATCTAAATCAAGGTGCAGATGACCAACATCCTTTCTTTATCTTGTCATCTATCTATATTCATCTTTCTGTGTGTGTGCACATTCATGTGCGTGTGTATGTGTTCATGTGGAGGCAATAGGTCAACCCTGGGAGATGTCCACCTCCTTTGTTGAAACAGGATGTCTTACTGACCTAGGGCTCACCAATTAGGTTAAGTTGATCAGTTAATGAGCCCCAGGGATTCGCCTAGCTCCTCCTCCTCAGTGCTGGATGACAAATATCTGTCACCAGGCTTGCATTTTTGTTTTGTTTTGTTTTGTTTTTTGCATGTGGGTTCTGAAGATCAAACTCCAGACCTCACACCTACAAAGAAAGTGCTTTGTTTCCTCCCCCGCCACTTCCCCAGCCTTCAGTGTTCACCATTCTCTTTTTAATGCAATGACTGAGCCTAAACTATATGGAGAATACCAGACTCTCATCGGTAAAATCATTTATGAAGTCATATATTTAAGTGAAGCATTATAAAACCCAATAAATAAATTCCAAAATGAGAAGACCAAATTAATCCTGACAGCAAAGAGTCCCTTGGCAAGTGTGGGTACCTGGCAGATAGCCAACCTCTGACTAGACTCCAGAGGAAGCTCCTAAGGCAGAAGGGTCGTCCCCTCCCATTTCCTGAGCCCACATTTTACATGAGGCCTGTGTTAATAAGCTGAGGAATGACAAGAAGTTTCAAAACGATAGCACTGGAGAAACATGGGCTCTTATGACCCAGTTGCAGCACAGATTGGCATGCCATCCTCGACTCTGGTTATTGTGGGATTCTGATCATGCTTGGTATTCATGATTGGAGAGTTTACAGCTGGAAGAGGTGGCTCCAGATGGTCCTGCCTTGACATAATCTGCCAGCCAGCAGGATGTCTGTGTGGGTCCAGAAAGCCATCAAGTGGTGAGTGTCTGGGGTGAGGGAGGGTGCATGTGGTGGGGATCATGGGAGAGTTTTAAAAAAATCTGTCTACTATTATGGAACCATGAATATACATGTTTTCTAGAAACTAAAATATGTCACACTTAGTAGAAATTAAAGCTACGGTTACAAAACTCAAAACCTTTCAGAACCTGCGCATGTGCCATTAAAAAACCAGTATGTTTCAAACTGAACAATTCAAGGCACACATCTTAAAATGACAATTTAAAGTTCTACAGATCCTATTTTATAAAACAATGCTAATTCTCAAAGCACACATTTTGGTACAGACTCCTGCATTATATGAAAGACAGAAGCAGGGAAGCAGTAGTTGGGACAGTAGTAGACTAGGCTGTCCTCACTCAAGGGCACAAAAGAACCTTCTTTCCCAGTGCAGTTACCTACTCTTGCCACACTGAGGGATAGAATGTGAGGACAGGACATGAGTGAGGACAGGCTACCTCAGAACCAAAGCCTGTCCTGCAAAGGAACACAGTTGCACATTAGTATATACAGAGAACTTCCAAACATTAAGAAAAATAGCACTGTAAATAAAAAACTAACCAAGAATGCCAAGTAGCAACATTCCAAGAAGATACACAAAAGACTAAGGAAAAGAGGGGAAGATGCCCTAAGCTAGTGGTTTTCAACATGTGGGTCGTGACCTCTGAAGACCACTGGAAAACACAGGAATTTACATTATGTTTTATAACAGTAGCAAAATTACAGTTATGAAGTAGCAGTGAAAATAATTTTAAGGTCAGGGGTCACCACAACATGCGGAACTATATTAAAAGGTCACAGCGTTAGGAAGGTTGAGAGCCACCACTAGAGAAAAAGAGAACATTGAATGCTTATATGTTTCAGAGAACAAAAAGGGCATCTGCCACAGCATTTCATGACTATAACCCTAGCACTCTGGAGGCTGAGACAATTGCCATGAATTAGTAGCCTGCCTGAGTTACAGAGGAAGAGAACAATCAAGAGTTCAAGGCCAAATTGTGCTACATGAAGACTCTATCTCAAGAAAGCAGGGGGATGGTGAAAATGGAAAATAATATTTAGTGGTGGAGAGAATATAAACAAATTTATACAAAATACTCCAAGGAGAAAGCAATAAGAGATATGAAAACTCTAAATATGCACATACTCTTTAAGCTAGTAATTCTATTTAAGAAAATTTATCCTAAAAAGGAAATTCAGGAAATAAGCAAAATTAGTGGCCAAGTTCACATCAATGACACTGGCACTGCTGGAGAAGTTAGCTATGTATGTGGTCCATTATTCAAATAAATCACATAGTGTTACTGTATAAGCTGGATCATCTTGTGACCCCTAAAAGTGAGTTTGTTTGCCAACATCAACAATCACAATGCACTGAATGGCAGCAGCTTGTGAAACACCAAACAGTGCATGTAGCTCTGCACGCATGTATGGACGTCAGACAACAGCAGGCAAGGTTGGGCCCAAATAGTGACAAATTAAAAATAATTTTTGCTTACTTACTTAACCTAGCAGCATCTTTAAATTTTTTGCCAAAAATATGCCAAAAAGTTGATAATTATCAGAAAAGGGATCTTCTGAGAATCAATCTCTGAGAATAGCAGGAACAATGAAAGGTGTGAATCTTAGCTTGGGACTTGTATATGGTTCCTGGAACCAGATCAGCTAACACTGACCTAGGGAAATTTCTCAGTAGTCGTTGACATGCTAGTCAACAGTAGCAAGTTAGTATTAAACAGGGGTACACAAGTATAGACACATGAGATGGTGAGATTTATGAATCAATTGCAATTCCAAAACACTCCTAGTTTAATTCTATAATCAGAATAATATGTGACTGGATGAATCACTACCCAGAGCTGCTGGCAGTTAACTGAAGTGCAGTCACAGTGACCACTTGAGACAGGGATGATGTCAAGCACAGCATTGGATGAATCATGCTTCTACCAGCCAGAAACTACAAAACCAAAATGTATGTTAAAAACAGAGGGACGTGCCATACAGCATGGGAAGGAGCAAGTGGGGAGTTGGAAGGGAAGTGCTTCACAAAGAAAGTTAGAGAGTGGCCAGATGTCAGAGGTAGTGGTTCACTTCACTGGCAGTAGGCGTATGTAGGTTGTTCTAGGTTTAACTAAAAGTGTGTAGTAACCCATGACAGCATACCATGGTGATGGCAGTGATCTTGATGTAGGTGGTGAAGGTACTGCTGGTGGCAGTTGTCCCTGACGGTCACATTGATAGTGGTAATGTTGATAGTGATTCTGATGGTTATGGTAAGAGAGAGAGGTATGGATGGTGAGCATGACAGTGATAGCAATGGTGGTGGTCACAGTGACAGCAATAGTGAGGGTGAGAATGACAACAATGGTGATGGTTACTCTGATGGTAACAGCGACAGTGAGAGTAATGGTCATGCAATAGCAATGAGGGTGACAGCAGACCATGGTAGCGATGGATTGGTGACAGTGAGGCAAGGGTGATAATAAGGGTGACAATAGTAACAATAGTGACAGAGATAACAATGGTGATACTGAGTGTAACAGTGAGAGTGATGGTGATGGCACAGTGAATGCTGTCATGGAAGGGAGTGGCAGCTGCTGGCAGTATTTATTAAAGTGCTTGGAACTATACCATGTTTACTCATTGGACACCACTACTATGACAAAATGGCGATTTACTTCTATCTCACAAGTCAATAGGGAATAGAGATGAGGAGAGCAGTTCCCAGAATGTGGGAAAGCCAGGCTTCAATGACAGGTATTCTGAACTGACTGATAGACAGCAGAGAATGCCACTTATGAAATGGCCTCACTGAACCTTACAATAGCACAGGCTTTGTGCCAAGAAGATTCAGACTCAAGAGCAGCACAAACCCAAGGGGAGTCATTCTCATAGAAAGGACATGGTACTGAGACCATGTGTGATCCACAAGTAGACGAAGGGAAGAGCAAGTGACTCTGGTGGCCTCAGGAGTGGGACATCTATTGAAGCAGAGACCTCCCAACAGATGAAACTTTTGTCAGGTTCACTGAAGCTCTCCAAGTAGCTGGAGATGAAAGGGTGTTCAGGCACCAAGCTGGACATAGAGACAAATTCAGAGATGGAGGAAGGGCTTTTCTGATACTGTTGTGAACCGATACTCACTCAATAACACTGTGGACAGAGCAACAAAAGGGACAGGGTCTGATGAGTGACTAGATAAATAACAGAGCGGGGAGTCAGACCTGAGAGAAAGATAAAGCATTTCTGGGAAGAGAACAGAGACTGGAATTGGGGGACTATGGCCGTCACTCAACAGCAAGCCCCAGTGCCTCTGCATGAAGCAGATGTTCACGCTGAAAGCTGGGGAGGTCAACATCTTTCGCCAAAAATGAACCAAAAAAAAAAAACAAGACCAAGTGCCTTCAGGAAAGTGAGCTACAAGACTAGAGGCAGCCAGCACTCCCTGGGTCAAAGCTTAATTAGGAGGACTGCACATAAATTTAAAAACTATTTTCTACAAAGAAGTCATTTAAGTTTAGATGATCAAATTTGAATTGTACAGTATCTTTACATTACATCTTTACTACCATCATAATATAATTTGTATATTTAATCAACTACATATCAGAGAAATAGTTGGTCAAAAGCAACAGGTACAGCAATCAGAGACACAGTGTAAAGTATATCACATATACTGTACCTTTAGGTGACAATGAGGTTCTAGATAGGTTTAAATGCTTCAATCCCTTTGGGAGTTTGGCAAACTGAATACTTAAGGAGGACACACCTGAGAAAGGAAAATAGATTATTAGAATTTCAAGTACTTAGAAGCATAACTGTTTTACAAGGTATAAAAATTAAGTATGATTTGAAGAAAGTGGACGTACTTTTCTATCTGAAGTTAGGGCTTCTTTTGTAGTAATTCTCTGTCATGCCCCCACCCCTTCCTTCTGTGCTATCCACCAGGCTGGAGAAATAGCAGACTCTAATACATAAAGTGTCTAAAATGGTATCCTTACATACTTCATGTCATAATGCTGTTCACAGCAAAGCCGTGACTTGTGAACTGACCCGGTCAGTAAGTGCTTTATATGCAAGCACAAAGACCTGAGTTTAATCCCCCATAAACCACATTTTTAAAAACCAGAAACAGTGACACACACCTATCATCCCATCAATGAAGAGACAGAGACAGGTGGAGTTCTGAGGCTGCTGCTCAATCTCGCCAAATAGACAAGTTTCAGATAAAAGGAAGTGTTCCAATCTCAAAGAAACACAGTGGGCAATGCCATTGGAGGTTGACGTCTGGCCTCCGTAGTATAGGCACACACGTGTGCACATAGACACATGTTTGCCACATACAGATGCAAACATACAAAAATAACATTAGGAATAAGTAGGAATAAGTTGCCACCTGGAATATGTTCTCAGAGGTCAAAGTACACAGCACTAAACAAGATCTCCTAAACTAAGGGACAAAGTCTTAAATCCTAGCAGCTATACAGAACTTCTGTCTCTGTCTGTCTTTCTTTGTCTGTTCTTCTCCCTCTGTCTGTCTGTCTGTCTCTCTAGGTAAATAAGACACAACTCCTCTAGGGAGGGAGATGCAGAGCCTTGCTCTTCTTTGTAAGCTCTGTCTTAATGAGATGATCTCTCTTTGGAATGAGCGGATGCAATTTCATTATTGTCAAGAACAGGGAGCCTTTACCTACTCAAGTAGCAGCTCTGCTATTACCAGATGAATTCCTGTACTCAATTAGCTGAAGCCTAACAACTTCGAACAGAGCATCAGAGCCGTTTTAAACTCCAGAAAGCTGGGTTTTGAGGCTCAGGATAACTCACAAAGAAATTTTCGTATTTAAAATTAGGTGTCTCCCAAAAGTTCACAGTAAGAGAGAGGGGACTGGAAATACTAGCTCACTCACTCAGGAACTGCAAGCAACTCGGTGATCTTGTAAATAAAATAAGGAACAGATAAGCATGTGACCTTCCTAATGTCTTTCAAGCAGCCTGAGGCTGTGGGTGAACTATGCTCCCCACATGAATTGTAGGCTATTTAAGAAAAACCCCAGTACCAGACATGAGAAACCTCTATTTGAGTTGTCAGTCAGGGTAGTCCAAGTGCTAGGCTATTGCTGTTGCCTTTGGCTACCTCTTGAGTTGAAGATAAGTACCTACTGCAAAAGACACTACTACACTTCTCAGTGTAAGTAGAAGATTCAAAATAGAGCTAACCTGAAAACCTCTCACTTGCCAAGAGAGGGAAGCAATCAATGGTCTTATCGAACTGGAATATCAATGAACTATAACAATGCCCAGCATAGCAAGACATCACTATAGGTGCAATGATGGCACTCATCTTGGCAGCTCCCAATGACTGTCTAACTTATGGTCCACTCAGCAGGAGGAAAATTAGGCCTGGTACTAGAAGCCTAACCAACTACCTGAGACTAGTGAGACCATGAAGCTTAAAGGAGAACCTGTCCTGTCACCTTATTAGATCATCATAATTCCTAGCTGCATTCTAAATCTCGTTATAGAAACAGGTAAGTGTAGCTCTCACCCCATCAAAGCTTCTCTTCACAGTAAAATGCACACCATTACAGAAAACCACAACAGGTCATAACGTGCAAAACAGCTCCTGCACCAAAGGCTCAAGGAACATTGCACATCAGGGAGCAAAAAGATTGGGAGAGCCAGAGGAGCAGAATGTGTGCTATGAGACTGTGTCTCTAGAAATGACAGGGACACTATACTCATAATGCCCTGACAAGATGGCTCACTCACACCTGAACAATGGTAATAATATCAATAGATATCTTAATGAGAAGGGGGAAATCTCATGGGATCCCACCAGTAGACAAAAAGCTACAGACAGTTAATGACTGCTGAAAGGGAGAGAGCTAGCCTCTTCAAGGGATGAGTCTCTTAGTTGAGTAGTCAATACAGAGTGGTCAACCCTGACATCATATAGACACAAGTTACACTAAAGGACTCAGCAGGCCTCATTTACGTGTGTGTGTGTGTGTGTGTGTCTGTGTGTGTCTGTATGTGTCTGTGTGTGTCTGTGTGTGTGTATGTACCAATAATAAAAATGCATAATCAACTGGGGAAGGAAGGACATAGGAGAGATTGGGGAAAAGAGGCATAAGAAGGATTGACAGGAAGGCAGGGAAGGAGGGAGGTGATAAAATCATATTCAATTTTTAAAATTAATTTCAAAAGATTGCATAGGAATATAAATGCTTCAAATATTCAAAAAGTCAAAGATGGAGGTGAGGATGGGGAAGGGAGTAGGAGGAGAGGAGGGAGAGGAAACTGAAGTTGAGATGCAAAATAAATTAATTCAATTGACTTTTTAAAAAGTCAAAAGTGGCTTATCTGAATAAAAATATCATACGCTAAGAGACACACTGAGGCATGTGTGTTTAAAAGTCAAAAATGAAAAGCATGAAAAAATACAGCAAAATCACAAACACAAAGAAATACTGCAGTTATAATAAAATAATTTGGACTTCCCAAGTAGATCAGTGTGATAATTCACCAATGAAGAGACTATAATTATTCTAGTCTGTTATGTTCTGACCAGCATACTGACAGCTGTTAACTGAGTATGACAGAAATGAAAGCACATGTATTTCTACACACAGGCACACACATATATAGACAGAAGTCAAAACACATGTATTCCCACACAGGCACACACATAAACAGACTTTTTTCTCCAAAGTGCACTTTGAGCCCACATGCACCAGTGGTGACTTAAGTCATGGGCAGAGTATGTTTCTTTGGCTCTGGTTTCAAGGCCAAAGTGTGTTTCTCTGGTTTCAGGGTCAGGGTGTATTTCTTTGGCTCTGGTTGCAGGGCCAAAATGTGTTTTGTTTTGTTTTTTGTCTCTGGTTTCATGGCTAAAGTGTGTTTCTTTGTCTCTGGTTTCAGGATCAGGGTGTGTTTCTTGGGCCAGCCCCTTTACCCTACAATCACTCTAAAAGTAATACCTAGCAGAACAAAATTCTCTCTACTAAACATTAGCATTAAACCTAAATTTTGTTGCATTTGGGTTGATTTCACTCATTTTAACTTTCTTCTTTTAAAGTTCTGAATGGTTTAAAAAAATAGGAATAAAACACAAACAAATACTAGTTATAGCCCTTGCTAAAGTTGTCCCTGCTTCTCTTGGTAGAATATGGCGTCCATTAAGACAGTTTCTATAACAAAATAAAGAGAAGAGAGGGAAGAGGAGAGGAAGGAAGGGGAGAGAATGAAGGAAAGAGAATAGAGGGTACATACATACACTCATGTAGACACACACACACACACACACACACACACACACACACGTGTGATGTACACCCTGAGGAAGAGAAGAGTGAGGCACTGGTGGCCAGGAGAGTTCCACAAGCTCCGCACAGAAGCCCTTGCTTTGGCACAGTTCCAAAATAGAGCCTCAGCAGGTACGAAAATGTAGGTGTTGTCAGGCGAGAAGAAAGAAAGGGAAATGCCCTGCACTTGCTGAAGCTGGTTTCCCAACAGTGTAAGAGAAGAAAGTTATCCCGAACGAACAAGGTCATTACAGAAGGAACAGGGGACATGATGGGCCTCCAGAGCTGGGAATTACAACCAAGTTTACGACTTATAGCCTCCATTGGAGATTTTATTACTAGACCTTCCTAAGCTTTTTTTAAAAGTATGCAGAATAACGATGTATTTTCTCTTCAAAATGCAACTGTTCTAGCTTCCTCTACTTCAAAGCATTTTTATCTAATGAAAAATTAAAAGATGTTTCATATGCTAATTTGCTATCCATCATTATTAACTCCCATACACAGGAAAATTAAGTTTGACATTGTAAATTTAACCCCATTAGTCACATGTGCTTTAAAGGCTTAAAACATCATATACAGTTTCAACATTGGGCCACCCTGCTGTCACTGAGATTCACACAGTGAGAAATGGGATCAATAGGCCCTGACTAATCTAAAGCATTATGTTAATGAGCTAACAAAACTCTGTCTGCAGCGCTCTAGTAACATGATCCAGGGAAATAAACGTCCTGTTTTTTATCTGTTAGGAAGCACCCAGGGACCACTGTGGCTCCCACCACTTGCAGAGCTGAAACAGGCTGATAGACATAATTTCAGAGCAGTCTGGTTTGGAGACCTTACCTGAAAAGGCAAAAAAACCCACAAATACATGGAGATAGGAACACTAAAAATATCAAATCACATTAAACCTTTTAGATTTTGGAGCTGAAGAGATGCCTTACAATGGTCAAGAGCAATAGCTGCTTTTCCAGAAGTCAAGTGTCAGTTCCTAGCACAGAGCTGTCTACACCTCCAGTTCCAAGGGTCAGATGCCTCCATAGGCACCAGGGATGCACGTGGTGCACAGACACACATGCAAGCAAAACACCCATACTCATAAAATAAAATTTAAACCAAAAAAAAAAAAATTAGATTTCGGCCAATTCCCGTTGGAAAGTGAAGAAATACTAAAAAAGAGTTAATAAGCAAAATACAATAAGCTGTTTCTATTTTTTCAAATAAAAGAAAGCCAGGTATGATGGGTCATACCTGGAAGCTAAACATCCAAATGACTAAAGCAGGAGGATAGACAAAGTTTGATAGCAGACCGGATCATGTAGTGAGTCCAAGGAAAGGCTGGGCTACAAGGATATAGGGAAACGGGCCTACAGGAAACAGGCTAAAGGACTATAAGGATTACAGGGCTACCAGGCAACTAGGCTAAAGGTTATAAAGGCTACAGGAAAAACAGGGCAACAAGCAAATAGGGCCATTGAGCAACTACAGGGCCACGAGGTTATAGGGCCCTGTAGAAAGACAGAAAGGCAGAAACACATCTTTTGAGAGAGAAAGGAAAGAAGAGGAAAAAGAAAACATATTAAGAAGAAAGAATTTGCAAATTAAGGGATATTGGTGAGTGGAGAGGAAATGGACTCCACCTACCTACCTTTTAGTTCTGAAATTCAAACCTATGACATTTAAAAAATATTGTATTGCTTTACTCTAACAATAAGGAGATTAAATGTGGTTAAAATGATTAATCAAGGAAAGCACTGCTTTATTTCTGCCACAGAGAAACAACATCTGAAGCGTTAGAGCGAAGATTTCAAAAAATCCTTTGACACATAATGGAACAAACTAACTTGTTCAAACAGCACAGAACTGCTTAATTCTACTTCTGAAGGGAACCTGTATAACCAGATTCAAAACCCACCATGCACACAGTACACTGATGCACTGACCAATGGTGAGGCAGGAAATCACAGGAAGGGGTCTGCACACACACACAGTCTCTTCCTTCCTTGTCCCAGACACACAGAGGCGCAGCAGTTTCCTCTCCCTTAAGGCATGAGCAAGAATATCTGTACTCCATCTTCACTAGGCCATGTCTGTCATCAAGTAGAGTCAGAAAGACTACCCGTTTCCTAGTGCTAGGTGACATAGCTCTGTCACAACTTGGGAGGAGGGGAGGTGGCATAGGCAACTTCAGAAACCTAATACACGTCCAAAGACAGATGATAAAAAGCCACCAGAGATGTAAACAACAATCCTAAAAGCTATTTCAAATCAGAGCCACCAATGACGGTCGGAATAGGCACCTCAGGTCAATGATTGTAAAATAAATAGCATTAGGTGGGAATCTAAATCAGCTTTAAGTGAAATAATCAAACTTGGGATAAAATGAAGGGAGGAAGTAAAGAAAGATGAAGCTGACCAAGTCACCATCGTATAAACTGAATTGAGCTTGGGGGGTATCTCATTCCTGCAAGGCTGAGGTAGGAGGATCGCTGAGAGTTAGTTAAAGCCATCTTGGGCTACAGACTGAGACATTCTCAAAAAACCCAAAGGAATGCCATTATAAAACCTATTACTTTTATGCTAGACTAAACTTTTTATTAAAAATCATAAAATTATTACCTGGAAGTTTTCCGAAAAGAGCAGACTATCATACTCAGGGAAGAAGATGAAGTGAGCGGGGTTCGCTACTGTCAGAAAATTGCAGATCTACAGTCAGCTTCAAAAAGGTGACAAACGACACTGGGTTCTCATACCCATCAGTGTGCAGCCCATTGTGAAACCAGTAAATGAAGTCCGGTGAGAAGGAGGGGGTGATGGCTAGTGTTTGGTCAACTTGACACCATCTAGGGTCATTTGGGAAGAGGGGAACCTCAGTTGAGAAAATGTCCCCCTCCAGATTGGCATGCAGGCAAGTGCATGGCACATTTTCTTAATAGGTTATTGATATGTGAGGACCACAATTGTGGGTAGTGCCACTTCTGGGTCAGTGGTCCTGGGGTACCATAAAAAAGCAGGCTGAGCAAGCCTTGGAAAGTAAACCAGGAAGTGGCATGGCTCCATGGTCTCTACTTCAGTTCCCCCCACAGATATGTACCTTGAGGGCCTACCCTGACTCTGAAAACTGTCTCTTTCATCTGTAATTTCACTTGTGCAATAGTGGCTATGATATCTCCCCCTTACCATGCATTTTCATGTAATGTGTACATGTAATCTCATGATTATATCTCAATTTTATGGGCACACATATTTGTGGATGTTCTTCACATTTAGCTGCATAATTTTAATGAACAGAAACATACTACAATATGCTTCATAACTAGACCTATTGTTCCATGCGGACTGTAAAACACTTAGAGGTCTGTTCTCTATCCTTGGCTTACTGACAAGGCAAATTAGTCAGACAAAGTGTCCTTGCAGAACTTTCACAGAGCAGAACTGCAGGTATCTGGCCTTGTAGGAGCTAAGTGGTTCGGAAGATTTAAGGCGAACTAGGGTGATACTGCAGGTGTCTGACTTGTTATATCACAGTCCTTTAAGCAATCAATAGCAACCTATTTTACCCTAAGCTTCCATCACCAGCACCTCCCTGTTCTGACTCAAAGTAGCAATAGCACTTTGTGCCAGGTTTTGATGTAAGTTTAGCTCCTGAGAGTCAGGTATTAATAAGAAAAGGCTGTAAGCTGACTAAACATGACCAGATATTGCTAGCGAGATTTGCATTGGTATGGATCTTGGTCTATTGATTTATAAATTTTAGGTCAGTTTTGTCATATGTACATTTCTGGTCTTGATTAAAGTATTGTATTTGTGCAGCTTATTTAAAAATGTAATGTATAATTAAGAAATATAGGTTAGTAGATAGTCATCTATAATAGTCAAGTGTGTAATCATGTTAGTTAGGCTTTCTAGATATATAGAGGTATATTTCAGTTAGACAGTTATTCTTCAAATCTTTCAGGGACCTTCAGAATATAGCATTTAAAATGTCCTAAGAGCTTAAGAGTTTTCATGACAGTGAGTCACATATGCTCCTGAAGTAGTCAAGAGGATGATGGTCATCGAAGAGGCTCCTTATGGAGTTTGTTAGTCCTTTGGGCAAAAAACTGCTCTTGCCTGAACTGCTTGATGAACTGGACATGCAAGACCCACAGAGAAATGACTGCTAAACTTGCCTAAAGGTGGCATGGTCCTTCAGGATTTTTGCTTCATGAAAGAGTCTGCCAGACATTCTGTAGGAAACAGAAGAAAGCAACTAATAGACTTTGCCATTACAAGGCAGAACAGATCTTCAGATTTTCTGTTTCATGGAAAAGTCTGCTGGATACTGTGGACTTGTAGGCTGAAGACTGGCTGCCCCAGTGTTACAGAAGAGCTTTCGGTGACTGTTCAGGTAGCGAAATGTCTCTGTCAATTCTAGAGTTTTAGAAGTTGCCTACAATGTACTTCCTGTTAACTTAAGTAATATTATATCCTTCTGGGGTCTTTGATGGCCTGAACCCTGGGAGACAGTCCTGTGAGCTGGACTCACAAGCTATCAACCATTGACTATCCATAGTTCAAGGACATTCTCCCTGACCTGGTCCCTTATTCATCCTGGGATTTCCATGGGGCCTCTGTGCATCTCCTCACCTCTGACAAGGTGAATGGACTGGCTCAACCTGTGTGGCCAGACCTAAGGCTAAAAGCAAATAGGGCAGTCCATAGGCCTGGGACTGGCTCAACCTGTGTGGCCAGACCTAAGGCCAAAAGCAAATACGGCAGTCCATAGGCCTGCTGGTTACGGGAACCATGACCCATCAACTATCAGAGCTGCTCCAGGTATCCATCCCCTTAGATTCAGCAGACTCCTGACTCACACTGTACTTCAATGGCGGTTAACCAGTGCCTCCCCACAGGCAACAGCTAGCTGCTGGGAGGATCCCCTAGATGGGAGAACAAACTCTACTGGGGAAGGGGAATGAATGTATACAGCATGCACAGGGAGGAAAGCTGTCAACACCTAAATCAAGAATAATCACTTTCACTCGCATGGCTCCTAGTTCCTCATCCATCAGTTGACTCACTGCCTCTGACGCTGGGGCCATCAGGAACCACAGCACATCTGGCTCCTACACATATCCTGCACCCTAAGTATTTTGAAAACAATAAATTCACAATGCTCTCCATTAGCCTGCAGGAGACCCTGGCCACCTCATTAGGGAAGCAGCTGGGTGAGGCGGTCCCACCCCTAGAGATCTTCCTCTCTACAGGGGGTGCCTTTCTCTGTTTTCTGTTTCTTTGCCCCTGTGGTGAACTGCTGGTCACGCCTTAGGGCTTCTGAAGATTTCCCAGCACCACATCTGTCTTCTGTCAATTTTGTCTCTATGGTTTCCAGCTCACATTTGCTTCCAAGTGACTAGGAGGGGCCCCTCTGCTTGGCTTTCTGTTTTCTTACCTGCTCACAACTGCCAATGAACTTGGTCCACATGCCTGTTTACTTAAGTCTACCAAAGTAACTCCTACCTCACAGAGATAATATAATAAATACCTCAGGGCTCAGAAATGTCACCAGAGCTCCATCCCTGCCTCAATGTCCTTCATGAATTAACTTCTTCCTCTGATGAATGCAGTCCTATCTAGCTCTTACACACTAGCCATCACACCGCCTCCCCCATGCCCAATTTCCTCGGCATTGCCTGCCCTCTTCTCTTGTCCTACACAGTCGCTGATGACCGTGGGACTCTGATGATGGTCAAGTGTCCCTAACAACTCCTATGAGCCAGTCTTCGACTAGCCTTTGTCTCCTGGAGGACTGTGTGGTGATATTATTCAATTCCCCTGCTACTGTGCACTTAGACTGATACCATCAGTCTCAAATCGTCAGCCTCATGAGAAGGCTGGAGAATTCCACTGTTTGTTAAAGGTTTTCCTCAACTGAAGCTGTTCAGGTACTATGTATTTCCCAATTACCAGCCTCTCACACTAGGCCACTGTGACGCTCCGTAGATGCATTAGAATCATGGATTTTTTTCTTTCTGTGTATCAAAGGGAGCCTTGAGGAGTGTCATCCATCACTCCCAACTTACTTTCTTCCTCTTCACTAACCAACTTTCCTCATGGGTTCCACAGTTTAGGATCTCCAAAGGAGCTCATTAGAGCTCACCTGACCTGTCCTCTCTTCTCCTCTCAGCCCCATAGCCATAAGAAGCTGCAAGGCAACATGTCCATCTCCTTGCCTCTTTTTATTCAATTTACCCATCAAATCAGAACCCAACTTGGGGGTGGGGGATGGTGATAGAGGCATAGCCTTTTCCCACTGTAATTCTTTCTATATATAAATAAATTCCTTCTGGAGAGCCAACTCCGCCTTAGATGAGTCTCTCCACAGGAGCTGGCTGGCACTTCTGCTCCTTAGTGATGTACTTGGAGCCTGCAATATTTACATTAGATCATCAACTCTTCTCAGGGTATCTCCATATTCAACACGGTAGGGTCTACTAATCAAGTGGGTGGGCCACTTTACACCAGAGAAGACTGCCACTCTGGGATACCTCCACACCCTCCTCCTTCTGATGACTCAGGTGTAACTACAGGTCTTCCTCCCCATAGCAAGGGCAATGCGACTGTCACTACAATAGAAACCACCCCATTTTATAACATAGAGAGGGCCATACTGGGGTTCCCTGCCTCCAACCCACCAATGATACTCCACCCTCAGCCTCAGTTCTTCGTTTACAGCAGAGACAGCACCACAGTTCTTCTTCCCCGGTCCTGGGGGTCTCTTTCCAGTAGTCATGGTTGCTCTGATGAAAGTGACAGCTGCCATGCCTATACAATGGCACCTGATGCATTCACCCACTCTTTCCCTCTGCTCACTAAGTCAAATTTTCTGTCTCCTCTCCACAAGCCCATGATAATCCAAAGGCTACAGACCTGTCCTCTAGACTCTGGTATGACAAGTAGTCCATGCTGTAAATAACCAGGGTTTGCTCTATCAATATTCATATCACAAAACCAACAGCCACAGTTTCTGTCTGAGAGCTCTCAAGTAGGTTTCATGGTATTAAATCTGGTGCTTAAATTTTTTCAGGATTTTGGCCTATTACACCCTAAGGCAGATAGGATCACTGGCCCAGGCTCTCTCTTCAATGTCACAGACCCTGCTCTTTGACCACCCCCAAGCATTTGATTGCTTTAAAATATAAACCATTGCCATTGAAAAGCTCAGAACTCCTGCCATGTTGGCACACGCTATAATTCCAGCACTCAGGAGGGAAAGGCAGGACAAACAGAAGTTTATAAACAACATGAGTTGTCTAAGTTACCACTGTCTCAAAACTAAATACATAAGAAAAGGAGGAAGAAACACAAGCTATATTCTCTAAATTAAAATTTCAATAAATATTTTACACATGGCTAAATTTCCTATGTTTCTTCCTGTGATCTTAAAAGCTACCAAGCATATTTTGTTAATTAGCCTGAATAAAAGGAATCAGTGAAAAGCACCCCATTCCAGCTGTGAAGTAGAGGTACCCAACAGTACCATCACCCCAGCACTCAGGAGGTTTCCTCCAAATTTGCAGCCAGGCTGGGCGACATGGTGAGGTTCTGTCTAAACACACACACCTCTTCCCCTCACCCCTCTCTCTCCCAAAAGAAAAAGAAAATGAAAATTGTTTCTAGAGGCTCAACCCGAAGAGTGAAGTAGGTGAGTGTTGACAGCCACCCAAGACAGTGGCAGACACAGCAATGAATGAATGAACCTGGAGGAGAAATGGGCAAGTCTCAGTCTGCAAGAATATTTTTTTAGGTGTCCAAACTGGAGAGGACGTGGGCAGAATACACTGAAGATCTGATGAGCTCGTAGTGGAGGAATACTCACAATGATCCACAACCAACCGTATCTGTGCAGACACAGCTGATGCAAGTGGATGAAAACAGGCACACAGTAGTGTCTCTGAGGCTAGATGGTGGAGGGATAAGCATTTTTGTTGAGCATAGACACATTCACTCATTCACTCACACACACAGAATAACCCTCTATAAACATCACCATGACTTTTAAGCGAAACTTTTAAAAGCAAATAACAGAATGAAGTTAAATTCAATCAAACTCCACATTAGGAAGTACTTATTGCATATGAAAAGTCTTGCACTAGATGCTGCATGTCTAAGGGAGGGATAGGAGGAAAGCAGCCATGGAGAGGGACTGACAGGCTGAAGGTGCTCCATGGGTAGGGCACAAGCAGAATCCAGTGGTTAAATAAAAGGACTGCTGGGGCTCCAAAGTGAGGGCCTGAGAGAAAAAAACAGTACCTGAGGGGACAAGTTGTATGAGAGTACATGAAGGTCACAGGACAGGAGATGAAGAGCCTGGGACTCATCCTCCTCCTCCCAGTCCCACGACACTGATTTGATCTCCTAGGTCTAGCTCCTTTCTGGGGTTCAACCACACTGATGTTGGGACAAATGTACCATATTCCACGTATCCATTGATGATTACTGGGCTGTTTCCACACTCGTGTGTGTGTGTGTGTGTTTATGCGCGTGTGCGTGCACACGTATGCTACTCCTATAAACCTGTGCTCACCACAGTCTTCGTGCAGACAGTCTCATTTCTTTTGATGATCAGGAGCAGAATTGCTGGGTTCTTTGGAACGTTTGTGTTTAGCCTTTTCAAAAGCTCTCTCTCTAGTTTCCAACTGGCTGCATCCTTTTCCATTCCCACCAGCAATGGCAGCATTTTCCTTTCCTCACACCCGCTCAAATACATTTGTTTTTATCACAGTCAGTTGACTGGCTGTGAACTAGAACCACCTTGTGCTTTTAATTTACATTTCCCTAATGATTAAAAGTGTCCTGCTAGCCTGCTTCTCTTCTGGAGTTCACCGCCTTAGGGACCTGACTGCTTCCCTCTACGGATCTAGCCCTATCAGTAGCTAAAGACAGCCAGATTCCCCCCCCCCCCATCTTACAAGCAAACCCGACACAGCCGCCCTGACTGGAGGAGGTGCTGTGTGCAATTTCCACTCTGTCACATTCAGCCCTCTGCCAGAGCTGGTAGAGAGAAGAGCTGCTTCTCCTACAGACATGACAACACCTCAGAGAACCCTGCACTCCAGCCTGTGTGCTTAATTTCAGCCTGGCCTCAGGCTTAGGTTGCTTGCCGTGTGACCCAGTTTTGTATTCAGCCTCCATCTTCCTTCAGACTCCCTACTTCAGATGACAGAAGTCACCCCTGAGGTTCCCATGTGAATGCTACCAGGGGATCGCTTACCACACACAGCAGCACAGTAAAGGCAGAGCTACCTCGGTGCCCTCAGCTCAGCTGAATAATTAATCTTCATCAAATACCCAACACTGAAAGATGAAAGGCCCCATTCAACAAGGCTGGAAAACATTTCCAACAGCAAAGGAAAACAAAATGTTCCCTCCGGAGACAGAGCGATTCCTTCCCCAGCCCCATCCATCAGTGTTTGCAGACCAAGGTGGGAAATTCAGCAACAGCTTCCCTTCCTGGGTCAAAGGCAGGAACTGCATTCACTGTTCATTAGATTTCCCTTTGGGTTTTACAGTGGTGGGGTGGATCCCAGTGCTTCACACATGCCGGGCAAGCACCCTGCCATACCCCAGCCCCAGATGCAAACATGCTTGATGAACCTTTCTCCTCACAAATCTGATCCTTCAACCTCAGTCATTACATGTTCAAACCTTATGAAGTATTAAAAGATATGTGTGATAGGCACAAATTTAAACTGGTCATCAAGATTCTGGTCCCCTCTTAAATGCTTCCTATAGAGCAAGACAGACAGGTGACTGACTGTAAGAGGGGGTCACCACTTGACCTTTTTTTTTAAAGTTTTTTTGAGACAGGGTTTTTCTGTGTAACCCTGGCTGACACGGAACTTGTTCTGTAGACCAGGCTGGCCTTGAACTCACAAAGATCTGCCTGCCTCTGCCACCCGAGTGCTAGGATTAAAGGCGTGTGCCACCACTGCCCATCCTCACCACATGACTATTAAATCAATGAACTCTAAGCTCATCGACAATGAACCCACAGACTGGGAAAGGATCTCAGCTGTACAGCATTCACCTAGCACACACAAGGCTCTTTGTTCAACAGCTACAAGGGAGGGGGAGGGGGGGAGCCAGGGATTTGTGTTGATGCACACTCCTGTACTCTCAGCACTTCTGAGGCAGAGACCCGAAAGTACAAATCTGAGATCAGACTAGACTATACAGCAAAAGTCTTGTCTCAAAAAAATAATAAAGGCCCCAGAGGGTATGTGTTGAGTGGGTCACCCTATCAGACAGGTATCTGAAGGAAGCAAAAGCTTCTGGGGCAGATTCTAGCTGGTCCCTAACAGCACAAACTGCCCTGCTAGAGGTAAGACAAACCAAGCAGCCTGTTAGATCTGGGAGTGGTTTCCACCCCACCGGGATCAAGCAAAGGCACAGGAACCCTGAGCCCTGCAGCCCCAAGGGAAGTTACTCTGCTGCTGCTGACCAGTGATGAGGAGGACTGAGGGTGAGCGTGGGCGGGACTCCACCTGGCTGTGGGGAGAATTCCTGGTAGGTGTGGGAAGGACTCTGGGTGGACTTGGAGAGTTCCAGGTGCTTGTGGGGAGGACTCTCAGTGTATGAGTGAGGGTCAATGTGGAGAGGGTCCAGGTTTGTGTGGAAGACTCTTGGTGTGGCAAGGGCTCCAGGTGACTAACCTGAAGTTGGTACTACTCCCCAGCCCGGTAAAGTAGGGTGCCAGTGTCCTGCACCTCTGCCATCCATAATAATATGCATGTTTGGTACCTCGATCCTCCAGCGGGTTCCCGGCGAGGTTGATCATGTGAAGGCCTGAGTTAGGATTATGTGCTAGAGCACCGGCCAATTTCTGTGCAAAATCTCTGCAAGGACACAAAGTGGCATGAGTAAGGAACAAAATGCAAACTGCTCAAATAAGACATTTCAGGTTTAAAACAAAATAAAACTAAAAAGAAAGAAACTCTCCCTTAACAGTTTTCCATACAGAGCAACGAGGACAGCTCAGGGACAGATAGAAGACTTGCCTATACGGGGAAAGCTCTAGGTACAACTGCCACTCTGTGGGTGGGACACAGCGAGAACAGACGCATACATAATATTCAATTCATTTTCATTTGACAAAACTTTATACAAAAGAACAGAGAAAAAGCATCATTGCCCTTTGGGTTACCTATGAAAACCCCCTCAAAGGATCATTTTGTCCCATGTGATGGTCCTACTTAGGAAAGTTGTGGAATTCTGAAGAGGTGGACCCCCACTGGAGTAAGTGGATCACCAGGAACCAGCCTTGTGGTTTTGAAGCTGAACCACACTTCCTGTGGGCTGTTTGCGTCCTGAGTACACACAAATATAACCAGCTGCCGCAGGCTCCTGCCACTACTCCTTCTCTGTATGAAGAACTGGATTCGTAACCACTGTGCCATCCCACTCCACCCCTACTCTCCTCACCCCCACCCCCACCCCCGCATCCACCAGCTGTCGGAGGTTTGGGATCACATCCAGTTCGAGATACGCTGCTGAATGCAGCTAACAGTATCGCTGACCCCTTCCTGTTTTTTAAAAATTCCACAGCAAACCTGCTTTCTTGAAAATTCTAGTAGGCTCTTCACTGTATCTTACTTCTTATTTCCTGTAACACTTACAGATGCAAAACTGATTGCTTTAATTACTGAGTTAAAGGCCGTCATTACTAGCACCCGATTTTATACAAAAAGAAAAATCACTGTTTTAGCTATATTTTAACCTGAAATAGCACACTAAGTGCTGGGGTGACAAAATACCTGCCTTGCTCATTAATAACAATAAAACCTTTGTTCTAACGGATTATAACTCGTGCTCTTCAGAATCAAACTCGGGGAAGAAGAGTGGGAGAAATGACTAAAACTGATTAATGAAAGAAAATCGCAGGGATTCCAGAATTATCCCTACTACAGTAGTAAAAGCTGCGCGGGCATCTTCAGAGGGACACGTGTTTTGTAAGGACGCCACACTCATCATTTGCCTCCTCTCACAATCTCAGTTACTCTCTCCATTTCAAAGGAAAACACACTGAGATGTAGGACTTGTAAATTCCCTGCCTGAAGCATCAGGCACTTTCTCAGGCCCATACTCTTAAGCACCACACTATGGGCCCTCAGGACGTCCCGCAGCACTGAAGCAGAGCATGCTATCAAATGCATGGCTTTCATGATAATGACGGTATCATGGACTGACTGACTGATGTGTGCTGTGATTTGAGTGTAAAATTTACCGCATAGGCTCATGCATCTTAACATGTGCCCCTATCCCAGCTGTTAGGGAGGCTGAGGAACATTGGGCAGTTGGGGGCTTTGCTAGCCAATGCAGGGCCATAGAGTTGGTGATATAGATAATAGCTTGGCCTTTGTTCTGCTTGCTGACCCCTGAAGCATATAACCGTCACATGGATTCATGATACATTGCCTCTGTGTCTACACAGAGGCTTCCTCCCTCGAGTTGCTTCGGTTGAGTATTTTGTTACTGTAAGAAGATTAATAAGTTTTTTTTTGTTGTTGTTCATTCTGTTTTTTTTTTTCCAGAAGGAAACACTATTTGTTGACACTTGAATTTTTTTAAAAGATCATGTACTGATCAAAAGGGCAAATAACATAAAGCAACATGTTCACATATTCAGGAAAATACTCACGTTCTGAGTCCAGCATTTTCCAACACCAGTTCTTCCAGTCGATTGGACCTACTCACCACCCTCAAAATCTGTTCACAGACATCTGTGGACTGTAACAGAAAACACTTGGTGACTGTTCTGAACGTCTGATGAAAGCCATTTCACTTCAGTGCTATAAATATACAAATCTATAGGAATATAAGCAAAGGAAACACTCATCCATACACATCACTCAAGAACTAGTCAGAAAGCATCCCCATCATGCACCACCATGACAACCTGAAAACACCAAGGCACAAAATACAGTCTCCAAGTGTACTACTCCTCAGGGAAAGGATGCTGTGGCCTGAGCTAGTGCCAAGCTCACACCCCCACTCATGGAATCATACCCAACAATATGATGGTTGCAGCAGGGGGGTTGGAAGATAAGTACCTCATAAGCATGCGCACCCTAAAGAATAGAGTTGATGCCCTGATAAAAGAGCCCCAGAGAGCTACCTTGTCCCTTCCACCACATAAAGACACATCTATTGGAGCCATTGACAAACCAGAAAGTGAAAGTCATTGGACAGTGAACAGGCCACTGCCTAAATTGTGGACTTCACAGCATCCATAACTGTGAGAAATAAACATCAGTTGCATAATATTTATGGTATGATTATAAGGAGTCTGCATGGAGCAAGATAAAATATACAACGATGAATGAGTAACAAAGGCCCTTTTGGCAGTGCTACAAGTCAGCATAAATCCCTCTTACCCTTTCTTTGGAAAAGCAAAATGACTTCCCTAGGCAGGGATAGATGTCCCAGGTGATGATCTGAGGATGAAGTGATAGTGATAATGACATTGAAGGTCTTGTTACAGTTTTCACTGTGGACCATGCGCTGAGCTGTGCCCTGTACGCATACGTCTTTACCAAACCAGTAGCTACATATTATTCTCTATTACAGATAAGAACTGTTAGAGGAGGCTGCTCATTTGTTCCCAGCCACTTAGACCCAAAATAACCACATAGAAACTATATTAATTAAATCACTGCTTGGCTCATTAGCTCTAGCTTCTTATTAGCTAACTCTTACACATTAATTTAACCAATTTCTATTAATCTGTGTATCACCATTTGGCTGTAGCTTACTGGGTAAAGTTCCCAGCGACTGTCTCCAGCAGCTCCATGGCTTCTCCTTAACTCCTCCTTTTTCCTCCCAGCATTCAGTTTAGTTTTCCCCACCTACCTCTATTCCCCTATAGCTCTGCTATAGGCCCAAAGCAGTTTCTTTATTAACCAATGATATTTACAGCATGCAGAGGGAAATCACACATCAAAGAACAGTGAGAGATAGAGTGTTTTGCACTTTCAACAGGGACCAGCCCCATCATGGTGTGGTTGCTTACTAGATTCACTAAAGTAGGAGAAAGGAGAAATGTCAAAGAACTAAATAAGTGTCTGCATGCTAGTAATATTTTTAAAATTATTTTAAATTATGTGTGTGAGTACATGTGTATTTATGTGAGTATCTGTGTCTGGGTATGTGTGTTTGAGTCCAGCTACTCACAGAGGTCAGAGATACAAGACCCTCTAGAGCTGGCATTACAGCTGGTTATGAGTCACCTGATACAGGTGCTAGGAGTGGAACTCAAATCCTCTGGAAGAGCAGTAAGTACTCTTAACTGCTGAGGCAGCTCTCCATGTCGTTAATAGTTTTTCATTTTTGTTTTTAAATCATGTAGTTACATAATTATTACACAGGGGAACTGAATATTGAAGAACTATGCTACATGCCAGGGTGGTAGAGTTGGGCATGAGGTTTTCATATTTGGATTTCTAAGTGTTCATATTTTTATTTATACTGGCTTACTCTAAAACTTACTGTAGCTCAGGTGTTAATAAATGATTTTATACAATTGCATTATAACCATTATAATTGCATTATAAAGGTGGTGCACACCTTTAATCCCAGCAGTTGGGAGGCAGGAGCAGAGGAATCTTTGTGCGTTCAAGGC
This sequence comes from Dicrostonyx torquatus, assembly GCA_028555095.1. Classification (NCBI taxonomy): domain Eukaryota; kingdom Metazoa; phylum Chordata; class Mammalia; order Rodentia; family Cricetidae; genus Dicrostonyx; species Dicrostonyx torquatus. The sequence goes on from JAQHUG010000008.1 coordinate 1,017,450, forward strand.
CAGCATGGTCTACAAGAGCTAGTTCCAGGACAGCCAAGGCCACACAAAGAAACCCAGTCTCAAAAGAAAACAATAATAACAACAACAACAAAACCCTGCATTATAACCAAGGGCTTACTTAAATTGTTTATGATATAAATAAGAGAGATGACCTGCCTGTGTACCATAACATATAGCAATACACTTTATAAAACAAACAAATCCATCTCCTAAGTGTATCTGAGTTCTCTGGCTTATCTAGCAGCACATGATCAGCTGGCAAATCCAATAACTAAAATACAGTCAGAAATAAAATATCCCAGAGCGCTTCAGTTGGGTGATCTTCACAAAAGGCTATCCTGGAAATACCCAGAGTCTCACTGTCTAACTCTCATCTCTCTTACATGCTGCTTTGTTCAATTCAGTCCAGAAAGCTTGTCTCAGACCGTTCCTGGGCTTTGATACATTCAAGTGAACCGACCACAAAGGCAAAAATCAACTCTACCCAAGTCAATGCAATTCCCTAGAACAGAAACAATAAATTAAATACACTGCCTGGTACAGCCATGTCATTGATGAAGCTCCTGGAGTTACAAACCCAGAAAGTCAAGCAGACACCAGCTCTAAAGCTATTTTATATAATGAACAATGCTACACAGAAAGATGGTCATCACTGCATACTGTGTACTTGGAAGTCTTAATGTCCTTTTTCAAAGACAGACACTGCAGCTCACGCCTACAATCCTAGCATGAGGGAGGAAAAACAGCAGGACTGAACTATATGAAATATAATATAATACATATGGTTCAGACTAGGATTATAGCTGCTAATAGTCTTCATAAGATCTGCACAGAGCATGTCAATCACTTCCCTCTTGTGATACTTTGAGAAAGGGGCTTTTATTGGTCTAGGAGAATCGCCTTAGAAATTGTGAGAGTTGGTATAACTTCAGGGAACTTATTTTCATAATGAACTTCATGCTACAAACCCCTCAACATGCGTCCACTGTTGGCTATTCCTTTAAGTGAGCTATTCTTAGAAAGTTGTCTCATACTATCAGGACAATATGGCCTTTCCTTTAGCTTTGGCTAATGGCAAACTATTTCTTTTCTTTTGCTTTCTTTTTGGTACCCACTGTGTCCACTTAGTGCTGCCTGGTGTTACACAGGGTTTGACCTGGGTTTGATCTTACACAGGTCTGTGCAGGTGACCACAGCTGCAGTGAGGTCCTAAGGACAACACCCACGCCATGTGCAGAAGGCAACATCTCACAGCACCCTCATCCTCTGGCTCTTACACTCTTTCCATCCGCCCTTCTACAATGTTTCAAATATTTTCTTTTGGAAGTTTTGTAGTGTAATATTCACAAAGGTCACATTTTATTTCAAAATATCAAATGTTTAAACATAAGCACATGTAAAGGCAGGGGATTCCACTCAGTGGAGATGTGCTTGCCAAACATGGGCAAACCCTGGCTTTGATGCCGAGCACCATATACACAAATGCAGATGTATTCAGTTTATAAAGGGACAGTAAGAGTAGTCCTCAAAGCCTTCCATCCCAAGATATCTAAGGAAGCATTTAAGCCCTTCCATTCTTTGTTTTCCCAGGATGGAATCTCATATATTGCTTATATTCGTAACACTAAATCAGTTACAAGAAAATGGTATCAGGAAGGAACAATGACGGAATAACAATACCAACTGACTGAATACCTTTCTGTACTGAGGAGTTGGGGGAAAATTCCAAAAATTGTCTAGCTAAAGCCTTTTGCAAACCTTCTCAAGGATCTATTTTGAATATCTTATGCTTGTATGACAATTTAAATGAATTGATAAAATGTGTCTTGGCAAGAATCTGTACTGGTTCAAAGATCCCTTCTTATTCCTCCTGTAACTTCTTATTCCCACCTGTAACTGCTGTGGGACAATGGTCTTGTGCCCTTGTCAGTGTATTAGTTTAATAAAATGCTGATTGGTCAGGAGCCAGGCAGAAAGTATAGGCAGGGTGACAATACTAGGAGAATTCTGGAAAGAGGAAACGGTCAATCTGCAATCAACACAGAGGAAGCCAGACACAGAGGAAACAAGATGAGAATGACTCACTGATAAAAGGTACCAAGTCAAGTGGCTAACACAGACAATAATTATGGGCTAATTTGAGATGTAAGAGTTAAAAAAGAAGTCTGAGCTAATAAACCAACCAGTTTATAATTAATGTAGACCTCTGTGTGTTTCTTTGGGGCTGAACAGCTGCAGGATTGGGCAGAACAGAAACCTCTGTCAACATGTAACCTCTGTTAGCTCAGTCCTAGAGATGGTCCTACCCCAGGAAACCTGAGGCTCCCATTCCTGTGTCCATCATGGATAACTGCTCATTCATGGAGGGCTTGCCTATTCTATCCCTGGTGTCCCAACCCCATCACAATCATGTAAACAAATGGCTACCTAGCTGGGCTCGTTCTCGACCCACCCAGTTCCACATCAGATTGTTTCTCAACCTCTTCACTAGTCTGTAATGATAATTATCGTAAGAGTCAATAGTTGTGAAATTCCTAGATAGTCAGGGTCTGATTAAAAAACAAAACAAAGCAAAAAACAAAAACAAAAAACAAAACTATCATTGTGATCTCTGTGAGCTCATCTCAGCGGGGGCAGATCAGTTTCACGATTGGGTTCTCTCATTCATTTATTCAGTGATTTTACTCTATAATTGTGAAATAAATTCTTACCATGCAGATACGTTAGCAAGAAGCTACCATTCCCATGCAAGACAGAGATGAACATGACTGCAGCTATCACACAATCATAGGTACACAAGAAGTTGGGGTCCAGGAAGGTTCTAGATAACTCATCTCTACTCCCACAGTCTGGTTCGAAGAGTCATGGTAAGAAACTCAGGTTTCTGACTCCAAGCTCTTTTCCTATGTCGCCATGGCTCCTAAGGGCTCCTAAATGAGTTCAGCCCATTTTTGAACCCATGATGTCCTAAGTCATAGCTATCCTAGGGCAATTCAGACACATGAGTAACCTGTTCACAGGCTCCATTTCTGAGAAGCCCTTTCTCAATCCAATGTCTTTATTAGGAAAATCTCACCACCAGATTCCATGCCTCTATACATAAAATCTAAATTATTTCTCATCCTAAATGAAGTATCTGAAAAGTAACTTATGGATAAGTATCTTTCCATATAGCAGCTTTGACTCTGTATAGTTTCCACAGTTTCTACTACCAGAGCAGACCAAATATTTGGCTGTTCTATTTAATATGAAAAGCAACAGATTTCACTTTGGTTTTATTGTGTCTATACATAGATCCCCTACTGAACCAAAAAAAAGGAAAAGAAAAAAGAACATATGCAGAATTAATATTAAATATTATAATTCAATCAGACTAAGTCTACCTGTTGATAATTCCTGAAACTGCACTCTCTCATGGGAAACTTGGTGGTGATGAACTAGAAGGCTGAAATACAAAGCCAGCTGTTTGCAGCTGTGCAAATGAGACTTTAATAGCTTTTGCCAACTGAATGAGTGTGTACAGAAGGCAATACTAACTGTGCCTTTTTGTTCTAAAATTGCCTGAGGCAACTGAGAACAGGAGGGTGACTCTCTCTGAAGCACTCACATTGCAAACTTCACACAGTGTTAGGCTAATCATTCCTAGGGATGAGATTTCCTCAAGAAATAAAATGTGTGCAGCTCATCAGCATGGTACCAAAATAAAATCTTTCTGACAATGACCGAGCTTTTGAAGTTCAGCAGAGCTGGGCAATGGTGGCTGTCATTTTCGGTGACTTACCAGCTTAAGATCCTTGGAAGACAGTTTGGTGAACCACTGATTATATTCCAGGGCAGCAATGATAGGGATCAGGTCTCTAGAAGCAAAATTAATAAAGAACATGAGCATGGTCCTGCAATATAGCTCCAGTGAGGTTGCATCTTTAGGGAGGTCTGGTGGTGCCTGCAAGCCTGTTAACACTTTTGGAAGAAGGCAGGCAGAATATCAGAAGTTCAAGGTTAGCCTTAATATATAGATAATTCAAGCCAGTTTAGGACGTGTGAGGCTCTGTCTCAAAGAGCAAAACAAAGAAAACTAAGACATTATATTTTTATTTTTTTATTTGACACATGTGTGTGTATGCAGGGGCACATGTGCCAAAATTTATGTGTGTGGGTCAGAGGATAACTCTCAAGAGTAGACTCTTCAGTTCCACCTTGTTGAGGTGAAGTCTCCTGTCACTCTGTTGTGTTATTCAGAACAGCTGGCCTGAGAGCTTCCAGGCAATTCTGTCTTTGAGAATCTGCCTCCCAGCTCACTGTGAAGTGCTGAGATACAGATGAATGCCACCACATCTGCATTAACCATGACTTCTAAGAACTGAGCTGGGATTGCCAGCTTTATGCAGCAAGTACTTTTACCTACTGAGCTATAGTTCTTGATCCTCCAAACAATTTTAGTAGTAAAGAATTCAATTCTCTGCAACAGATTGTCATACAGCAAAATACAAGCAGAATTCCACAAAATTAAAGTAAATTATCCCCAGCAGTTCCAATTCCTACTTTCCAGGAGAAAGAAGCTGATGCTAGCATTCAAAAAGAAATCACATCTAACACCACACTAATGGGCCTGTTTCCTTAGAATTCTTCATCGATTCACAAGCATCAAGGACCTCACGCAGTCTCTGAGAGGTTGTTCCCCAAGCAAAGATAATGCCTTATATTCTCTGATACCAAACGGAGTCTTGGTGCTCAGCAAGAGTCCTGTAACCATTTGGTAGTTCTTACACTTCCCAGCAGTGATCCCATCCTTAAAATAGAGCAGGTGTAATTATCTCTGATGCTCCATACGAGTTCATAAACTATGGGAAAAAGGTCTGCATGTGAAACCCTGCCTCTACACTATTTTCCCAGTCATTGGCCCCTACCACATATTCCTTGCCTACAATACATGGTGCTTCATAAACAGAATACCCTTCACTGCTGAGCAGTGTTTTGAAAGTTTGCACGTCCTTTGATGCCTTCACCACACAGCTCCTCTTCTGTAGGTTTTCCTGTTGACCACCACCCCAGCATGGTGCATGCCTCTTCACTTAGCACTTAGCTCTCTTGTGTTCATTGCTTCAGCATCCGACTTCTACAACCTCAGGCTGTAAATCTTTGAAACCTAAGCTCCAATTTTAGTTTTGAGTTTGATAAGACACAGATGCTACAATGTTGCCTGAAACAGCAAAGGCGGATAAAAGGTGGAAAAAGCTGAGAGATGCAGCTGACCTGAGAGCTACACAGAAAGTGCCTCGGTTGACCTGCAAACAAGCCAGGAGATAACTGTTATGTTTCACAGGCAAAGGCATTGATTTGCAGAGCTAGGAAGTGAGGCTGGACCAAAGAGAGAACAAAAATCTTTTCTTTATTAAAATGATTTTTCCCAATTGGAGGAGACATATTAATCATATAAAACAGTAGCGTTCACTGTGACATATTTGTGTATGCATATAATATATTTTTAGTCATATTCACATAGCCTCCCTATTACTTTCTACCTCCACTCCAGCCTCCTCATGACCAGCTTCCTGTTCCCCTGGAGATCCACTTCTACTTCCCTGCTGTTTTTCCCCAACTCCACCCGCTAAGCTCAGGTTGAGCCCGTTAGGAAGAGGGGAGAATACATGATGCTTGTCTTCCTGAATCTGACTTATTTCAGTTAACATGGTGGGCTATGCAATTCCATCCATTTTCTTGCGTATGATATGATTTCATTCTTCTTTGTGGCTGAATAAGATTATACTGTAGAAATGATCCATGTTTTCTGACCCAGTCTTCTATAAACAAACACCTAGGCTGATTTCCCAATTTGACTACAATAGATATGGCTAGATAGGTAGGTAGGTAGGTAGGTAGATAGATAGAAAGATAGATAGGCAGATAATCAATAGACACATAGAGAGATGATAGAAAGATAGATGATCAATAGATGCATAGAGAAGATAGAAAGATGATCAATAAATACATTGATAGAGAGAAGATAGAAAGGAAGAAAGACAGATTGATAGATGATCAATAGATACATAGATGGATATATAGAAAGATAGACAGACAGAGAAAGAAAGAAAGAAAGAAAGAAAGAAAGAAAGAAAGAAAGAAAGAAAGAAAGAAAGAAAGAAAGAAAGAAAGAAAACGTCACTGCTATATTAAGGCTCTGGTTCCAAAGAGTTTATGCCCACAAACTACAGCCTTTGCCAGATTTTAAAGCACCATGTGCGAGCTCATCAGACAAGAGTGAGAAGATGAGATGCATCCTCACAGTTCAGAAAAACAATGCAAAGAAATGAGCAGGCTCATCCACAGGTTCCATCTGCCAGGTTTTCTGCTTATTCGTCTCTTCATTAACTTGCTTAAACTTAAGGTTATTTGGAAGTTAAGATTAAAATCCAGGCATGGTTACTCATATCTGTAATACCAGCACTTGGGAAGTAGAGGTAGGAGGCAGTTCAAGGTCAGCCTTGACTGGAAGAGGTCATTTGATGTCAACAAAACTATTAGAAAGAGACAGCCTTAATTCAAATAGTAAACCCTGCTCCAGTACTTACTAGTACTTACTAAATACTGGGTAGGATTACTACTTGCTGAGGTTTAAGAGGTAAGTGATTTGTTCTCCTGCCCCTCCCCACAATGCTATGAATAAGAAAAACAACTGGGAGCCATGCTAAAAACTGAGAATGTTAAACGTGCCCTTAGAACACAGGGACCAAGTAATTTCACCTGGAGCAGATGGGCACAGTTCACAGGGTTCCTAAGAAGGGAAGGGGCCAACTAGGCAGAAAGAAAAGAACAGAATACTTCAAATAATTAGGGACAGATGTATGCAGGCATGGGCAACTGTCTGTGCCCAGTAATTCAATCCATTCATAGATTCAGTAAGTGCCAGCCACCATGCATGAATCACAGGGTTTAATGTAACAATGAACATAGCACTCAATCCCTGCCCTGTAACAGTGACAGCCTGGTACAGCCTAGCTAGCAACCAGGGAGAAGAAAGAAACTATATTAAAGGAAAGAAGCCACATGGACCAATTCAAACCCCAGCAGCCACATAAAAGCCAGGCAAGGTAACACATGTCTGTAACCCCAGTGCTACAAGTCTCCAGAGGCTGCTGTCCAGTGAGTTCAGACAAAACAACAAACTTCAGGCTCACTGAGACAAACCCTGTCTCAAAAAAATATGATGAAGAAACCGAGGAAGACATCCAGACATCTACCACTTCTGTCTACATGTCTACATGCATACCACACCATACCCACATACCACCCCCAAAACACACACAGACCACCACTGATCTGTCCACATGTCCACATGTATACCACACCACACACCCACATACCACCCCCAACACACACAGACCACCAGTGATCTGTCCACATGTCTACATGTGTACCACACCACACCCACACACCCACATACCACCCTCCAACACACACAGACCACCACTGATCTGTCAACATGTCTACATGTATACCACATCACACACACATAGACTCAAACATCCGAATTTTAAAACTGGGCATAAGATCTTTAAGATTTAAATAGACATTTCACCAAAGTTTATACATTTACATGCATCAAACAAACACATAAGAAGGCTCAAGGGACCAACCATAAGAGAAATGCAATTCAAAGCCAAAATCAAAGACCCCATCCCCACAGGTGTGCACCTGATGTCAAAATTTCAGGCAGTAGCAAATGTGGACCAAGACACAGCACAACTGGATCTGTCAAAAGCAGCCCATGGAAAGACAAATGGCATTCTTGGTGCAGAAGATAGCTTGACTCTGTCTTGAGGTTTTATGTACATGTCCTGTGACCTATTTATTGATCTAACTCCTGAGTTTTTGCCCAACCTAAGGGAAAACTTACATTTGCACAAAAACTTAAATTGTCTTATTTATCATCCCTGTATTTATCATCATCAAAAAGTTAAAAGACCACAGATATCCTTCATTCAGTGATGGCACATGCACTAGAGGCTAGGTTAGAAGAGACCATGTTCGGTTTTTGCCTGGCTCTGGCTCTTGCAAGCTTACCCACAGAGCTCGGTGCTTTACGAGGAAGCCAAGACTACAGGGACAAGTCACATCTAGGCCTCACACCAACCAGCTAGCTGACGCCAGCCACCAGAAGAGTGAATGAAGAAGGCATCACTGTGAGTTATAGCTGTATTTGCTGTGGGCTATTAAGTTGGGAGGCTTAATAGCAACACATAGCCACAGCACTTGCTATCTAAGAACTGAGGTTTGACAGCTGCATAAAGAAACCTGACTGGAAGGAAAGCAGCCACTAACAGCTTTTCAGTAAATAGGTTTTTCAAAAAAACTAATGTCTGCAAGGTTGGGAGGATGGACCCAAGGAAGCAGAGGGTAAGAGTATCAGAGAGATGGAAGGAATGGAAGAAGCCTCAGGGGTAAGGGTTGTTCTGAGGCTAGAACAAGAAGCAGGAGGAAATGGAGAATTCTTCCCAAATTGATTCACAGGATTTCCTCCATCAAATTATGCATATGTAGTTGCTAATCTTGGTTGTCAACACACCCGGGAAGAAGGATCCTGAATTGAAGAATTGCCTCCCTTGGATTGGCCTGTGGCTATGTCTGTAGGATAGTTTCTTGGTTGGTAATTGAGTAGGAGTACCCAGTCCACTGTGGGCAATACAGCCCTAGGCAGGTGACTCTGGGCTACATAAGAAAGGTAGATGAACATGAGCCAGGAGTAACTAGTGTTCCTTCAAGGTTTCTGCCTTGTAGACCCTTTCCTCCTAAGTTATTCTTGACCATGGTATTTGATGACAGTAACAGAAAACCAAACTAAAACAGCACATTTCCATCATAAAAACCAAAAGATTGGGAAAATTCTTGCAACTGGACAGAGTGGTGGGGAAGAGGAACTATACCAGGAATTGATACATACAGCCCCAGAAAGGCAGAAGCCTTCTCCATGATCTAAGTTTTAGACATAGTGGCTGAATTTACAATTATTTGCATCCTGGTACACATCTGCCCATTTTTCTCTATGGGAACAACTACAAGAATGACCTTAACAGCATTGTGCATTAGTAGACAATAAGCTAAGTAGAATGTCTGCTCAACAGCAGAATGAATCAACTGTGCAATGGTCTACATTAGAATGCAAAATGGAAACAAAAGTGAATGGACCTTTGCTGTCCATGCCACCCTGAAAATCCCCCATGACTTTCATAGCTGCACATGTAGCCTGAAAAGGCCCCATGGCTTCCATAGCTGCACATGCCACCCTGAAAAGGCCCCATGGTTTCCATAGATGCCCATGACACCCTGAAAAAAGGCCCCATGGTTATTGCTGCGTATGCCCCTGAAAAGGTCCAACGGTTTCCATTGCTGCAATTCACCCTGAAAAGGCTCCACAGCTTCCATATTTAACAATTTTCCACCTGGCAAGAACATGCAGAGAACGGGGAGACTCAAGTCTGGGTGGATAGATGCCCAGACAATACCTCAGGAAACTATTGTGTCAAAATTAAGGACTGAATATAGCCCCTGAATCTCAAGTCAACATGACAGCTAGGGAAAGAATGAGAGCAACGATGGGGAACTCAGCCCTGCATTCAACATGCAACATCAAGGAGTCAACAAGGAGAAAATACTGGGAAGTCCCATTTAAGCAGAAACTATACAAGGCAGCACATGACTGTTTTCACTTCCTAGAGCTTATCCTGGACGGCTCTGTCAGAACTTAACAGATACACATACAAGCAAACTCCAGACAAAACTCTACTGGATGGTTTCACAAGTTTTTTTTCCTTTCTCTCCTCTCTCTCTCTCTCTCTCTCTCTCTCTCTCTCTTTCTCTCTCTCTCTCTCTCTCTCTCACACACACACACACACACCACAAGCCCCCTTGGTATATGAATTAACAAGTAAAACAGAATTTCAGTGTGGTTGTAATATACAATTCCCTGATGACAGATCTCTTTTTTAAATATATAAGGCCATTTGTGTTTCTTTTGAGAAAAATCTTTTTCTTTCATTCACTCATTTATTGACTGGCCATTTGGGTGGTTGGTTGTGCAGTTCTTTACATACCCTAGGTATGTCACACACACACACACACACACACACACACACACACACACACACACAGTACCCTTCTGGTCATGCAGAAGCATCTCCTTGGTTAATTCTTGACATGCTTTCTGTGTCACTTGAGCCCTGTTCAGAAAAGGGTTTGCATGCACTTATAACTTGACACATGCTTGAAATTTTGTTTGAGTTTTCAGGTCTTGTATAGCCCGGATGCTCTTAAGCTACAGTGATCCTTCTGCCTCCACCTCCTCCATGCTGGGATTATAGGTGTGTGCCAGCATGCCTGGCTATGTATAAAGTACACAGAGACAGATGAAGGCTCCTGAGACATGGGGAAGGTAGTTGGCTTATGCTCTCACACCAAGTCCAGACAGTTCGTGTGTGATCCGATGGTGTGACTGCCTCCAATCCACCAGCAATTAATCAGCTTCTACACTTTCAACCTTCAGTCTCCTCTACAGAGAATTCAGGATGGCATGTCTGCATACTTTCAAATCAAAGGAACTAAACCCCTTTTAGCACATTTGTGTCCTTATTTTCCAGTCAACACCACCAAGATGTTTGGGGCTTTTTTGTTGTTGTTGTTGTTTGCCTTTTGCTGTCTTGATTTGTTTTGTTTTGTTTTTGAGATGAAGTTCTATATAATTTAAACGGATCTCAAACTTTCTACGAAGCCAAGAATGGCCTAACTTCTAACCCTCCTGCCTCAGCTGGGATTATTTGCCATATCTTATATGGTGCTGGGGACTGAAGCCTAGACTTAAAAATAAACTACTGGCCTGGCATGATGTCACACAAGTGCAAGCCCAAACGAAGGTTCAGAAAGGTGGCATGTGAAACCAGCTAGCCCTGTTACTCCTTAAGCTCTCTATATACACATAGCAGCTGCACATGGAAAGGCCATGGGAAACTCTGCCACAATGGCACCGCTTTCCTGACACTGTCATTGGCTAGCTTTCCTGGAAATGACTTAAACTGTCTCCTACTATATCTACTTTATGAATGAAACTTGAAGAGCTTTAAAACTTAAAGGCGTCCTAGGGAAATGGCTGAGTGGTTAAGGTTCCTATGTGCAAGAAAGAATACCAGAGTTCACATTCCGAGCTCGCACCTAAATACTGGGTGGATGCGGAGAGCCACCTGTAATTTAAGCCTCTTAAGTTGGAGACAGAATTCCCCAGAAGAAGCTGGATAGTAAGAACAGTCTTAAGGGTGAGCTCTGAATTTGATTAAGAGACCCTGCCTCAAAGAATAAAGCAAAGAAAGATTGAGGAAAATGCCCAAATAAACTTTGGGCCTCCACATACACAGGTATGTGCCTACACACATGTCCACACACATGAAAATAAGAAAACAATCAAAAATAGGGCTGTACTAAGTTTGTTAGAGTGTTTGCCTAGCATGCAAGAAAGTCTAGGGTTCTGCTCTAGTATCACACGAAGTGGGAGAGCGGATCATGCCTATAACCCAGCACTGGAGAGGTAGGAACAGGATCAGAACTCCAAGGTCATCCTTAGCTACACATCATGTAGCCTGGGGTACATAAGACTCTGTCTTGGGGGTTGGGCGGGCAGGAGCAGGCATTCCTGGCTTCTTAGTTTACAGAGGTATATCCTGTCCACTCTGAGTTTACTAACTGGACAGCATCCTGCAGAAACAGTTCTCAAATAGTCGCGGGGGTAAGAGGAGGCTTTAACAATCTTCTGATAAGCCAGGCGATGGTGGTGCACACCTGTAATTCCAGCACTCAGGAGGCAGAGGCAGGTGGATCTGTGTAAACTCAAGGCCAGCCTGGTCTACAGAGAATTCCAGGGCAGTCAGGGTTACACTGAGAAACCACATCTTGGGGGGGGGGGTAAGCCCATAAACTTCTATATTGGGCCAGAAAATGGCTCAGCATGTAAAGGTGCTTGCCATAAATGCCTGACAACTTGAATTCAATTTCTGAAACCCATGTCAAGATGAAAGGAAAGATCCATCATCACAAAATTATCATTCAGATTCCATGTATATGCCTTGGCATGCGTGTACACACAAATACTTTCAAATAATAAAATTAAATTTGTTCTTCATCTTCTGATTATTCACTCCTAACAACAAAGGATTATAAATGTACCTGGTATGAGTTTATTTATAATCACATACATGTGCCATAGCACTAAAACATTAACTTCAGAATAAAACACACATGCATGCATACAGTCACAAATGCAGAGGACTTTAGAGATGGTGACAAAATCCAGACCCATTCCTTAGGCACCACCTCCTGGTCCACAAGAGAGAAGGAAGAAGGAACTGGACCTGGGGTAGAAAAAAAGACTGTGCCCATGACCTCAGAACTTCACACACACACACACACACACACACACACACACACACACACACACACACACGTTGCTCTAGAACTCATTCCTGCTAGTTTCCTGCTCAAGAATGTCACCTTCATGACCAAGAAATATGACAACACACGGGCATGACTCAGCTCAAAAAGCTCTCATGGGCCAAGTTTAAAATCAATGGTGCGTGTCCAACCAGTCTTCAGAGGATTAATGAGATGAGCTCCTCTTAAAAATCTCCCAGGAGGCAGAGAAATCAATGTGTCCGGGGCTATATATTCTCCCTTTCCTTGGCAGCACTATGCCTGCCCTCGTCTCTCCCTGCCATGTCAAATTACAGTGTAATTACATTTTTAACACGCCGGCTCAAAACCCTTCCAAACACCCCATGAGAAATGTGTAGGGAGGCTTTTTTCAAGCTATGCCTCTTCTGGGCACAGCATTAACTAAGAACTAACTGTAAGAGCATACTAAGCAGACTAAATACACTACAATAAAACACTGGAACCTAAAACTAATAACTAAGCAGGCGTTTTCCCCAGCAGCTCCTAATTACTAACCCACTCCAGGGACTAACAGGAGGAGTCCAGCAGGACCACTCTGAAGCCCATACCTGAATGCTTATTTGGCCACGGCAGGAAGCCAGGTCTAGAATACAAATGCACAGGCAAGAAAAGGAAAAAGAGAGGCCAGAGAAGAGGGGCAGTAGAGGAAGAGGGAGAGACAGAAACTGTGAATGAACATGAACATGAATGAGAGAGAATGAATTAAACCACATAACCCTGGCCCAGAAAAAGCTCCAAGATGAAAATCTACAGAATGGTTCCTATTGAGTGGGTCCTGCTTTCACATCCTTATGTAGTCAAGGGTTCCTTAAGTAAAACCATCCCAGTCAGGGCCTGCTGTAATTGAAACAGCATCTGTCTGGCTCACAGAGTCTAAAGTAGTTATTACCCAGCATGGATGACATGTTCCATAATAAAAAGAGACCTTTTATTTTTATCTTATTTCTTTGACACAGAATCTCACTAGTAGCCCTGGCTAGCCTGCAACTCTCTACGTAGACCAGACTGTCCTTGAACTTACAGAGATCTGCCTCTGCCTTCCAAATTCAGAGATTAAAAGTGTGTGCCATGATGTCTGGCCAAAAAGAGTCCGTTTAATTCTCTAACTGAACGAAAAGAGTAAGTGATCTTCACCTATACCATTAATTCAGTGCTTGCAAAAAAACCCTGACAATTCTCCACCCCTGAAATGGGTAAATCCACTTGTAGGGAAGTCTTGGTATCAGCAGCTTTGCTATATATTGTAGGCATCTGCATTGCATGGCTCCCTTAGTTTCCTTTTGAGGATTAGTGGAGCAACTAATTTAGTGAATGAGCAGCAAAACCCAGCACCAAACTGCATGGTCAACTAACAGACCACGATCAGAAACACCTCAAGTGTTATTTTTTTACAGTGCCCTACAGTATCTCCACTTACGCAGGCCACATACCTTCTAATTGTGGTCCGTTAACTCCTGGGGCCCTAGAGACTTCCTTGCCTGTTCACAAAGAATTTCATAACAGCAAAAACAACTTTTTTTCTGCTGGGTTGCCATTTGTACATGTGTTACAGAAGCAATAGCTGAAAAGACAAGGCAACCATTCTTAGCAGCCACTCATCCCCACTGTCACACTCACCACCAGGCCCTGCAGCCGCTCACCCCCACTGCCACACTCACCCCCCACTGTCACACTCACCACCAG
>JAQHUG010000008.1:1031929-1110732 GCA_028555095.1 Dicrostonyx torquatus
TGCTACACTCACTACCAGGCCCTGCAGCCACTCATCCCCACTGTCACACTCACCACCAGGCTCTGCAGCCACTCACCCCCACTGCCACACTCACTACCAGGCCCTGCAGCCACTCATCCCCATTGTCACACTCACCACCAGGCCCTGCAGCCACTCACCCCCCACTGTCACACTCACCCCCACACTCACACTCACCAACAGGCCCTGCAGCCACTAACCTCCACTGTCACACTCATCCCCACACTCACACTCACCACCAGGCTCTGCAGCCACTCACACCCACTGTCACGCTCACCACCAGGCCCTGCAGCCACTCACACCCACTGCCACACTCACCACCACTCTCACACTGACTGGCCTTAAGTGTCAGTTCTGGTTTGGAATGCTTTGATGAAGAAACAGAAGCTGCTCATCTTAGGACAGCTAGGCACCTGCATCAATCCCTTCCAATATTCAGTGTTAGAAATCGGGAAGCATATACAAAATTCTTCTCCAGTCTCCCAAAGACAAAATTGTCTTAGTATAAAGTATGAGTTAATGGAAGCTGTCAGCAAAAATAGTTCCCTTTCATTGAATGTCAAAAAAAAATTTTTTTAATTTAAAAAAGACCATTGTTACTCAGATCAGGGAGGAGTTGACAGTTTCTAAATTTAACAGGTGACAATCACTTCATAGTACATGCCACAGCTCAATGTGTGTGGTGGTCAGAGGACAATCTCTGGGGTTGGCCCTGGACTATCATCTTGTTTAGGCCAGGGTATGGCTTAAACTTGCCACAATCTACAATCACCCAGGAAGAGAGCCTCTATGAGAAACTCCTAAATCAGGCTGGCCAGTGAGTATGCCTGTCATGGTCATGTGTGAAAAACTGTCGGGGTTGGGGGAGTCTTTCAAATTACTTACAACATGCTTTTATTACCAACACCGCCAGGCAGATATTGACAAACTGATTTTCACCAGTAATGGGTGTATATGTAAGAGAGTAAGTCCCCAAGCATAAAGAAGTTGTAACAAAAAGTCATTTATTAAAATGAAGTATAAACTTTCACCATAGAAATACTATTAGAAAGTAGTCATTTTTTATAACAGTATTATATTTTATCTATAGTTGGTCAATGGACTTTTAAGGCTTATTTTTGAATATGTACATGTACGTGTAGGTTCCCTCTGAGGCCAGAGACATCAGACCCCACTGGAGCTGGAGTTATAGGCAGCGATGGGCTGCACAAAATGGCTGCTGGGAACTGAATCCAGGTCCCTTCCAGGAGTCGCATGTGCTCTAACTGATGACCCATCTCTCCAGCCCCTCAAATGAGCTTTGATAAGCTGCATCCACAGTAAATATCAGGGCATTTTCCAAATGTGGGCTTTAGTCTTGGGTACACAGAAGCAGCTCCTTCTGTGGTGATGAGCAAGGCTTCTTAGAGTTTGATCAGTCTCTTATAAAAGGGTTTTCTAAAGGTTGCCTTTGACCCTAAGTGACAGCAAAGAGGGACAGTCCTGAGAACTGGGAGGAGACAAAGGAAGGGGAGAAAGATGGGGCTTACCTGTGCTCAAGATGACTGAAGTCTTGCAAATTCAATTCCCTGGTGTCTTGTGTCAGATAAATTGTATCCACATCCTATTTAGAGCAAAACCCAGTTAGAAAATGAATCCAGGTACATAAACAGAGAAGCCAGACAACCTCAGAGAACTGCATAAGGACACAGGCAGATTTTCAAGTAATCTGCAGACAGAGATGATAAGCAAAATGAACAAAACAAGTGGAGGGGGGGATGGGAGAAGACGATGCTAATATACTGTATGCTGGGTTATGTGTGCATGCAGACGCACAGGCTTACTTACCCACTGCACTTCTTCCCTGTAGGAAAATCCCAGCCAGTCACACACACAGGCATACATCTGTGAAAACCCACCTGAAGCATGAAGCAGAAATGTTGCTATTGACAGGTCTGCAGTAAAACAATTGTCACATCACCAGTTCACAGCTCCAGTCCGGCAGCTGTTGGCAATCGGGTTATCTTTCCCATCTAGAGAAGCAGCAAGGATTCTCCCCTCGCTCTTTGGTGCATACACAGCAGGCTGCAGCCAGGCTTAAATATAGGACTTCAGTCCACCAATCTAAAGTCTGTGCATGCTAATTACACCTTGAACTAATTGTACTCTACAGTAGCAGACCAGGAATAGACTCAGCTTCCTGGCAGGGGGACGGGCATCCAACCCCTTATGTTTTAGTTTAAAATGCATGCTCACCACAGGGGCCTGGCTCAGCCAAGGTCTGGCTGTCCCACAGGGCCTGGAGACTGGCCAGGCGCTCAGATGGCTCCATGGAGACTTTCTTCAGGATTCTCCTGAAAGGTTAACCCCAACAACACATTTCAAAGCTCATGGTTTTGGAACAGTATATAGACTTTTGCATTTTACTATGCTTTTTTGTTTGTTTTAAACAAAGATGGGTGTTACTTAAATTCTGGTCAAAATAATTCCATTATGTAGGAAAATGGCAATATATAGGAACATATTAATAACTTTGATTGGCTCCCTCTTGCAGATACAGATATTAAAATTATTTTCCATGTTTTTAATGAAAAAATTTATTACAATGCTTAGAAAACAGTGCTCTAGGGGTAATAGGTGTGGATTAGTTGATACAGGGTTTGTCTAGCCTGCAAAATGCTCTGGGTTTTACACACAGCATCACATAAGCCAGAAATAGTTGTACACACCTGTAATACCAAACACGAGAAGTGGAGCTATCTGCAGCTACATACTGAATTTGAGGAGAGCATGAAACAATTGAGACATTGCCTCAAAAAAAAAAAAATAAGAAGTGCTATATTTAATGGATTCTTATATTGTACTCCTATCAAATAACTGTGACCCATTTCTTAAAATTAAAGTACAAATCTCTAAGTCAATTCATAGTGCCCTGTGCAAATTTTCATCAATAGACCGACCATCTCTTATTGTAGCAGTATAGTCCCTGTGGCTCTGTGCCAAGGGACTATAGGCTATCTGAGGCCCTGCCTGGACCCTTCCCCTCTCATCTCTCTTCCTCCTCAAAATCCAACAAAGCTCCTGCCTATTCACATAGTGGATAAAATGAGTTCTGGGCTTGTTGGCATGGCTCAGCAGCTTAGAGTTCATATTGCTGTTAGAGAGGTCTGGAGTTACTCTCAGTTTCCTATTCCCACAACCTCCCCTGTTGCCACACCTCCCCTGCCATCAGGAAATCTCCCTCTGGAATCACAAGTGAGAATAAACTCTTCCTTTTACAGATTGTTCCGGGTTGTGGTATTTTATCACAGCAGCAGAAGGGTTACTAATACATTCTCCGGGCTAGAAATCTGTCAAGAACAAGCAGGCGGATGAGAGTGGTACACAGCTGCATCCGGCACTGGGGAGGCAAAGGCAAGAGGACAGATGGAAGTGGGAGTAGACTTGCTGGGCCAGACAGCAAGTGCCAGGTCAGGCGGCACTACATAGTAACATAATAAAACCCTGTCTCAAAGAGGAGGTGCAAAGGCAGTATTGAAAGACTTGACTATTGCAGCGACATGTTAGTGCAAGGTGCTGGGTAAGCAGAGAAACAGCATCGCATCTCCCCTCCACTGGGGAAGTGCAGACACCATCCTCAGGGTACACCCCAGCGAGAAACCTGTCTGGAATGCTTGGGGCAGAGCTCTAGCCATACTCCAAAGGCTTCAGATTGTAGAACATGTCAGATGTTGAATTTTCCAGTTAGGAACGCTTACCTCGGACATGTCTGCAAAGAGTTGAAGGAAGACACAAAGAGACCTTTGGGTGAGGAAAGGAGAAGCAATGAGCTGCAGCTAGGGGGGGAAAAGTGCCTCACATAAAGGGATGGTGTGCCTGTTACATAAGAAAGCTCAGGCCACCAGAGTCCACAGTTCAAACTAGTCAGCAGAAAGGGAGAGGAGGCCCAGGGGTCTCAGTGCTAAGCAGGGCCTGGTGCTCAGGGAGTACTGCCAGTCAAACTAAAGAAGTCTGGATTTTATTGTCAGGGAAGTGAGGTGCCTTGGGAAACCATGCAGCGTGAAAGAGTAAGGCAATCAAGTGCTGGACACACTCACCTTCATAGGGGAGAGCAGTAGGGAGTGGGTAACTAGAGAAATACGGAGGAAGGTCACAGGACCACAGAGAGCTCCTGCTGAGAATGAAGCTCATGATCCCCTCCCCCTCCCCCACCACCACTGAGTCAGCAAGCTGAACAGTCAGGGGTTTTCTCTTTGAACCTTCTGGGGCCCAAAAGTGTGTGGAGAAAGGATCAGCCTTCTAGGAGGGCATGTCAGAGAAACAGCCATGACTGGAAGAAAGAGCATGATCAAGCCAAGGCCCTCCTGGAGTGATGGGCACTGTGGACCTGATGGTTAAGGTGCAGAGAGAATGGAAGGGAGAGAGAATCAAGACCTTTTTTATGAGGCCATAAAAAAGGCAAAATCCAAGGCATGAGAATTAGCATACACCCATAATCCTAGCACTTTGAAGGTGGAGGCAGGAGGATCAAGAATTCAAAGCTATTCACTGCTGTAAAGTGAACTCAACACCACCTTTCGTGACAGGAAGCTTTATTTCTCCCAGAGACAGAGACATAGAAAAGGAAAAGTAAAGAGAAAGCCCAAACCCAAGTACTTCCAAGGAAGAAAAAGTAAAAGGACTAAAAATTATGTCTTTGGCAAGTGATGACTAGGCGACCTGTGCACCATGGGAATAGATATACTCCAGGTGTGGGGCAGCACCACAAAGTCTGGGTATAAAGAGGTGCACAGGTGGGATGGGTGTAAGGGGGTGCTGTTTGGTGATTGGGAACTATGACACCATTTGAGTGTGTCCAGGTGAAATGAATACACGTGTGGAAGGGCCTTGTGCGGGGGCTTTGGTGCCACCAAGTGTTTCAGAGGCTTTGGAGTTGGGGATATTGCATGTGCATAATACAAACTTGAACGTCACATACACATGTCCAGAGCCTGAAGGTTTCTTTATTTACGTATGGGGGGGGGGGGGAGTTCTGAGGCAGATTTTACTATATCTGGCCTGGAACTCACCACATTGCCCAGGTTGCCCTTGAATTCTTAGCAATACTTCTGCCTCCTGTTTCCCAGGTACTTGGATGGAAGCTTTGAGCCACCAAAGTCAGAAATAAGGATAGGTTTACTCAGTATTTTTAAATAATTTTTTGCCTAGAAGGTTTATAGTAAAGTGGGGTTGGAGAGATGTCTAACTGGGTAAGACCACTTGCTGTACAAATGCAAGGACCTAAGTTCAAATCCCAAGCACCCACGGGAAGACCTGGTTATAACTAGCATGTACTCCTGTTTGGAGTGGAGATGCTGGACATTGCCATAACTCTGGATTCAGTGAGAGAGCCTATCCCAAAGGACAGAGAAAGATAGAGCAGGGCACTGACATCTTCCTCTGGCCACCATCAGCACACACACACATACATACATACACACATACACACACACACACACACACACACACACACAGAGCACAAAGGCACAGTTCTTGGTGACATGTTTCAACTTGTGGTATGGTATCACATGGCTTCTCAAAAGCTTTAGATTTTGTATTTTCAGATTACAGTTGTTCAACCTATGTTCTAGCTAGTTTTATCAACTTGACACAAGCTGGAGTCATCTGAGAGGAGGAAAGCTCTACTGAGAAAATGCCTCAAGATCAGGCCATAGGCAAGCCTGTAGTGCTTTTTCTTAGTGATTGATGTGGGAGGGCCCAGCCCATTGTGGGTGGGGCCATCCCTGGGCTGGTGGTCCTGAATTCTATAAGAAAACAGACTGAGCAAGCTATGAGGAGCAAACCAGTAAACAGCACCCCTGCATTACTTCTTCAACAGCTCCGGCCTCCAGGTTCCTGTTCTGTTTGAGTTCCTGTCAGGACTTCTTTCAATGATGAACAGTGATGTGGAAATAAACCATTTCCTCCCCAACTTACTTTTTGGCCATGTTTCATCCCAGCAATAGAAACTCTAATTTAAGACAGCCTATATGTCATATGGAACATAATTTAATCTCTTTAACAGGTTTTTTTTCTTTCTTTTTTTCCTCAAGTTTTGTTTGGTCTTGGCTCTCTCTAAAGCCCAGACTAGCTTTGAACTCTCAGCCATCCTTTTGCTTCGGCTTTCATAGTGTTAGGAATACAACTGTAAACCACTATGTCTACTTCTCTTTAGGCATTTTTTATATTTATTTATGGGTGTGTGCATGTATATGTGTACGTGTGCCACAATACATGTGTGGAGGTCAAAGGACAACTTAAGGAAGTCAGTACTCTCCTTCCATCATGCGGGATCCAGGAATTGAACTCAGGTCCTCAGCCTTGGCAGCAAGCATCATTTTCCACTGGCTCCCTATGTGGCCCTATCGAATTTAAAGGGAATTCTGCTCTATGAGGGCCTCTCGGTCATCTTCAACCATTTCAACCACTTTCTGCAAACTCAAAGAAACTGATTCCAGTTACGTTCATATTTCCTCCAATGGATGGATCCCAGAGAGAATCAGCTTGAACCTCCACTCTGCCTGGGCAATCTGTTCTACTCCCACAGATGACTACAAAACACACCAAAACATTAAACATCAACAAACCGCTGCCGGTCCACAGCATCGATGAGTAAGGTGAAATCAGGTAGACTGGACTGCTGTCTAAGGTCTTCAACTTCTTCAACGCCCACATAAACATCCCAGATCTGCAGCTATACTTTCTCTTTGTTTTATGTAAACATATTTATACTAAGTACTATTACTCCAAAACTCTTTAATTTGGGGGTGGCAGGGTTAAAAAATAAGGCATTCACGAGTAAATGGTGTAATAGAATCTATCCAGCGATTTGGAAAATTTCATTTTAGTCTGATAGCATCATTCTAGCACATCATTATTTCCTGGCAATGTCGTAACTGGGAAGCCAGATGTCACATGAAGAAATAGCAGAGCCTCCAGAAGCAGCCCCAAGCACTTGAGCAGCAGAATTAAGTCAACTTCGGCATACTGAGCAGGATGTTTTTCTGACTTTATCCAGGATTACACTTCTCTATTAAAAATCCCTGCACCTAAACTGGGCGGTGGTGGCGCACACCTTTAATCCCTGAACTTGAGGCAGAGGCCGGCCTGGTCTACAGAGCGAGTTCCACGATAAACCCTGTCTCCAAAAACAAAAACAAAAGTTGTTTTGTCTCCATAGAACTACAGGGCAGACTTTTCCAGTGACAGATGGGGCAGGGATTGGAGAGGCAAACGCAGATAAAAGTGAAGCAGAAATTAATGGCCAGATGATGGTGAAGTGAATTTAAAGATGGCCACTGTGGTTTACATTTAGTGTGCATCCCAAGTTTGTGTCTCTAGTATGGCATTCTGGAGTGCTGGTGGGGTAGAAGAGAATTAAGTCATAGAGGGAAAATACATTCTAAGACAAAATTAATGCTGGTTCTTTCCAGATGGGGTTGACTAAAGAAAAGCCACCTCATCTACTTGGCCCCTTCTGCATGAGGCTTCCTCTATTTCTGATTTTGTTTGTTTACTTTCTCCCCCCCCCAATATAACATACTCCTCATCAGAGGTCAGAGACATAAGGACACTCAAACTGAAATTTCCTCTCCAAAAAAGGTAGGCTGAATAATCTCTTTTCCTTGTAAAGTGCTTGGCCTAAGGAACTCCACGATAACAGAAAACTGATTGTGCCTATAGGACTCTAAGAATACAGATGAAACTAAAATAAGCAGACTTGGAAAGCAGAGACTTCGACTTCAAAAGCAGCAGCATAGAACGCTCATACCCAGGGGGAAGGAGAAGAAGAGGGAAGAGGCAGCTGGTACAGAAGTCTCCGGGAGCCACTCCGCAGAAGCATCCATCTGGGCTCTTCCTAGCAGCTCCACTTTTCAACACTTCTCACCTTCCTTCTTTGCTGAGCTGTCAGGAGCCAAAGGAGCCTTGCAAAACATGTGCATGTATTTCCATGGGAGAGAAAGAGCCAAGCCTGCAGAAGGCTGAAAGGGCTGCTTCTGCTCTAGCCCTGTGCCTATATGCATGAGAGGAAAATCCCGTGACATGTTTTCTGCCTTCAGCTAAATGACAGCACAGAGCAGCAATGTGCATCCCAACTTGCACACATGCAAACAGAAGCTTCAGCCAGACAAAGCATTTGCTGGGAGAGCAGGCGTGATATGCTCGGGCCCTAGACTCCTCACTGGCCCTAATAATGAATCAATGGTGGTTTGGACATAGTTAAATTACATGACACTCAAAAGGAAAAAAAAATCCTCCAGTGAACATACCAGCTCTTCACGCGTGTCTCACAGTAAGCTGATGCATGAAAATATCTCTGAATAATTTTAACCCATGGAGAAGAACTGAGTTAAAAATCCAGGCCAGTGTGCATCGAAAGTAGTGGCTGTCTTCAACAATCACTATTTAAGCATTTATTTATTTAGTGTGGAGGTGGTAGCGGTGATGGTGTGTGTGTTGTGGAATAATCTTTCTGCACACTGTGAAGATATATCTTTGTGAAGGTGCTTTATGATTGGTTTAATAAGGAGTTAGATGACCAATACCTAGGCAGGAGGGACAGAAAGGACTTTCAGGCACAGAGAGGGCTCTGGGAAGAACATAGGCTAATAAATATATGGGTTAATTTAAGTTAGAAGAACTAGTTAGGAACAAGCCTAAGCTACAAGCTGTGCTTTCATGATTAATAAGAATTCTCCATGTCATTATTTGGGAGCTGGCTGGTGAGACAGAGAAAGCCTCATTGTGTGTGTGTGTGTGTGTGTGTGTGTGTGTGTGTGTGTTCAAGTGCATGTACCACATGAGCATGTGGAGGTCAGGGGACAATTTGTGGGAGTCCGTTCCCTCCTTCCACCATGTGGGTCTAAGAATGAACTCCATCAACACACCTGGCAGCAAGTGCTTTAGCTGCTGGTCGATCTCATAGGCCCCAATCCATGTTTCAATAATGTCACCTGAACATGACCTGCTGCCTACTGCTCGAGAAAGTGAGGGGAATATCTCCTTTCCATATGAATTCCTCTTGGATCATTTTTCTCCAAAGTAACTGTATTTTCCACATTTCTATCAGTGTTTGTCTTGAGAGAGAGAAATGCACAGTATCAGATTATTTAGTACTAAAGTACATTGTGATGATATACCAACCTTAACCGCCAATCCCCAAATCATCAGACTCATGAAAGGATCACAACGTATGTCAAAACCATATCACACAGCCAGTATCCTTCTATTACTTTGTAATATAAATATAGAAAACAGACAAGATTTTTTGTTTGTTTTTTCAAGACAAGATTTCTTTCTCTATAGCTTTGGAGCCTGTCTTGGAACTAGCTCTTATAGACCAGGCTGGTGTAGAACTCACAGAGATGAAGCCTCTGCCTTAAGAGTGCTGGGATCAAAGGTGTGCGCCACCACTGCCCAGCTTTCTTTCTCTCTTCTTGCCCTCATCCACCCATCACCTCACTGTGATTTAATATCACCCCCTCTCAACATGAACAAACATTCTCTAGACTCCCTCAGGGCCCTCAAGCCACCCCCTGTTTAGTAATTCTCCAAAGGAAAACTTCCCTAAGAGCTTATCCACAGGCTCACTCCGGAGTCATCTGGACAGTGCACGTGAACCTGTGGAGGGAGCTTCACAGTTAAACCTAATAGAGCTCGTCAAGGAAGGAACCTTCATAAAAAAGATAGAAGTGCAAGCATCTGCTGTATTCTGAAATAGGCTGATCATGTGGTAGGAAAGTAATTCTCTCCTGGGCCAAGAGATACAATTTCAGTTTTATCAGGCAGCGAGTCATCAGACAGTTCTGCAAGACACAGATACTGCTTGAATTCTACAAAGATAACTGCTATCAGGATGAAGGGTTGGTTGCACAGAAAAGCAGAGGTCAAGAGACTAGTTACAGAGATACTTCAGTGGAGAAAACAACCCAGTCTGAACTGAGGCAAGGGAAACAAAAAGAAAGACAAAGGGCCCAGCCAAGACTCACTGAGATGACATCAAGAACCTGGTTACTAACTCATGACTTCCTTCTCAAGACAACATGAACAAAAAAGCCAGTCCTTGGGCAATAGGGGCGGGTTTTATAAGGTAAGATAAACAGTTCTTCTGGAGCAGACTCAATGTGTGTAGCTTGAGGACAGCCCCCTGAAGATGCCCACCAGGCTGACTAGAAGAGAGACAGAATGCAGGTCACAAACAGGAATGCCAGGAACTAAGGAGCCATTGTTTTAGCAAAGCTGCCTAGCTACAAATGGGCATTACACAAAGTTACACTGAAAACATTGTTCTGTACTAAATGTTCTCTGGAGGGGAAGAAAAAATAAAGATAAATCCAAACCCAAAATTAAAATAGTAATATCCTCTGATAGAACAAAAGAAACAACTGCCACAGGTTGCACTCTGATCTCTAATTACATGCTGTGGCACACACAGGACTACACACATGCACACTCACACACAAATAAATAAGTAAATAAGCCGGGTAGTGGTGGTGCACGCCTTTAATCCCAGCACTCGGGAAGCAGAGGCAGGTGTATCTCTGTGAGTTTGAGGGCAGTCTGGTCTACAGAGCAAGTTCCAGGACAGGCTCCAAAGCTACACAGAGAAATTCTGTCTCAAAAAACCAAAAGATTAAATGACTAGATGTTAAAAGTTTAAATCAGTCTGGTAGGTAAACTAGTAGGTGGCAAGCAGGGTAGTTAGCTAGCACCTGGGGGGTTCTGAGTTCAAACCCCAGCACCACTACTGAAACATGTTATTTCAGTTTTAAATGCTTTCTGTTAAACCTCAGTTCCTTTCTGAGAAGCTCACACACACATTTTGGGTGGATATACCTTTGGTCTTTTTTTCTGGGAGTGGGCATTGAGACAGGGTTTTTCTGTGTAGCTTTGCTGCCTTCCTGGAACCTCTGGTCTTCTTTTTTTGTTTTGTTTTTTTAAAGCACCTTTCTTTCAATTTTTACTAAAAGCCCAACTTTGCTCCAGACTAGTCCTGAAATTCTTTTCAGTGTCAAAGGATCCAATCCTGAGCTTCGCTGAGTTGAGATCTCTAAAAAATAAAGAAGACTCCTCACTGCCAAGGGGACAGGGTTGAGCTGTCCCTCTGTCCCTTCACTGCGAACAGTACATTAAGGGAAAGTTTCAGCTACTGTGCCCTCATGTTTTCCCAACATGGTCAGTCTTCTGATGCTGATGGGGTAGCAGAAGTCCCCACTGTTACTGAAGTGGTGCCAGCGGGAAGAACAGAAACCAGACCAAAAAACCCAGGCGCAATCAGCACTGGGAATCAGCTGGATTTAACAGCCTGTGACACTGAGGACAGGGCAGCCCCAGCGCTGACCTATTGGAGCCAGCCACGACAGAAGGACACCACTAGGTTGCAACCATGGCAGCACCCCCTTCTGTGCAATCACGACAGAAACACTGCCATAGGCACTAGACACTATTTCAAACTTCCAGGCATGACAATGCCGGGGCACCCCTTCTTTATACTTGCTAACCTACGACGTCTGTGGAAGAAAGGGGCCACACCTGACTGGGAACTCCTTTGGCAAGTCTAGGTATCCCTCTTCCTCCAGGATTGATAGCTTTTCCCTAATTGGTTTCATTCTACACCTAATTTGGTGTGCGCACTATGTGTGCACATGTGCGCAAGCAAACACAGGCGCGCACGCACACACACACACACACACACACACACACACACACACACACACACACAGGGGCAGGGCCCCTGGGTTTATATAACAGGGTTCAAAGGCTCTGAATGGTTAAACTCTTCAGATAACTCAGTGGTTCTCAACCTTCCTAATTCTGTGACCCTTTAATGTTCCTCATGTTGTGGTGCCCCCCAACCATAAAATTATTTTTGCTATTTCATAACTATAATTTTGCTACTGTTATGAACCCTAATGTAAATATCTGATATGAAAGACATCTGATATGCCCCACAGGTTGAGAACACAGCTCCCTGAAGGGAAGGAAAGCTGTTCCTGCCTTCCAGACCTGTTGGAGACAGATTCCTTGCCCCTTGGGCTACAGCTCCTTTGGCCTCCCAGTCCTGCAGCTGCAGGCAGGGTGACTGGTTTCTACCTCAACCTCTATGTCTTGGCTACAAGCAGAGTGACTGATTCCTGACTCAACCACCAAGACTGACTGAACTTGTGACTGCAGGCAGGAATTTGTTTCTGCTGGGTCCCTACTGTTTCAGGCCCTGTGAGACCTGCTGCTCCAGCCCCACACCACCCCCAGCCTGTGGGAGCTCTAACTCTCCTACCACTTTCCTCAGTTCCTTGGTTTGCATCCTGTGGCAAAGCAAAAATTCCAATCTCTCACTCTTGGTGGGGGAAGTCCTTCTATATATGTGTTGCTTTTATTGGTTAATGAATAATGAAACTGCTTTGGACAGCTGTTCTACAGGGCAGAACAGAGCTAGCTGAGAAAAACTAAACTGAATGCTGGGAGAAAGAAGGCAGGGTCAAGAGAAGCCATGTAGTCCTGTCAGAGACAGATGCTGGATGGAACTTTACCCGTTAAGCCACAGCCACATGGCCATACACAGATTAATGGGGATGGGTTAGTTTAGGATATAAGAGTTAGCCAGAAATATGCTTAAGCTACTGGCCAAACAATAGTTTCTGAGTGATTATTTCATGGTCTGGGTTGCCGGGAATGAACACGTGGCCTCCTACTACACACTATTGCATGGAGGTGGCATTTCTGCATGGCACCTGGTTTTCTTATTCGGTTCATCTGCTAATCTTTTGTTAATAAAGTCCCACTTTAGTCACCTTTGGTCACTGTCTGCTCACTTTGTTCCTGGACAAGGCAAGGTACCTGGCTGGAAGATAAGAGACCGGAAACCACTCCAGAGGAAATTCCCACCACTGCTGTGACTCATCCCTCACCTCTCAGCCTACCCTGCAGGCCTCTTGGAGAATGCACATTGGGACTGGACATCAGTAAGTGCTTTCCTTAAAAACACTCAAGACTTGAACTACTACAGGCAGGGAAAAAGGAACAACCTCAGCTCCCCTTCCCCTGTATCACCGTGAGGCTAGGCACACACCATAATCTCAGCAACCAGCTATCCTGAGTATGCTCACTTAGCATGTCTGTGATGGGAATAAAAGAGGACCTAGCAGAGCCAAGCAGGTCCACTCAGCAGAAAGTAACTGAAAAGGTCCCTAACCTCAACGCCCTCTTTAGCCCCTTGCTGTGAAGATGAAATGATTTGTTTTCCTAAGACTGGCCTGCCTTCCTTCATATTCCAAAAGGGCAAGATTTGTCAGAATTGCCCTCACCACCAGGAAAGACCCACCACAGATCACCATACATATGCATGAGGCTTCAGCCCCTCCAGCACCCCTCAGCGTGTTCTGAGAGCAATGGGAAGGGATTTCCCACAATAGGTGGAACACATCCTCCTGTCAGGAAAGTATCTTAACTGAGAGTTTCCCAACAGAAGCTTCTGTCTACATTACAAACCTCATTCCAACACCCCACCCGCAATGTGGACTGTTAGCTGAACCACTACCCTAAGTTAGACATGGTGACTCATGCTTATAATCCCATCACCTGCAGGCTAATGCTGAAGGATGGCTAAGAGCCCTGGACCAGACTGGGACTATGGAGTAAAACTGCCCCCCCTTTTCTGTCCTCCCTGACCCAGAAAAAGGGAGTTGGAGGAAAAAAGAAAGAAGAAAAGGAAGAGAGGCTGCAGGAAAAGGAAGATGAAGTAGTAAAGGAGGAGAAAAAGAAAGAGGTTAGGGTGGTAGTAGTGGATGAAGAGGTGATGGAGGAGGTAGCTGTGGTACTTGGGCTGGGGGTAGGGATGATAGTGGTGAAGAAGGTGGTAGAAGTGAGGGAGGTGGTGGCAGAGGAGGAGATGTTTGCGATAGTGGGGGTGGTGGAGGTGATGATGGTGGAGAGGTGATGGTGGTGGAGGTGATGATGGTAGAGGTGATGGTGGTGGAGGTGATAATGGTAGAGGTGATGATGGTGGTGGAGGTGCTGGTGGTGTTCTAAGTAATCTGAGAAAGGAAGAGATAAAGGGACAAAGACTAGAGGAGAATATTTTCCCAGTTGTGAGTTTGATGAAGAGCAAAGCTTTTGCTCCTCTGCAGGACTTACAGTGGGGAGAGGCCTGGGAACAGCTTCCGCAAGCAGGTGCCTATGTGAGCCAGCACATCAGTCACATCCTCCGAAGACGCCATCTTCATGGACATGCTACACTTCTCAGTTTCCACAACCATCTGCAAGAACAAGCAGCACACTTATCCAGGAGCCAATTTCTCCCCTTTTTAGTAAGGTTGTAAAGTGACGTACGTAAGAAGCATTTCAACGGGTGGGACTATTAATTGGCACAGCAACAATGTAAGTCACTACAGAGAATCCTAGGGTTCTCAGAAACCAAAACCATAACCACCATGTGACACGGCTAAGTCACCCTTGGGAATACACTTAAAAGATGCTAGGTCAACATACCACGCACTTACACATCCATGTTTATGGCTGGGATATTCACAACAGCCCAGATACCTGTGGTAGTCACTTTTAGTTATCAATTTGACACAGCTTCGAATCACTGGGGTCTTCCTAAGGATTTGTGTGGACCAGGTTAAGTTTTGAGGATGTTTGTGGTGGATGGTCTTGACTGTTAACTGATGTGAAAAGAGGCAGCCTACTGTGAGTGGTCCCATTCCTAGGCAAGAATTCCTGAACAGTATAGGAATAGAGAAACAGAGTTGAGTATAAGCAAGCAAGGATCCATCTGTTTCTTCTCTGCTGACTATGGATGTGATCAGGGGACTGAATCAGGATTCCAAAGTCCAAACTGTTTGGAGTAGACCTCCCTGGTGACTTGACCACACCTCACACATCCCGGTCTGAACCTATCTGGAGAAACTTCTGCCTAAGCTCGTGGTAGCTCAATTCTTGGATATGACATCATCCATTTGTCACTTCTTTTTCTTTCTTTTGAAAGTAGAAATCTTATAAAATACTTAAATAAAAGTTAATTAGTAGCAAAGGAAAATCCAAGTTCTTATTAAAAGACCAACTTGTCTAAGCAGAGAGACCTGCAAGGTAACAAAATCTTATGCTAGGCTTAATGGCAGCATGGGCTGGAGACTGAAAGAGCTGAAATGTATTCCTCACGTGGTCCTGAAAATAAGCTAAAATCCACCTTAAAAGAAGAGATTGAGCTACAAAACAGGCAGCTTGCTGATGATGGGAACATTCCACAAGAAACAGTCACTGGTTACTTTACTAAAAGATGGCATTATCTTAACCCTCAAAGTCAGTGGTTCTCAACCTGAGTTGCAACCTCCAAAGGGTCAATATCAATATTGATATTAACTTCTAATATCAGATGTCATGCATCTCAGATATTTAGATTGTGATTCATAACAGTAGCAAAATCCCAGTTATGAAATAGCAAGGAAATAATTATTCAGTCACCCATAAGGTTGCACTTCTGGGTCCTAAAGGCAGGCACATATGGGCTCCTGCATGACCCACGTGCACGCATGTGTGGTTACCTTCACGTGAGACTCAACTAAAACCCTTGTGCGCATGCATGGGTCACCTGTCATCTGTGTCATCAGCATGTGCGCACGTGCAAGGCGTGGGTCCACCGTTCTCAGCGTGTGACACAGGCACATCTTACCCCTGTGTGCATGTGCTAGGCAGCCTTTAAAAGCTGGACACGCCATCTTTGCTCTCTTTCTCTCTTCGTACACTGTTTCCTCAGGCCTGCGAGCACCTTCACCCTCTAATAAACTCCTAAGTGGGCTCATTCACGTCTCATGTCTTCTTCTCACTCATATCGGACATTTCAGTCACCACAACAGGAGGAACTGTATTAAAGGGTCTCAGCATTAGGAAGGTCAAGGACGACCACTGCTCTAAGTGAGCACAATGAAGTCCTTTGGTGCCACTGCAGTATGTTAAATCCTCAGAATTCGCTCCTGTTGTCACTTAAATGTGTATAAAAAGGAAACCAAATTCCATGTACAATTATCCAGGGCGATTTCCATAAAATGAGCCAAATTGAAAATAAGAATAATCTGAAGCAATGTATTCTTGTTAAGGAGAAAAGGAATGGAAAATATGTTGAAAGGATGAGATCCAGTTGGTGATCCTAACAGTGTAATGAAACTTTTATACAGAAACTTCAGAGGTACGGCATTTGGTACCACCTAGCAAGGAGGGAAGAGAGTCTTCATTTTAACTCTCAACACATTCTTCAAAAAACCAGGTAGCAGACGTTAACCTGGTGGCTGAGACCCATACTCATAATATAAACACCAAAAACATGAGAGGCCAAAGCAGGAGGATCACCATGGGTTTGAAGCCAGCCTGAACTATACACTAAGTTTCAGATCTAATTGATCTACAATAATAGTATAGTGTCAAGAAAGAAGTAGTAGTAGTGGGGTGGGGGTGTCAGGGGAAGCTAAAAAGAGGAAGAGAGGAAGGAAGGAAGGAAGGAAGGAAGGAAGGAAGGAAGGAAGGAAGGAAGGAAGGAAGGAAAGAAGGAAGGAAGGAAGGACAATGAGATTGCTTCGTATTTAAAGGTACCAACCGTTATGCCTAACAAGCTGTGTTTGTTCTCCAGGACTACATGGTAGGAGAGAACCAATTCCCAAAGGTCGTCCTCTGATTTCCACATGGGCATAGTGGCATGCATGCACATATACACACATAGGCACACATAAACATAGACACACAAAGACATAAAAATATGACATTAATAAGATTTTTAAAAAATGACCCAAACACGCTAGTGCACACCAGTAATCTCAGCACTCTGAAGGCTGGAACAGAAAGCTCACTATAAATTTAAGGTCAGCTTGGGATATACATGGAAAGACCACAAGGAAACAAAGAATGGGAGAGAGGGAAGTGGAGAGGAGAGGGAAGCAGGAGGGGTGGGAGGAAGGAAATTACAGAATGCTCTAAGGCTAAGTCCCAACCTGTCCTGTGCTTAGTGGTCCAAGAGCTAGATATACTGATCCCAGAACAAAGCAGCAGCCCAACACCCAGGGAAGCTCTGTCGCTGGTTTCCTGACAGACTCCACCGTGTCTGTCCAGGAAGAGGCTAAGTCAGAGTGCTGCTTCCACACATTGGGCTCCTTTGCTTCGCAGGCAGACAATCCTTTCTAAAGCCAGATGATGTGGGAGAGGCCATTGTGTGTCTCTACTTGACACCCTGCCCCCAGCCCTGGGTGATGACATCCGTCTGTGCAGGTCCTTTCACATTCCTCACTTCTATTCAGTTCACAGTCTGGGCACAAGTGATTCATAATTAGCCTATTCTAATTCCACTTGATCTTCACACATAATCATCCTAATTATGCAGGAGTGAATAGGATGGCAGGGAAGAGAAAGGGCAACAGGTTGGGGAAGAAATGAGCCTTCAAATCCAACCTGACATGAAGGTGGTTACAAAGCCCGGCTGGAGATGTCAACACCTCTGCATAATGTAAAGTCTGCAACAAAGCCACCAAGGTAGAGCCACCCAGCACATCATGGCCTCAACAAAAAGAGCTGTCTGTCACATGCTGGCTTCCTTCTGCTCCAGGCTGAGCAGAAACAGAATGTTCAAACACCTCACAGGGCAGAACTCATAACCTCTACTCCCATTTAAAATAGTAACCTGGAAAGTGCTTGCCTAGAGTGCATACGGTCCCAGGTTTGATACCCAGGGCCTTGGTTAAAATCACCAGAGATTACAAGCCACCATCTCTACTCACAGAACCCAGTGCAAGCATCCTACAGATTGAGCTACATCCTCTACTTTTTTCTGGTGTGGGAGATCCTTCTGTCTATATGTTGTTTTCATGGAGCCGCCAGAGTCAGACATGCAGGAACTTTGCCGGTAAGCCACTGCCACATGGCAATACACAGATTAATAGAAATGGGTTAAATTAATATAAGAGTTATCCAATAAGAAGCTAGAGCTAATGGTCCAAGCAGTGACTTAATTAAAACAGCTTCTGTGTGATTGTTTTATGTCTAAGCTATCCAGGCAGCCAGGAAGAACAAGCAGGCCCTCCTCCTACATTTTTCTCCTTTCCATTTTGAGATAGAGTCTCACTAGATTACTTGGGCTCAACTTAAACTCACTCTGTAGTGCTGGCAAGTCTTGAATTTGTCATCCTCCTGCCTCAGCATCTAGTGGCTTAGACTACAGACCTGATCTACTAGGCCCAAATATAGGCAGCATTTTTAGTAAACCACAGTCAATAAACTTATGTGGTGATTTTGCTTCCTCTAACAGAAACAAGCAGAGGTTAGCTTGCTTGAGCCACTCTATGACAGAGCAACATTTTAGTTTGAAAACTAATAATGACAATAATAGCAATAATAAGTCTTGAGTTGCAGATGAAAATATAAAATTCCATAGTATAGAGGTGTCCTATACCATGAGCACCAAAGGTGTAGTGACATCATCAAGACTTGAAAATGAGATTTCAACATCCCAGATTTCCACAAAGGAAAAGAGCAATAGTTAAAGCAAACTTTATTAATTTGGTAGCATACTGACCCACTCACTTATTCATATACAAGGCACCATATTCCATCCCAAGCATTTTACCTGAATTGATAAACCACACATAAATGGTAAAAATAGCAATGACAAAAGTTTAATAACCCCAGGATGTTAGCAAGAATTCATTATCAAGGTCAGGTTGTAAGGAATGGCAATGTTAAGATAGTGGTTCTCAACCATTGGGCCATGACCCCTTGAATTTTTTTTTTTTCCGAGACAGGGTTTCTCTGTAGCTTTTGGAGCCTGTCCTGAAACTAGCTCTTGTAGACTAGGCTGGCCTTGAACTCACAGAGATCCTCCCGAGTGCTGGGATTAAAGGCGTGCACCACCACCACCCAGCTGATTATGATTTTTAACAGTAGCAAATTTACAGTTATGAAGTAGCAATAAAAATAATTTTTATTTTTATGGTTGGGGGTCGCCATTGCTGTATTAATGGTGAGCAACATCAGGAAGGTTTAGAATCACTGGGTTAAGAGCACTGCCATTCTTCTGCAGGACCCAGATTCAGTTTCCAGCCCCCACTTTAAGCACCACCAGTGACTCTGGGTTGAGGGGATCTGATGTACTCTTCATGCCTCTAGCAGGCATATGCATGTATGAGCATTCATATTCTCTTTCTCAAAAACAAAAATAAAATGAAGTCTTTACTCAAAAAATGGTTAGATTGTAGGTAACTAGCAGATGTCCTTGTCCTCAGACTTCACATAAACTAGAGACTCAAAGGATGTGAGGCTCTTAAGTTACTGACCCTTTCTTGGGGTTACATGGGTTACGGAGTCTCGATCTTCAGAACCCAGATAACCGAAGTGTGTAGTTGATTTAAAACAATCGAACCACCAGATTTATTTAATCCAAACTGCCCGAAGTGTTGTGTTTGTGGGCCTGTGTGCAAAGGGTTGAGGATGTGCGACAGAGAGAGACCCGGCTACTGCGTGGGCATCTGTACTTCGCCCACACCCTAGAGGCCACTGTGAAACCCAGCAGAGCTTGAGCACCGCTAGGGGACTGGGATTGCAGTCTAAACTGTAAGCACAGAACCACTGTCACACTGTCATCTCCCAAGCCCACCCTGCTGGGCAGCACT
The DNA here is from genome assembly GCA_028555095.1 of Dicrostonyx torquatus. Classification (NCBI taxonomy): domain Eukaryota; kingdom Metazoa; phylum Chordata; class Mammalia; order Rodentia; family Cricetidae; genus Dicrostonyx; species Dicrostonyx torquatus. The sequence continues at coordinate 1,051,612 of JAQHUG010000008.1, forward strand.
CACAGGAGCTCTAAGAGCTTCATGGCAGGGACTCCCTGTGACTGAGAAAGCTCCCTGGCTAAAGCAGACAGCTCCCTACCCAGTTCTTCTAAGTGGTTGGCATACAGAGGTAGCAAGACTACAGGTTATGGAATGGTCAACTCCTACAGTCACGGGGGAGACTTCTTCTTGCTGTTTCAACATCTTTTTCATAAGCAAATACCACAGTCAAATCACACTTCCATTATAAATTTGACAGTAACATTCACCAGTCCCCACTGCTCCCATCCAGACCCTGACTCATAAACAGACCTTCCTCGATAGAAAGACCAGCCTAGAGTGCTAGCACCATGCATCACTTAAGAGTGATGACTCAATCCAACATATACTTGGCCATTTGGGCAAACATATGTTGCTGTGATTTTTTTTCTTGTGCAAAATATATTTTCTGGAGAACGATAAAATATTGCTCTCCGCTGCACTATGGAAAACTTCCAGGGATTTGTATGTAATCTCAGCTGTCGTAAATGACAGTTTTGACAGTTTCTTTTGAAGAGCATTACCAGCAACCTAAACACACATATGCTTTTAAGAGGTAAAACAATCAGTTATAAAAATAAAGCTCAGAGAAAGAACCAATGTAACAGAAAAGCAATTCAAGCAGAAAACAAGTGTTTGAGATGGTCAATAAAATATCTTACAAAATTAGCACAAAGAGAAAAAGGAGGGCAAATTATTTTTATCAGGAATGATTTCTACAGCTATCACAAGTGAACACTATGAGCCAGTTGGAGGATGGTGATGCTACCTCAAAACATAGACAACTTCCAAAGGTCTAAGGAAGAACTAATGCTAGCACTGCTCTTAGAAGAAGAGAGAGACATAGCAGAGATTCCTTCCTAGTTCCTAGTTCATATGATAAGTTCATATGATAATGACAAGTATGCCAAGATCTTAGAGGAAGAAAAGCAAAAAGGAAAACAACAAACAGCAGTGCAAAAACTCCTTCCCAAGGTTTAACATATGGAATGTATACATACATGTATATAGGGAGATATATAAATATACATTATAACATGTATGAAAGAATAGTAGATAATATTGGAAAAAATTAAATGTAATTTAATAAGATAAAAATACACAATGTAGAAAATGATATAAATGATAAAAAGGGGTGTACCTATGAGGTGATATAACAAGATAAACAGAATATAAAATCAAAACTTAATTATATTTTCAATATAATACAAAATTTATAATGAGGTAACATCTTATGACTCATGGGAATTGTCCTAGGAATTAAAAACTTAATATCCACAAATAAATAAATATAATTCTTCATGGAAGACAAGGGAAGAAATCATAATAAACACAACAATCTCAGGAAATAAAGAAAAACATTGGACAAAATTCAATACCAGTCCTGGTTTTTTTTTTTTTTCAAAAAATCAGCTAGAAATAGAAAGGAATGTCCTGAACTAGGCAACAATCATTTACAGAACAAATCTATAGCAATACTGTACTTGATAGTAAAAGAATGAATCTCCCATGGAGACGAGCCTGAGACGGTAATATCTGATCTAGTCACTTCAGCATCATCCTAGAGGTGCTGGCGAGGGTACTTCCAAGGTCTAAACTTGGTACTGCCCTGCCTGGGAGCCAATGTTGCACAGATGCTGTCTGGAGCCAGGAAGCTCCTTGTTCACATAGTTAATGAATGGCATCACAAAGAGCCATGGGCACCCTAATAAACTCCCTAGAGCTCAATGTCCCTCCCAGAGTGACATGGAGAGATTCAGATGGATGCCTGCACACACACAGTAGATGGACCATTGTGTCAGTGTGGTCTCCTGTTTTCATGGGATATGACAAGTAAGCCTGCTCTTTCACAGAGAAGCACTCCATCTTTCTACAAGTAGGTGACTGCAGAATAACTCTGGGAAACATCCCAGGTAAAAAGAAGTCTGTGTATTGAATTCTTAATATATCAGCAAGATGTGTAGGAGCATATAACATTCAGGTGTACCCTCCCCATGGGAGTAAGGCAAGAAAAAGAAAAGCTATCACACAAATGATGACAGCATCTCTACAGAAACAACGAAATCTGGTAGAAATTCCAGTTGTACAAGGTGAGGAAAGCAAGGTGAAAAAAAGGTAAGATCAAAATGTCAACATTGTTTTTAAATTCAGAAGTGGGGGGGAACCTTACCTATGTTCAGGGATATATAAAAAAGAACTGTATCTCTTGTACACTATTGATGACAAACTAAAACATTTTGTACCGCCTTCTGTGAGGGCAGGTTGACAGTACTTAATGCTGAGCAAACATGCCTACCATAGGAACCCGCCACTCTACTAAGACAAGTGTCCATGGCAAATGAAAGCATCTATGTAGAGAGTAAGCAGTTTTTGTGGACAGAGATAACAGTAGAGAAGCCAGGAAAGTTAAAAACACAGACTTATCTCTTCAAAGAAAGATGCTTGCCTGTCTTCCACTCAGACCAGTACGCTGGGAAAGGATGTAGTTTACAGCCTGGTGATCCTCTGCTACTTGTAGAGCCAAGCTATACCTGTATCCCCCAGAATGTTATGTTTGCTTATCCCAGACTTTCCCCCCACCTAAGTCTTGAGTATTGTTTCTTAGTCCATAAAACCACCCCTAAGAGAGATATCACATGTCCTTTATAATACCTTAGGTAACTTCTATGGCATCTTAGGGCCAGTCCTATCCTGACTCCCACAGGCAGTGCGTTTACTCCAGTCATTCTCCCTAGACCCTTATCTTGAGCATTGTTTGAGTCAACAGAACCCATCTTTAAACAGTTTCAACTTAAACATCTCCTAAGCTTTGTTGTACACATGGAACTAAATTAATTGTCACCAGAAAAGTTTTCCAAAATTGTGCTGTGCTTAAATACAGCTAAAATAAACGAGATGGTGCCAGACTCCTGAAGCTTGGCCCAGCACCAACTAAGTTGGGCTGAACTGAGTTTCATTCTTACTTCACCCAGATCATTTCCCTGTTGGTCATGACGTTTGAAGGGATCCCCACATCCATATCCAAAGAAGCAGCTGTTCCTGATACAGCCAAAACTGGGAACAACATACTCTCCAGCACCAGTGCAAGGGCAGACAAACTGACACATCTGTGAGGCAACACACCACTCAGCAACATGAAGGAAAGAGCCACTGAGACATGCAATAAGTCCACCGCAAAACAGTTCATTAACTGAATGAGGAAGGCAAGACTGTAAACTATGTGATTCTATCCATGTGAAATGTTATGAAGAGTGACCCCCCCCCCACAGAGACAGAAAGCAGGTACCTGTAAGAGACTGCAGATGGGAAGGGGATGAATATAATCGGTATCCTGGTTGTACTAATGGTTTCGTATAGATGCCAAAAGTTATCGAATTTTACACTTCACTGCAACAACTTATAGCTAAAACGAAACTATTTTAAATCAGCTTTGAAACACCAAAAAGAAATCATTATCACTTCCTTCCAAGAAAGACTTTCATAAAGCTAGGCACAGGGTTCATACCTGTGATCCCCATACTTAGGAAGCTGAGGCAGGAGGATTTGCTGAGAACTTGAGGCTACTCCTCTGGGGTGGGCGGTATTTTACATAGTACTTTATGAAAGTCATGAAGCTTTGATGTTAGTATCTGTCAAACAACATGCCAAATGGACAAGTTGTGTGCACAGCAGCAGCTGGCAAGGAGTTGCTTGGTTCTCTCGGTTACCATTTTTCTTAACAGAATGAGCTCCTGACCCCTCCCACGCACCGCAGAGCCTCTGCAGTCTCTCCTACTGAAAATTCTATTCTTCTCTTGCTTTTCTGTTCTGTCTCAAGACATCTTCATTCAAGTGACCTCACAGTGGCAGGCTCCTAGAGCTCATACTTACTTGAGTTGGCTTGTGGCAGATGACTCCATGAATCTCCAGATAGCTGAAGGTTAACTCGAGCTGTAATGAAGGGGAAGGGGGAGAAGAGACCTATAATGAGGGCTTAGAAACATATCATTTGAGGGTCAAAACATGCTATAATCAGAGCTACCCCAAGGCTAAGTAAGGCTTGTGCGCCTTCTGAAGACAGGCTGCTTGATACCTCTGTCCATAGTAACAGAGCTGGGATCCATCCTATCTCAAAAGAGGCATTACCCACCTCCCAAACAGGGGAGGAAGCGGCACCCTTGACGTCTACATTTCATCCAGGCTTGCTCCGCTCCACTGTGTGTATACTGGCGAATGCCTACAGGACACCAAGCAACCACAGACACATTTCCCCCCCTTCCTCCACAAAGTTCCTTTGGAAAACCTCAGTCCCCGTGGTCTAGTCCTTTCTACTAGACGTCACATTCCTCTTTGTGTCACTCTCCAGTTAGTCACTAACATCACCTTCTTCCCCCAAAATCCACAAAATTCCTATTTAGATGGATTTGGATGAATGTATACTTGTGAATTTTAAACTATGTTTAATAGCATGGACATAGCTGACAAAGTTACTCTTTCGCCAAGTATTCATACATTATCTTGTTTACATTTTATTTATTCATTTATTTTTATTTAATGATGCTAGGCACCAAACCCAGCATGGGTAAACCAGACAAACACCCTGCCACTCAGCTACCTCTTTTCAATGAATTAAGAAGCGTTCCTTCATTTCTTCTCCCATGGTCATCATCAGCTCTTCCTACCCTGCATATTCTCCAGACTGTGCAGCACATTCCCAGATCTATCTTTCATCACTGACCTTTCTCCTAGGTGTGCAGTCTCTCATCTCATACCAAACAAACAGGATATGAGACTGGAAGACAGAGGGAAATGACTAGGCCATGTGTGTGCACCACATCACATTAAATCTAGAAGCATGTGTGCATCCTTTGGTACCTCTGGGGGATTCAAGGAATGCCCAAAGACACCACAATCTACAGATGTTCAAGTCTCTTGTACCAGGGCACACCGTGCATGGACACAATTCCTCCCAAATATTTAACGTCATCTTTACAGCTCCTACAGAAGGCAGTGCAGTGTAAACAGAAGTGTTGTGTTGCCTGGGGCACAATGAAGAGAAAATGTCTAAAGGGAAGCACAGATTTTGGGTTCATATAAATGGAATCCACAGCTGTGAAACCAATGGATATAGAAGGCCAGCTGCCATGCTTACAAAACAAATGTAGAATCAACCCACAGGGACTGGGCTCTGCCCTCTGCTGGCAGGTTGTGCCAAGGTACACAAGTAGGACAAAATATTAAAGCAGAAGATCCCAAAGTGAAACCCCAGAGGCACAGTGATGTCTGGAGCTTGACTCATAGAACTGGGTGTGGTGGCTGAGGTCTGTAATTCCAGAACTCAGGAGCCCGAGGCAGGAGGATCACCATGAGTTCAGGGCCATCTGGGCTATATAGCAAGTCTTCAATGGAAGGGGTGGTATATGAGAATGAATAAATGGATTCGTTATTTCCCATTCACTCAGTTGAGACTTCCGAGCAGCGTACTAGGTGCCACACTGGAACCTCACTGAGGAATAAGAGTGTTCTCCTCTATGGGCTACATGCACCCTTGGAGGCCCAATACTACATCTCTGTAAAATTCTTTGTGTGTGTGTGTGTGTGTGTGTGTGTGTGAGAGAGAGAGAGAGAGAGAGAGAGAGAGAGAGAGAGAGAGAGACCTAAAATCATATACTTGTCTACCAGTACTACTTAAAAATAAATAACAAATAACAAATAAATAAAAAGAGAGTGACAGTCCACTTTTTTTTTACAATGCCAGAGCTATTATTTGAGTCAAGCCTAACAGGTGAGGCAGCTTCCAGTTAAAATCCCTTTTGAAAACGAGACCTTGGGCTGAGGATGTTGGCTCAGTTGGTAGAGTACTTGCCTCATATGCACAAACCACTGAGTTTGATTCCCAACACTACATGAATAAGGCATGTTGTTACATGCTTGTCATCACAGCATCTGGGAGGTAGAGGCAGAGTGGGCTACATGAGAACCTGTCTCAAAAACTTTAAAAAAAAAAAAGAAAAGAAAAGAAAAAGAAAAACAAGAGCATTTGAAGGCACCTGCTTTTTTAGATTATGCTTCTTACTCTGCATGGACCTCAAGGCATGGATTTTCTCAATAATTTACTTCCATTGGCTTCCACTATCTCACAGGCACTCCCTCCTTGTATACTCATATTCGGTTGCCATGGAGAAGGTCTATCATTGAAACTTCTGCCATAACTGCTACATAAGGAGCACCCCCATGGACCTTCAGCAGTCATCACATCCAACAAGGGAAGGTGGGTGCACAGCCATGAACATTGCACTGGTATGAGTCACCAGGTAGGACTCTGTCACTTTTGTCAATTTGTCTGACTGATGCTGGACCATAATTAAAATGCTTACATTGTCCCCAATGAGGGCTTTCACTGGGCTAACAGAACCAGGGAAGCCTGGTGAGGTGGCAGGTAGTCCTTGCAGAATAACTATTTGATGAGCCAACAAGAGGTAGAAAGGGACCAACATTCAATAAAGGATGACTGGCCAAGCGTGGGATGAGTCAGAGCTTTGGGTTATTATTAGACATGCTTAAGGCAGGGCTGGGATGTAACTCAGTTGGCAGAATGGTTGCCTAAAATGCATGAGGCCCTGGGTTCAACCCCCAACACCACATAAACCCTTTCCCCTGCTCACCATTCCGCTCTCATTCTTTTTTAGGCTGGCTGGTACTCACTGTAGAGCCCAGGAGTGTCTTGAATTGACAGCAATCCTCCTGTCTCCAACTCCCCTAAACACTGGATCTACAGGTGTGGGTCATGCTGCCTAGCTATTTCTTCATGAGTGATCTGAGACACATGACTCAATTGTGTGCATATGTCTATATATTTGGGACAGCTCACATGTCTACCCAAATAGTACCCAGGAGCCTTCTCTTTTTCTTTCCCAGATAGTATCTTTCCTATTGTCCAGGTTGACCTTGAACTCACAATGTAGCCCAGGTTAGCCTGGGATTAATTCCTTATATAGTTGAGGATGACCTTCAATTCCTGAACCTCCTGCCTTTAACACCTTAGCACTAGAATCAAGTGCAAGAACCACATTTAGCTTTGGAGCCTTCCCTTCATCAGGGCAAGCTGTTTTTCTCAAGCCCAAAATAACTCCCTCTGCAATAAGTCAGCATTTACTTTATTACACACTGCCTGCCTGAATGTGCTTTCATGCCTACTCCTCCATCTCGCCTCCCACCCCTGCCCCGTTCTCCTTTCAGGTTTACTATGTGGCCCAGGCTGGCCTGGAACCCAAGATTACTGGAGCATAATACCACAGCAGCTCTGCCTGAGGTATTTTAGAGAGAATTTAGTCCAGTCTCATTGCCATAGTAACTAATTTGTTTATAACACAGTAAACATGTGTCACTTTATGCATCAAAGAACCTAAAGTATCTTTCTTTAGAGAAGCTTGTAAGCTGGGAACTTAGTGTGTAGCTCACACCTGGGAAGCTGAGAAAGGAGGACTGCTGTGAGTTCAAGGTCAGCCTGAGGTATGTAGGGAATGTGGGGCCAGAGTAAGAACCTGAGGAAAGGGAAGGACAAGGGAAGGAGTGAAGGGAGGAGTAAGAGAAAGAAAGGAGAGAAGGGAGATAGATAGAAAAAAAGGAGGGAAGGGGGAGGGGAAGAGGGAGAGGAGGTTAATGGTGGGGGAGGAAAGAAAAGGAGAGGGTGGAAGAGGGGATAGGAGAGAGTGGTTTTTTACAGGAGACTGAGAGGGCTAGAGCTCTCACAACCCTGCCGTGCACCCTTTAGAATCAGAAGACTATTTCCCAATAGAAAAAAAAGCCACCACTGCTGGCACGAAGCAAGTAAGTAAGGGACTTAACACAGCACAACTGAGGGAGAAAAATGGCCGGGACAAAGAGCCTGGGGACAGGGAACACAAAATGCTTCACCATTTTTCTTGGCATATCCTTACACAGAGAGCTGAAAGGAAATGAAAAGCATCCTTCATGACAACCTCTAGGGACATTCTGGAGAGGAATGAAACAGAACGTGCTTGCTAAGATAACTCTAGACATATGGGCCGAAATGCTACGTCTGTGTAACAGATCTGTGAATGCATGTTTATCAGAGCAGGCTTGTCCAACCTGCAGATAGCATGCATCCCAGAACAGCTGGGAAGGCACCTCAACATATCTGCAGATGACAGTATCGTATGGAAAAGGCAAAGATGGGACGTTCCTTCACGTGAGTGTCTCTGGATGTGTGCAAGAGTGTGCATGTGGCTATGCCGCACTGAGTGTGTCTGTCGGTCCATCTCAGGAGGAGAACTCAACCCTGCTTACCTTGGTGGGGATGCGCGCTGACAGGAGGAAGGCTCGGCATGATGTCAGCACCTGCAACACAAAAGCAGATGTTGGTATCAGTGCTGCGAACTGGGCCTGCCGGGCTCCCGTCTCACCTGCCTGACTTCCATGACATCGATACCCTAAAACTTTCACTATTACCACTGTGGCAGGTACATAATACAGGTTGTAATGTGACTTGGCACTTATCAGAAGAGTAAGTGACCAGGGACAGTTTCTTGGCGCTGTAGAATCAGTTCCAGTCTAGGAAGGCCTGCATCAAGGCTTATGTGGACAAGTAACCCACGAACTTTTGTCAAACAGTTGGCCCGCAGACTAGATCACCGTGGTGGAGCGGGAAAGACACTGAAAGGTGATTTATGTGGCATAGTGTCCTGAGTCAGCTACACGGATAGCAAACTTAGTGAAGGTCAGTACCTGCTCACTCACACTTCCCCAAGGACAAGCAGTACCTGTGTGTGCCCTCCTGTTCCCACCAGGAGGGCTTAAGATGATATCATCATTTGAAAATTTGATATGCTATAAGTCAATCACAGCTCTTAGGGGTCAGGTAAGAAGCAAAGCAATAAACATGAAAAATGTCAAGGGAAGTGCAGGCAGCATTTGCTGGTCATGAGACGAATATAGGATGCAGAGAACCTGAGAGAAGCATCCTAAGAGCAGGTGTGGCACATCTGATACCACACCAGGAAGTTTGAAAAGCATAGAGAGTCAGGGTACCAATACCTGGATGCTCTGAGGAGTTAGTTCCTGTTGTACACACTCAATGGTCTGAATGTGTGTCAGTGTTTAAGTTATGGGAAGAAACACTATCTTTATTCCCATCTCAAGCACAAGACGCTGGGGCAGACAGAGATTAGCCACCTTGTGAAGTAGAAATGGGCTTTCCATGCCATCCTGGTGGGCTCCTTCACCTCCCTTTCTGCTTCCTCACTGACATGTGGTGAGCAGCTCGCTCCACCAAACTTTCCACATTTCCACACCAAGCACAGCAGCACACGGTGGAGCTGGAGTTCTGACCCAGATGCTCTAGCTACACTTCTGGGGTGCTTCCTGCTACTCACCCCAGATTCTAGCCTTCCTGTACGAGCCAGATTCTTCAGGAATCGGCACAATGGAACCACAAACCAGTTACGGAACATTAAAGCCTTATGAAACAAATTAGATACACAAGTCATCAGTAGCCAGAGGGATGAGTGATTCCCTAAGAAAAAGGTTGAGTTCCAATGGCCTTCCCTGCCTCCATCTCCAGTCATAGTCTGGTCTCTGTCGCTGTCACCACCCGCCATAGTCCACCTGGGTCTAGATACATCTCAGTCTTTGCCTCTCTTCGCTGGCCCCCATTCTTTCCCTCAGACCCCCTCTCTGCCACTGCTGCTACTATTCCCACCAGGTCTCTTTCCATTTGCTTCAAGGGAGAGTCCTTCCTCTGCTTTCTACACTTGCTGCAGTCCTTTCTTCCCCAACCCTTTCTCTAAAGATCATTGTAGATCCTGGGTTTTCTTAATGCCTTCGGAGAAAGAAAAACAACAACAGACAACCAATCACAGAAGAAACACTGCATTCCAGAAGAGAATTTCATCTGCAACATAGTCAGAGAGAACTATGAATAAAACACAAATAAAACTGAAGCCAGCCTTTGGACATCATTATACAGTGAGCACACAGGTAATTAAGCACTTTACAAGGTCCCCTGTGTGCACCTAATTAATAAGTCTTAAAATCTAATCTCAGAACACACACTTCAGCAACTGGAATAGGGCAGCACATGGCACTGCTACCCTTCCTACCCTGTGGCTACACTTGGGGATAAACACCTCCCTCCACCAACCACCAAGGTCGGCAGAACTGTGTGTATCCTCTCCCACCATGCCCCTTTACACAAGGTATTTCTGGAGGTCTTGGATTGGGCGTTAAGTAGTATTAGTCGCTTAAACACAAAAGGGATGGAAAAGAAAAACAAAACCACACATTCCCCTTTGAGTAAGGGCCATCTCTTGGCCATAGGGAGACATTCATTTCATAATGATCATTCTGCCTTTACCCTGGAACTGCACAGGCTCACAGTGTGTGGCCAGGTATATTGACTTCCTGTCTTTACAAATATTTGTGGCCATGCTGTCTAAATACACAGCATCCTTTTGAAGTTGAACACAGTTCAAAGTAAGATGTTTAAGAAGAGATGCACCCATAAGGGAGCCCAGGTTTTAAAGGAAAATAGACAAGACATAAAAACTTTCTTCTGACTGGTCCTACTTTCTGAGAGCCAGCTCCAGTCTCCAGAGTCATGTAGCGATTTTAAGAAAATGTGTAAGAGAGTAGAAGTGAAATAGACAGATCTTTCAGCACCTGAGAGCACAGTGGGTCCTCATATTGCAAGGCTGAAAGCTACAGGTACCACCGTTCTGAATCATACATCTTGCTTTATCAGCACAAATTGAGTCAATTAATGAGACTCCAGCCATGCTGGAAAGCCCCATCCATGTAGTTTCCAAACTGTTCCAAGGTGTAGCCCCCCCAGAGGATTTACAAGCACAGGTATGAATTCTACCTGCATGGGAACAGCCAGGATCATGCTAGTGGGGAGATGTGCTAGAGTAACCCTTCACCTTGGTGTGACCACACACCTCACAAGAAGCAACTTAAGGGAGAAGGGATAGTTGGGCTTATAGTTCTAGATGCTACAGTTACTCAAGGCAGAGAAGGCACTATGGGAGGAGTATAAGGTGACTAGTTGGTGGCACTATGTCCATAGATGGGAAGCAGAGAGGAGCTGGAAAACAAAGCAGGCCCCTTGCAATGAGGCTCCACATCCTAAGTTCCACAACCTTTCCTAGCAGCACGGCCAATGGGGACCAAGCTTTCCGACCACAAGAGCCTATGAGAGATTCTTCATTTTCAAACCAAAACCTCCTTATGGATCACAACCTCCATCACAGTCAACCCGCCTCATTTCTGAGGACATTTCCAATGCTGGCACTGAGGATCTTCTTGGGAACCTAGGTCAACCTGCATGCTTAGATTTGAGTCTCAAAAAAACTTGGATTGGAATTCTGGTTCTCTCACTTTCTTCCACAAAGCTGGCACCTCCAGCAGATAAGAGGCTTGAGAGACATCACCAAGGGGGGAAATGAGACTCCTGAAACAAGAAATGCTCAAGCAGAAACAGTCACCACAGGACCAAGATGAGGAAATAATAGTTAGACAGCAGAGGGTCGCTCCAGCACCTAGCATGCACTTGCTGAACACAAGCTTTTCTTATCAATCTTTCTTTGGTCCCAAGGGTAAGGTCCACTTCCTCAGTTTCGCTCAACAAAACAAAACCCACAAAGGCAAGCCCTAAACTGAAATTTTCTGTCAATATACATTTTGGCCTTGAAGAAAAATTTTCTTGCAAAGTTTGAAAAGAAAATAAGGAACAGTAACATAGTACTGCAATCACACTTGGGGGACTGAGGCAGAAGGATCACTGTGACTTTCAGTAAGACCTTGACTATAAGAAACAAGGGGAGTAGAGTATGGAGAGTGTATCTACACTTAGCCAAGGGGCCCTCACTATCATGAGCAAAGCCATCACTGCCCTCCAGCCTTCCTGTAAGACTTCCACAGAAGCTTAGTGAGCACGCCATAGAGCGGATGCTCTCATCCCACAATCTAAATGAATTTCACCCGAACTTCACTGAAAGGCAAGCATCAGCCCTGGTTGTCCTGGAACTTGCTTTGTAAACCAGGCTGGCCTCAAACTCACAGAGATCCACCTGCCCCTGCCTCCTGAGTGCTGGGATTAAAGGCGTGCACCACCATGCCTGGCTCAGTTTTATTGGTACGTAACCATAGCAGTTTGTTCAATATAGTATCCCTGGTATTAAAAAAATAAATTACGTATACTTTTGTGTGTCCACAGGTGAGTATGTATGCATAAGTTCAAGTGCACAAGGAGGCCAAGAGAGGGTGCCAGGTCCCCTGGAGCTGGAATCAGAGACAGTCACATGACATCTGATGTGGGTGTGGGCCTAGCAGTGTGTGGCTGTGACTCCAGCTTCAGTATTTACTATTTCTATGATGTTAGGACAAATACTAAGCCTCTGCTGTGCCTCAGTCCCTTGCTTTGTGACTGAGAGCAGTAAACCCAGTGTGGTGACACAAATTTATAATCCCAACTTCCAGTTTATACTACATGGTGAGAACCTGTCTCAAAACAAATAATGGAAAACAAAAACAAGCAAACGAGGGTTGGGGGGTGACTCGTGGGTCAAGTGTCTGTCATAAAATAAAAGCATAGAGAATGGAGATCAATACCAGGAAGGCACATCAGCCAACCTGTGATCCCAGTGCTTCAAAGATGGAGACGGGAGATCCATAGAACAAACTGACGAGTAGCCTAGCTGGATAAGTGAGCTCTGGGCTCAAGTGAGAGACCCTGACTCAATATATATAGTAGCGAGCAATCAAGGTAGACATCTGACATCAACTTGTGGCCTCCACATGTACACACACCCACACACAGAGACATACACACGCACATAGGCACATACTGTACACGCAAAAATTTAATTAAGAATATTAAAATAATATCTGTATTTCATAGAGTTGTGAGGGTTAAATGAGCTAATACACTAAGTGCTGAAAGGAATTCTGGCATATGGGACATATTACAGTGTCTGTTTATATATTATAATTGACTTTATAGTCTGACCATAATCCAGTGAAATTGAGGGGAGAGGCACCTAGATTTAGTCTGAGTGAATAAGAAAGTTGGGTGACCCATCTGCGAATAAGTTTTAACTTAACGTCTCTGGAAGAGCAGCAAGAGCTCTTACCTGCTGAGCTATCTCAGCACCCACACTGGGGAGCTCACACCTGCCCTTAACTCCAGTTCCAGAGGGATCTGATGCCCTCTTCTGGCCTACACAGGCAATACATACACAAAGTAAATACATATATGTACTCAGACACACAATCATATAACACATAAATCTTATTTTAAAAATATACTAACTATCAGCTTAATTGAGAGGGGTGGAGAAGAGAGAGAGGAGAGAGAGAAAGCTGGAATTTGCCTGTAATCCCAGTACTTGGGGAAAGAAGGGCCATGAAGACAGGTCCCGTCTGGGCTGCTCTGTGAGCTCCTGTTATTCACAAATGACTGAAGTAAATGAGTGAAGAAATTACATTCCAAAATTCTGAGCCCATTGCATAGGCCCTCTCTGGGCTTCCCTGCCTTTGGCGTAGGTGGACTTCTAGGAATAGCAGGCCGCTGGTGGTAAATGTTTGCTAAAAGGATGTCACTCCAGTGGTCCCTGGACCTGCAGAAGGGGACAAGAGGCCGCTGAGGTCAGCTTCTATTCTGGGGCCTGGCACCAGCAAAGGCTTTGTGCTCTAACACCTGTGCAAATCCTTTCTTCCCGCCTGGTTATTTCTGCTTACACAGAAATGGAATGTTTACACACGGCTTGTCAGACATAATCGCTCTCTTCTTCCTGCTATCCCATTACTGCAAGCTGGAAGAAGTCAAGCATGACGGAAACAAACCAACTTGGAACCTTTCCCCACAGGTGAACATGTGCCTGCTTCAAAACAATATCAATGCCGGATGCTTTCTCTGTTTATTTTAACAGACAGGTTCTCTCTATGCAACACTGTCTGGCTTAGAATTCACTGTGTATACAAGGCTGGCCTCAAACTTCCACAAATGCCCTGTCCCGGCCTCTTGAGAACTCAGATTACAGGCGTGAACTACCGTGTCCTACACCTTATATCCTCTTTGTAAAATACAGGTGATACCAAATTCTGTAATCTGGCACATAAATCTTTAATGACATTTTCTAAAGACAGAGGAGAAAGTAGCACCATGTTTTTCATTGCAGTGCCCTAGTAGTGATGCACAGTCAGAAATAGGCCTTCTTTTAAAGTGTCTTAGGGCTGGCGGGACACCTCAGAAATTAAGAGCACTTGCAGTCTTTCCAAAGGGCCAAAGTCCAGCTCTCAGCACTCACATCAGGTGGCTCACAAACAGCTCTACCCTGTATGATCCGACACAAATGAACAGCAGCGATGAATGACAGACAGAAATCCAGACCAAGTTCAATGCTCCTACAAATTCCCCCTCACCAGCTACCTAGCTTCTGAACTCCATGGGTGTAACCACACATGTACACACACAGAAAGAGGGAATGCACACATAAAAAAACAAACAAATACATAAATGAATAGAGGCATCGTGACCACAGGCACTGGAATGGGACCTTTTAGGCCCAGGGTGGCGTAAGGCAAATGTCAAGCTCTAGACCCAGGTCAGAGGGTTCACACGGAAGCTTCATGTGGAGGCACTTGCCCGTGCATGGCAGCATCTCTATTCAGGCCTGCCAGCACCTTCCAAATCTCCAGACAGAAGCAAGACTACAGAGGAGTCCTTCCAGCTCCAGCTTGATCAACTGCCATTATGTCCCCATTGTACAACCCTCTCCAGATCCAAAAGCCAGTGCAAGAGTCCTTCATCCTGTGTACCCAACAGAGGCCATGCCGTGAGAGATCACTCCAAAAGACAGAGTGACAGTTACGGCCAGCGACTGTGAGCAGTGCGCACTTTGGGAGAGCGTGTCCTCAGACAAAGGGAATGATGATGACAGCTAACAGCTGGAAAAGGAATGTGAAGTGTCATTTGTCTTTGCTGTCCTATTACCACACGGACCCTCACCCATCAGCTTACGTAATTTCAACTTAACGGCCTGGGTGTGCTTCCTGGCCAGCCTAAGGAAGCACAGGGACCCTTCCTCCACTCTTCCCTTCTGTCATATTGGAATCCTCAAATGAAAACAAATATGTATTATCTTCCCTTCTTCACAGCAAAGTTACAAAACAGTCTCCCACTTTGCAAGAGTGCAAGTGGCACAAAGCACAAGGGCCAGACTCTACTTATAGTACCATAAAATAGAGGCAGAGGAGTAAGACTGCGCACTAATTCCAGAAAGAGAAACAAGGAGAGAGGACAGGATGGTAGCGGCTGGCAACAATGAATGACTGGGTGGAATCCAGACCAAATTAAATTCTCCTAGTGACACCCACTCACTAGCCCCTAACCACTTCTCTCGACTTCTAACGTGTCGTGAAGAGCAAGTGGGAGGATGAACGCAGTGGGGCTCTTTCCGAAATACTCCCAGCTGACATCACACGTGGTACCAAGACCTGGCTCCACTCTTCCTACACAGTCCCATTTCTGTCATCAGGAAGGATGGGGCCTCCACTGGCGTAGAATACTACTTCCTAAAGATGAACTGCATTACCGTGAATTCTGACTCACTGCAATACCTCACAGCCTGGGACTTTAGGAAGCTGTATCTCTGTGCCCTGCTTTCCTGATTGGAGAAGAACCAAGGGCCACATTGCACACCGCAGTGAGGCTGTCACAGGTTTTGAACACAAAGTATTCAAAATGTGGGGTTCTTCCAGGTAGTCTTCCCATCCCTAGGCGTCCTTAACCATGCCACCACACCCTGGCCTGGGCTGCTTATTCCTTCAAACCTGCCCACCTCTACGACTGCCTTTCTGTTTATTTATTGTGATGCTTGGGCTCAACCCTACAGCTTCAAAGGCAAGAGGTAACTGTTCAGCTGTCAGTCATCTCCTCGGCTACCTTGAGGATTGCTAATTCAGGCATCCTACTTTCTGCCTCATCCTCCTCTTCCTCCTCTAGGAATGGGAGTATGACTATGCCATCCTAAGAGCTTGGGACATCTTGCCGACCTTCACAGGATTCCCAAGTCATAAAGAAAATATGGCTTCCCTTCCGCAGAGTGCTATCCACTGTCCAGTTCTTACAGGCCCACTTCAGCTTCCTTCCCCCTCTTAAGCAACTTCTCAAAACAGGTTTGTAAATCAGTCTGAGGTTTAGGTACAAAATCATGACTCTGGTATTCAACATTGGCTTCTCTCTCACAACTCAACTGAAATTTCTCTTGCAGAGTTCTTGATCAACTTTATGTTGCCTATGTTGGTCTTGAATTCCTCGGCTCCAGCCACCCCAACCTTAGCTTCCAGAGCATGGAAGTCACAGGCTTACTACACAACACTAACACTCTGCTTTTAAATGGCTTGCCCTTCCAAACTGCTTGCCCATCCCACCGCTCTTCCCACATTCCGGTCTAAAGGACACCTCTAAAGCAGAGACTCATATCTCCCCGTCATAGGCTCCCGTACTACTTTCCAAGAACAATCTGAATTGCTGGGATTGCATATGTCATATCTGCCACCCTTACCAGACCACAGGGTATGTGGGAGCAGAAAACAGCTGTGTCCTCCTCACTCGGTGCTCCCGTGGTACCTGCCACATCACTCCGTGCTCCCATGGTACCTGGCACACAGCCTGCTTGCATCTTTGCCTCATGAACACTCATCTTTCTTCCTTGCCTTATTCCCAGTAGCAGAACCTCTAGATTTTAGAAGGGGAAAAGTTGTTGTATCTGTGAGTCTGATTATTTTTATATTACGTGTAAGCAAGTATTTGGCCGTAATGCATGTCTAGGGTGTCCAGTGCCAGTGGTGGCCAGATCCCTGGAGCTTGCAGACAGCTGTGAGTTGCCATGTGGGTCTGAGAATTGAACTCAGGTCCTCTGGAAGAGCAGACATGCTCTCAATCACTGAGCCATCTCTCCAGCCCCTGTGAATCTAATTATAAAATCTGAGTTCTGTCTAACATCATCCACCACCTACCATGTAACTAATATATCTTTCTGGGTTAATAATCATACTCCATAAGGAAAAGTCCAAAAAAATCTGCTGCTTCCAATTTCCCTCCACCCTCTTCAAACACATCTACTGGTTGTCAAAAGAAGAGAAACAAGGAAAGGAACTTAGCAGAGACATGAGGGTGTCAAGTGCTGCTGCTACATGCCTATTGCCTACTGTGTTCAGAGAATACTGAAGCAGCTCTAGTCCTCTGCGCTTCCCTGAGGCTCGGCTGTCCTGCCCAGCGACAGATGAGGGTTCAGGGAAACCCACTTTAATAAAGGCTTTCAGATGTCTGTGCACGGAAGTAAATGATGTATGACGGCTGGGTCAGGATCCCAAAGAGAAAGATTTTATAGGAAATATAAAAATTATCATGTATTATTTTAGTGACAATTAGTAGATAAATACTACAGAAGCCATCTTTTTAAAACCAGGGCACAGAACCGGGCCTGTTTGCACTCCAAGAGGTAGAAGCAGAAAGAATACCAAGTATGAGAGTATCCTGGGCTACGCGGCAAAGCCCAGGTCAGCCAGATTACACAGAGAAACTTCAACTCAAAACCACCAAGAAAGCTAGGATTGTGGAAAGGCATACTAAGGGAGCGGGTGGGGGGAATCTTTTTTAAAGACGGAATAATTTTTCTTCCTCGGACTGCAGCTATGTAGAGAAGTGTTTCACTCAGGGAACAGAGAATTCATCATTCCTATCTCACGGCCACTAAGTATCCTGCCAAATGGGCAGAGCTTTTGAAATTAAACTGTTCCCATATTTAATGAGAAAACATGAAAAGCTGTGGGCCTTCTGAACCAACTCTGCCACTAGCACGGTCTCCGCCTACCCTACCCACGCCTCTTCCCCCCTTCTGAGTGGGGAGCAGCAGAAGGTAAATGATTCCTCCTTCTTTAATGCCCCCAACCCCTCCCAAAGGTGTCCCCTCTGTGTTGGCAGCAGGCCAGATGCTCGGCCTGGCATCCATTACTTCCCATGGTGGGAAACTGGCCTCCAGTTCCAAATCACTAACTTCCAACACAGCAAACTGCAGGGTAGATTCTTCTCTCACAGCCTCTATCTATGGCCGGTAGTAACCTGGCTCTGAGTCCTCTGCACCCTCCAGGGTGCTGGAGTGATGACTACAGCCAACAAGAAACCAAGCAGACCTCCTAGTCCCCAGTGGTGCTCCTCTCCTTCTCACCACATTCAACCCCAGAAGTCCTGGGTGTGCTCACTTCTTGCAGAGCCCTTGAGAGGGAAGGATGGGAACTTAGGTCCCCAGAACAGACAGACAGAAGACAGCCTGAAACCAGAGTAACTGCCCTGTATGTAGATGCAGACTTCTGCCTGGGGATCTCCTTACCACGAGACAGCTTGTGCTTCTCTCTTGCAAATAATAAATTTAAATTTATAGGAACTTTTGTTTCCAAAATAACAGATTCCCTTTTATAGCAAGAGTAGTGGAACACTTCTGTAACCCCAGAACTTGGGAATAAGAAAGAGGGGGATCAGACTTCTAAAATCATCTCACCTTACACCACGAAGAGGGGGAGACTAAAAACAAAACATTCACTTAGGTACACTTGATCTATTCCATTTTCTTTTTTTAGGCCATGATGAAATACTATCAAGTCATTATTAAATATTTAAGTAAATAGTTTAGTCATTCAAAAAAGAATTCCTCTGTGGCTGCATGGTGCTAGACACTAAAGAGTAAAAGATGCAAGCCCTGCCTTCTAGTGGCTTATGTTCTGGAGTAGAGGCACATTATAGGCAAATAAGACATGGGTCCCTGATAGTGATAAGTAAAAAACTGGAGAAAAACACAGTATTGAAGAAAATAGGGCTGGCAATGATGGTGTATCTATAATTCTAAAATCTCACTCAGCTAAGGCATGAGAATTTCCACAAGTTTAACAATATAACAAGTTTCAGGCCAGCTGACCTACATAATGAGGAGAGGGAGGGAGGGAGGAGGAAGAGACAGAGACAGAGAAAAACAGAGAGGAGGAGGCCTTGCAGTACGTGGGATGGAAGCAGATGATGCCAGGTTGGTGAGACCCCACATGGGTATCAGTGGTCCAAGCAGAGGTTGGCCTATAGTTGAGACTGACTCAAACTGACAAAGTCCTTCCTGTCTCAGGTTCCTAAATGCTAGAATTACGATTAGGAGTCACCATGCCTAGCAAGGCAAGGAAATCTTCACAGAAAAAGCGCAACTTAAAACAAATTGGTCCAACAAGATGGCTCAGGTAGTAACAGCGCTTGTTGCCAAGCCTGATGACCCAAGTTTGATCTCTGCAGCCCACATGGTAAAACCAAGTTGCCCTCTGACTCTCACACATGTACCCATATACATGCACACACATACATACATTCACATGAATAAATAAGCAAATGTAATAAAATTTGTTTTAATAAAAGTACTCATTCCAGGGTTTTTCAAGTATCCTCCCGAAACTTTAGCAGAACAGTGATGCTTATTCTCAATAGAGGGGAATGGATTTTTCTGTCAAGAGAATAATGCCCAACCCCCATCCTGCCCCTTCATCATTTCAAAATAATATAAAACCAGATGTCCTAATTCTAAAGATTAACTTTGAGGAGGAAAAGGGTAAGGCTATCTTTTTACACCCTCCATTCTAAGACACTGCTCTCACAGGACTTTCCACCAGTGTTCTATTTGTGGATGTCCTGACACATAAGCCACGGGCCACATGCAGATGCAGTAAGTATATAAGCATTTGCAATGTGACTAGAGTAACTGAGGATTTTATTTACTTTCTGTGAAATTAGCATGGGCCTTGTGGCCAATGGGTACCCTATTAGACCACATACCTCTAGGAAAAAAAAATCCAGCAAACATTCATATTTTCAAAGGTCCTACTTAGCATGAACTATCAACTTAACATCTTAGAATCACATAGAAAGAATCACAGTTGAGTAATTGTCTTTATCAGGCTGGCAACTGAGCATAAACCTGTGAGTGAGCCAGCAAGCAGAATTCCTCCATGTTTTCTGCCCTGACTTCCCTTGAGAAGAAGTCTGTAAGCGGAAATAAACCCATTATTTCCCCTCCAAGTTGCTTTTGCCACTGGAATTTGTCACAGCAACAAAACACAAATTAGAATAAGAAAAAAAAATCATAAGCTCTAAAAGGGCATGTTCTATTTTATCAGCATCGAAGTCTCCTGTTTTGCACATAAGTGATTTAAGATGCACTTTTCCTGTGTTTATGCAACTCTACTATGTTACAGGCCACCCTTCACTCGGACAATCCATTCAGACAAGATGTCCTGCCCTGGTCTGGATTCCACACTGCCACCTTAAGTGGCACATGAAAATAAAGACTTAAGAACTATGCTCCAGGCCCTAAGTTCAAGGCCCCTCACAGCATCAGTATCTCATTTCTCCTCCGAGATCACAGTGAATGACAGGCCTGCGTCTGTCTCAGCATTTTTCACTTTCAAAGATTCCAGGCAGAGGAAGATTAACAGTGCTTGGCGTCACAGTGTATCCTCAGCTTAACCAGAAAAGGGGGGCTTAGGAAGGAATGAAAAGGAAAATTACTTCAAAATGAGTCAAAGAAAACTACATACAAGTCCTTGTCTCCTAGTTCAAAGGCAACAGGCAGCCAGAACTCAAAATGCCAACTGCTCAATAAATACAGTTGCTCTCTGTCCTTTAGGTTGGCTTCTGAAGCTTCCATGCATCTCAGCAATGGCCCTGAGGTCTGCTGAGACGCCTGATACATAAACAAGTGAAGAGGATGAGGTAACGCGGCTGGGGCCCCATCAGTGAGCTGCCTATTGGTATACCAGGGTTCATTTGTTCCCCGCCGAATCCTAGGAGATTCACTGAACAGAATAACCTTTAGCCTGACAGCTGGAGAATGAGCTGTCCCCACCCTTGCCTTTGAACCTCACAGGCTCACCCTTCTGACAGCACTGACTTGCACATCCCAGAGATAAACAGGGCGAGCAGTTCAATTAAGTGTAGAGTCATCTTTGAAATCAGTGGCCAAAAAACACATTCCTCACTTCATGGGTAAGCCGAGTCCCTGCCTTACACACCACTAAGGCATGATGCTACATCTTGTATGAGCCACTAAATGCTGACTATCCTCACTTTAGTCCAGTGCACAATTAGAACAGAATCTCTATATAAGTAGAAAATGAGGAATTTTCCTCATTGTGAGAATAATGAAATCATCAAACGAATCCCTAAACAAAATAATTAAATCAGAACCCAGATAGGTTTAAAAGAAAAAAACATAAGTCATTAAATTAATTTAAAATTGGATAGGTGGGATGGTTCAGTGAGTAAAAGGACTTCTCATACAAGCCTGACACACAGAGTTAAATCTCCAGGATCCATGGTGGAAAGCGAGAACCAAGTCCTACAGGAGAACAGAGTCCCACAGGTGTCCTCTGACCTCTACATGCATGCTCTAACACATGAGCATATACATGTAAACACACACTATAATAAATTTAGAAATTAATAGTAATAACATCATTCAAGAGTCACTTCCTGTGAAATAAGCTTAACTACACCAAGCATATTATACACTAAAACAAACTAGAACTATGTCCTAAGTCTGAGCCAAAATTATTGCTAGCCAATTAATAATATTAGAACTGCAGTTCTAATCTTCCAGACATGCAGGGGGAAAGGCATCCAATCCAGGAAGGCTCATGTCGGCCTAACAGAAGCTCAGGCCCCGGAACTGGTATAGGGGTGCCCCGGGATGAACTCTCCTTCCTGGGCCTTCTCACTCTTTCCCTGATGATGCTGGGGTGAGCTGGAGTGCACCACATTGTGCTAAAGCAGCACACATCCTGTGGAAGTTCTGGGGTGACGACAGATCTGGAGACAAAGCAATAGTTACTGTGGCCACACCTGACGCTGCCCAGACACACCACACGAATTCTACAAGTCAGGTCATCTCCACAGGCATAGTTGCGGGTGGATGGCTCAAAACTCCCAGGACAGGCATGTCTGGGCCTGCCTCACTCTTCACTAGCTGCATGATTGGCCCTCACACCTCATACCCATATCTAAAAGTCCACACAGGAGAGCAGCTACCACACATGAGTGCGTGAGCATTAAATGAGGGCTCATACAAAGGCTTTCACTGAAGAGCCTCGACAGCAATAGACTCAGTAAATATAAGCTGTGTAAGGCATATCGCAGAGTAGAAAGGATGCTCCTCCACCAAGCTTGTCTGCAAGCACACTTTATCTGAGTGGTTCACTCCTTGTGGCCTTACTATTCTCACCTCCACATCCCATCTCCTCCACAGTGCTGATGCCATCTCCCTCTATATGATAGGTTGTTCGTGAAAAGTGCCCATTATCCAGAGCTAGGGCATCTAAAAGTAAATGACTTCCTGTCATGAAGACACTGGACTGACCATCTCTACCTAGGTATACACCAGTAAGAAAATGTTCACTGTCCTTTTGACCCAGTCTCTTATGTATGCAGAGTCAACTACTGGGGAGGAAGAAATGAGCCAGGGGATTCAACTCCAGCTCAGAGGAATTGATTAATTTTTCCTGGAAGGAAACCCTGTAGACAACACATCAGTTCTTCACATGACCTGGAGAGCAGCTCACCAATAGGAAAAGCTTGCACGCTTGCCTTGGGAAGCATAGAAAAGCCCTGTAGGAGGCATAAATAATATAAACCCAGAGACAGATATTGGGGTTCAACCTGAAGATCAGAAAAGCAAAGCAACCAGCCACTGGCTCAGACCAAAATGGCGATTCCGCCTCCACAAATCCTCAGAATGAGACTGTGAGACCTGTCTCCTCCCGTCCTATATTACTCTCTAGTGCTGGGATTAAAGGCGTGCACCACTATGGCTAACTAATGTGGCTACTGGGATTAGAATTCTGTCTCACCACTGTATGATGGTAACCAGTGTGGCTGTTTTACTCTCTGATCTTCAGGTAAGTTTTATTTATTAAAATACAAATGAAATATCACTACATTTCAGCAGGATCTCAATTTATATATTACAAATATTACATATAAATAAATTAAAGTTGACTTACATTTTGGAACATGAAAAGAAAATTAAAAACAAAATTGCTAGCTGCCTGATAGTATCCTTTTTGGGAGAAGACACATCTTTCAAGTAACAACCCTATATACTGACAACTCTAGTCAAAGCATGGCCACCATGAGGGCTGTTAAAAATACTTAACTTGAATTTAAAAAAAAAAAAAGTGTTACCAAGGCCAAAGCAGTCAGTAACCCTGACTAACAAAGCCAACATTCCAGTGTGGGAGAATGTGATGTCAACGAGTAATTGGGCAGTGAGCTGTCCTGTACCAATGACCCATGCAGAACATCTAGGAAGTTCTTTTGTGTACTGTTTTACTTTTGCAGTATTATTCTAAAGTTGTTCAGTTTGCTTGCTTTTACGTGGGGTCATGTTCCGCTGACTTCAATCTCACAATCCTCCTGCCTCAGTCTTCAGAAGGTCACAGGCCTCCCCCATCAGGTTTGTCCTCTGTTAAAAGAGGCAGCTGCCACCAGAAAAGCCTACATGCTATAAGCCAACTGCCTGTTTATAAGGGAAATATTTCCTGACAATATAACTCAACCGGCTCCCACCATGTTGAGACGATTTCTGCATAGGAAATCCAGGGTCTGCTTGCTAATTCCTAACGCTTTAAGTGTGTCTTGCAGTAACCACATTCCTGTTGTAATTATCACAGGATCTGCTCCTCCTTTTTGTGGTCCATACCAGCATCAGTTTCCCTACCCTCCTAGGCTCCAATCACTGCCTTCTGGTCCATGGGAACTTGTTTTCCCCAGTGCCTACACACACACACACACACACACACACACACACACACACACACACACACACACACACGGGGGTAGTAATTCAACTCCTTTGATTATTCCATTCTAGGATGTGAACTGTGAAGAAAAGATTTGATAAACGGCTTCCAATTCGACTAAAACCTCAAACAACTATCATTTTGCAGGGGGATTTGTGATACAAAGAGGATTTGCAGTTATAAAACATATGATGGACAGCTCTATAATTTCTAAACGTTTAGGGAGAAGCTGAAGGACGGATCCCTTTGAAGTCAGCTCAGTATCTGTTGAAATAAAACTGCTGACATTTCAGATGTTGCCCCTGCATATCCCGAGGGATTTATTTTAGGACACCTTGGGGATACCAAATCCATGATGCTGAATGTTTAAGCTCTCTACACTGAGTGGATGGCATTTGCATATAAACTGTGCATATCCTCCTGCATACTAAACCAACTCTGGCTCACTTACAGTACCTAACCTAATATATAAAGGCTGTGTAAATAGTTGGTATACAGCGTACTGGTATAGGGAAGGAACCAGGACAAGAAAATCAGTCTGTGGAGGTCCCACAGAGATAATGCCTTTTCCTGTTGACAGTTGCTGAATTCCTGCATGTAGCTGCAAGGCCGACTGGTTCCCAGTCAGAGAAGCCCAGTGGCATGAGATCCCAACATGAGGAAGCATCTGGGTAGTGTTGGGAGTGCAAGCGTGGATATGGGGGTGCAGGGTGGTGGGAGAAGGGAGCTCATAACATACTGAGTGAAAACTGACCCCATGAAGTGGTCATTGCTAGGTAGATAAAACGTTAGGATAACTTGAAGTCTTCATTTCTATCAAGGGTGCTCTGCTAATTCAATTCAGACAGACACCACCAGAAGCAGCTTTTCCGTACTCTCCGAGTTTACAGTCTCAGAGTCACAGAGGAAACAAAAACATTACCTGTAACGTAATGACTCTCAAAAATGCCTCATTCAGGGATTTACTAAGTAGCAGAGCACTTTTCCTACATACATGAGACCCTGAGTTCAAACTCAACATTGGAAGAACAAAATGTTTCTCCATCAAAAAAGCCTCAAATACCCAGCACCTCATCTGCAGGCAAGCACAGGTTCTGACAAGTTTTGAGGCTCACCAGGGACCTCAAAAAGGAAGCCTCTGACACCCACCTGCCCATCTGTTCAAAGTCCTTCCTGTCTTCCTTCTGAATATCTTCCACTTTTTCTTGCCTTCTCTTTCTCTCTCTCCCTTCCTTCCTCTCTCCCTCCCTCCCACCCTCCCTCCCTCCCTCCCTCCTTCCCTCCTTCATATTCTCATACAAAATTTTAAAATTAGCATGTCCTTGAAATCACAGCAATCTCCAGCCTCAGCCTCTCTCATTTTAAGGAGACTGGTGTGGTCCACTATACCCAGCATAATGTTTCATGTGTTATGAAATAGGAACTCTGCCCATGATGTTCAACAGATTCTGTGTTCAGTAGATTCTGCTGTCAACTCTTACATCTCTGCATAGACTTCTCAGAATTACTGTTCTAGAGACTAGAAGAAAAGACATGGTCCAAACATTAAATCTACCCTGTCCTCAGTTCATAGCTAATACTTTTGTTTATTTACTCATTTGCCTTGGGACACAGTTTTACTGTGTACTATTATCTGGCCTGGAATGCACTAACCGCGAACTTGGGGAAATCCTCCCTCCATTTCCTAAGCTGCAATCATAGGCACACGTCACTATACCCAGAATAACTAGTGTTTGTTTTCAAATGTAGACTTACACCTAGAAGCATTTCAAACTCTCCTTAAATCCAAACAGTTAAAATTGGATAATAGAATAATATAAACCTGCAATGTCCTGCTAGTGACTAAGAGACCTGCTACAGGATTCCTACCTGCAAATTTCATGCAAATTCTGACAGATTTATAAAAAATAGATTAGTAATAATAAGCAAGGGTCATACAGCATTTAATAAGGGCTGTGCCTTATGCTTGTCTTATATCAATCCAGGAAGTGGATGCTGGCACATTTATTTCCATTTTTCATTTCTGACTCCTAAATTATGTTAACAAGTTCAATAATAAATACTACACTGTAGATATCAAAATAAAATGTGTTCTTAATTTGCACCAGAGTAAGTATTTTGATACTGCAAATGATTAATGTGATTGGCAGTATAACTAAATGTGCTGATTACCAGGCTACTGCACACACCAGATCTCCAAGGTGAACTGCACTCTTCTATGCTTGTGGACTCACACCTGCCTGACACACTCAAAGGGAGCATCAACCACACTGGCAAGAAAGCAAGAGCCAAACACAGGAACAACCCAGAGACCATCTGCAGCCTCGTTTTGAGAAGTCAAGATTAATTGCATTGCCTGCATTATCAAACCTGCCAACAAGCATCCAATCAGCCTGAAAGACATCTCCCCTTTGTCCCCATGATTAGACTCATGAATGGTAAATAGGCTTTAAGGCCCAGAATAATCTACAGGCCCCAAAATCTGTCCTAGAAAATCCAAGAGCAGATGTCAAAGCCTACTAATCTGCACCGTGGATGGGAACGTCCACCACATCAAATATCTCTAATCTAAAAACCCAGACATACCAGTCACACATCAGTTCATTCCTCAAGAAAACTGCATGGATCAATGAGTCTGTCATAATCAAACCCAGTAAGCTCTGCAACTCATTGGGTATTAGCCAAATAAATAAATATGG
This sequence comes from Dicrostonyx torquatus, assembly GCA_028555095.1. Lineage (NCBI taxonomy): Eukaryota > Metazoa > Chordata > Mammalia > Rodentia > Cricetidae > Dicrostonyx > Dicrostonyx torquatus. The sequence continues at coordinate 1,078,215 of JAQHUG010000008.1, forward strand.
CTAATTCTCTTTTATTGGTGCATGCAAACATATAGTCCCAAGTTCTCAGAACAGAGTAATCAAGTCGACAAGTAGGGATGAATAATTAAAATAATTAGGCCCAGCATTATAACCTGTTATTTCATCCTTACAATCCACAATCCCGGACTAGAGAAATGACTCAGCAGTTTATGAATAGTTGCTGCTCTTACAGAGGACCAGAGTTGGTTCCCAGCACCTACACAGCAGCTAACAACCATAGGCAACTCCAGTTATAGATCTGTCACCCTCTTCTGGCCTCTACAGGCATTGTACCTAGGTAGCACACAGAAACACAGGTGTGATACTATAAAATTCACTAAGCCTTAACCAAACAAAATAAACAAAAAAGTGTCCATAGCACCCATAGAAAGTCTTCCTAAACACAAACACTCATGCCACTGAACTACCAAGTCTCCCTTGAATGAGGCCAACTAGGAAACAGAGCTCAGAGTTCATTTTCTGATTTCGACATCCAATTTCAAAGGTTTCTGAAAAATAAAGGCCAATGCTCCTCATTGCTCTACTGGACACAGCCTGGAGTGCGCCTCACTGCTGTACCTGGCACATAGTTCGGAACACTGATGTAGTAGTGAGGCACCCATACTCCTGCTTTAGCACAGCCCAGATCAGCCAAATCACCTCTGTCTGCTCTTGGCCAGGCTGATGCTCCGTGTTTCCTGTGACAACACACAACACCTGTGCAAAGAGGACACAAAGCAGAGCATCTGCGGAGCTGTCTGTAGAAGTCACTAGGGTCCCATCATATACTCCAGCTGCCAGTTATCTCTTCTACTCAGAATAGCTGGGCTAGGGTGTCCCTTGGGTGATAGATAGGATGTCTTAAGCTAGTCCTCTCCCCAGGCCACAAAGCAGAACTGCCATGCAGACAAGGCACTACATAGCCCCCCCACTTGCCTTCCTTAGCAATAGCTGAAGCTTTTTTTTTTTTTTTTTTTTTGATGGATCTGCCTTCAGACCTTGCCCTCTGAAGCAGAGAATGTTAGGATACTTTGCTGCAGGAGCTCCTTCCTCTCCTTCAGTCAATAGCCTTTAAGATACCAGCCCACTTGGGCATGGTCTCTTTTGCTTTAAAAAGCAGTAGTAGCCATGCACACACTCTCTCTCTCTCTCTCTCTCTCTCTCTCTCTCTCTCTCTCTTGCTTTGGACTCCACTTTTGGCTACTAGACTCCTTTCCTGGTCATGCAGAGGTCTGCTGTCTAGGATGGTTTTTCCTTTAAATAAATAACCCTTTTATTAATCATAATTTCAAACTGGTGTGGGATTGTTTTGTGACTTATGCCTTCAATACTTAGCCACCACCTCAGTTCTCTGCCCTTGGTGACTGTCACCCCTGCTGTGAAACTGCATGCAGCTTCACCTGCTGAGGACAAACTGCCATCACCAATAACAGTGGCAGGCATTTGTTAAGAAACCCAGTGTATTTATTTCTTCTTTGTATTTATTTATTTGTAGGTCTAATCTCCATGTGGGTGCTGACAACCACACTTAAGTTGTTAGCAAGTGTTCTTAAACTCTGAGCCATCTCTCCAGCCCTGGACAAGCCACTGTTTAAGTGAAACAGAAATTATCTTTCCTCTGTATTTAGATCAGAATACACAAGTGACTGCTATTTTTTTTTAATTTGTTTGGTTGGTTTTGGTTTTTCAAGACAGGGTTTCTCTGTAGCTTTGGAGCTTGTCCTGGAACTAGCTCTTGTAGACCAGGCTGGCCTCAAACTCACTGAGATACACCTGCCTCTCAAGTACTGGGATCAAAGGCGTGCACCACCACCGCCCAGCACTGCCATTATATTTTTATAGTTACATCCTCATCATGCTTTTATCATTGGCATATTTTACAAACTATATTTGTATAAAAAGAATTTTATTTTTATGTCTCACCTCAAAGCACTTTACTGACTCAGTGAACTTTCCATAGCTGTCAAGAAAATGAGGGGAAAAGTAAAAAGCTTCCGTTTTTTGCCGAAGCCTTTCCCATAGGCTCTTCCTGCCTTGAAGCTACTGCATCATCTTTCTGTCTCTCTTCCTCTTGCTCTCCCTTTGCACTTGCTAGTCATCAAGGCTCCTTCCTCTGCTCACTACCCTCATCAGGGCTACTAAGGCCCCACCAAGTCACCCACAGTGCCAAGCATTTTGTACTGTTTGAGATCCGAAGGTCCAATTCCCATACCCAAGAGCACCTCAGAGCCTTCCTCCTTCCTCCCCAGTGCTCTTCTACATCCCCCAACCTCACCCCAGTGCTGTGATAGAATGGGCACTTGGTTTTCAGCCCGAGGTCCCTGTAGAGAGCTTCTAAAACCATTGGGAGCTCCTGAGCAACAGGAATAAAAAGTGCTTTTGTTTTGCTTTTCCTCATACTCTGCCCCTTTTCAATGACAGCTAAGTTTAGACCAAGGAGAGCTTGTGAGAAATGCTTGGACAGGTTCAGGATCAAAACCAGTAGATGGCAAAGTGCTTGGAAGGGGAATTTTCAGCATCCCCACCTCAACCTTCTGTGGGAGAAAGAAGACTGGGTGAATCAACACTGGTCAATGATTAAATCACCTGTGACCATATCAGGCCCTCTTTGTTTATTTTTTCTTCTTTTTGGAGACAGGTCTCTCTATGTAGCCCTAGCTGTCCTAGAACTATGTAGACCAGGCTGGCCTCGAACTCGCCTGCCTCTGCCTCTCGAGCGCTGGGGTTAAAGGTGGGTGCCAGGACACCCACATTAGGCTCACTTTAAAAACTGCAAATTATGGGGTTCAGAAGATGCTGCTTTGGTGAGTACTGGGGTATTGAGAGAGCAAGTCATTCAGAGAAGGCAGGGAAGTGGCAGGCCACTCTTCTACAGAGCTGACCCTGAATCGTAGCCACTCTAAGAACCAACAAAAGAAAATGTGTGACCATTCTGTGAGCCATTCCAACCATATGGAACCGAAACAGGCGTCCACAGGAACTCCAACTTTACAACCAGCTGGACTAAAGGATAGGAAGCCAGGACTATTTAGCTGTGGCTCTGAGTCCATAAGATGCAGGACTGCACTAACTCCTGCTAGCTCACGGTGGGTGGAAGGGTTAAAGAATTAGGAACTGGGTACATAGCTGTGGTTTATGATCCTCCTACCTCCATCTCCCAAGTGCTGGGGTGGCAGGAGTGCACACTCCAAGCCTGGCTCCTTTCTGTATCTGAGAGTTAAAGAACTGATTGGGAGTGGCGGGACGGGGTGGTGCTGGAATACTTGGTGCTGCCAGAAGTGTTATGAACAGAAACAGATGGACACACCCAATTTGAAAGGGCCAGAAGGGCTGAGGGATAGACATACAAACAAAGATTGGAAAGGAGTTGTTAGACAGAGAGAGAGAGAGAGAGAGAGAGAGAGAGAGAGAGAGACGGGTTGCTAGGCAGAGGACAGACACACAGAAGGATACTCAGGAGGGGCCATTAGACACAAAGGGACCATTATTTTGAACCCACTCAAGAGCAAAGTCCTCTACAGCCAGGTACAGGTTATTTATAATTTGAACTTAGAGAAATTCAAAGCATGAACTAAGTGAAAACTCTAAAGGACAGGAAAACAATCGCTTGAATCATCGAGACTGGGAATTTTGACGGCTAAGTTATTAAAATATTTTCACTGCTTGTAAATTCTTCCAGACTTTCTCTACACTACACACAGAAAGAAAAAAACAGAAAAATGAAAAAACAAAGCAAAACAAAACCACTTTCCCAAACACATACGCAGTAGACTGAGGAAAAGGGCAAGTTTCTCTTGTAACACAGGGTTCCTGGTGCCCTAGGCCCTACCTATTTGATGTGGTCAAAAGCAAGAGCCCACATCTGGCTGGAATGAGGATAAAGTCCAGCTGGTTTCTCCTCCAAAGGAAACCTTTGTGACTTAAGCAACTTGTAAATTCCCAAAGTCTGGTGGGAAGAAGACAGCCCATAAACAGATGCCAGATTTAAAAAGCAGGGGAGCGGCGGGAGGGGGGGGAATAGGTGGGCCTCTAGTGGAATGGTAGGAAAACAAGAAAAACTAAAGATGATGATATTTAGGGTTTATTCCCAAAGCACTGTTAACTATCCACTTTAATTGAAGTAATAGCAATTCCAATTATCTAGAGGGAACAGGTTCCCAAACCCCAGGAGACTCCTGCAGCTGGGTATAGACACGCCCACACTGCTTCTGCCTTTCCTTCATGCCTGCAGCAACATTTCACTTACAAAGACAGCAAGTTTAGCACCAATAATAAAATACAGATTTATCAATATGCTGTAGTACAACGGCTCAAATTCACTCCTCATGCTCTAGGGCCTTTTAATCAAGGAAAAACTTGAGTGCAGCGACTGCGGCACTGAGCACCGTGACGCTGCTGAGTGATGACTGGATGGAGGAAAACGGTGTCCAGGGGCACAGGTCTAAAAGTCCAGCACCCAGAGGGTGTAGGGTCACAGTACAAGGTCATCCATCCCTCAGCTACGCAACAAGAGCACAAGTCAGATACTTGGGAACCCGTCTCAAAAAAGGAGGGGATGGTAGAGAGAGAAGAGAAGGGAAGAGAATAACCAAGTTTTATCACTGTACCAAATGATGTGCAATTTTAAATTTTGTCATTCTCCATTTGAACCACAGATAGATAATTAAACACACCTTTTTCTGGAGTAAGTTTGTTTATTTTGTTGTTGTTGCTGTTCGTTTATTACAAGATCTCTTACAGCCCAGGACAGCCTAAAACACAGGACGTGTCCCAGGATGGCTTTGAACTTCTGATGCTTCTGCCTCTACCTACTAAGTACTGAGATTAGAGACGTGCACCACTATTCCTGGAGGACTGTGTGTTACAAAAGCCATTGAAAATGAAACCACAGATTAAGAACACCACAGCAAGAGTAAAAAACAACTTTCTACTTTGTGAAATTATCTTTAAATTGTGCGGCTCATCATGGCTCATCCTGTTTTAATTTCAATTTACTTTCTCTCACTGACAAAGTGTCTTTCCTTTGGAGTAGGGGGCAATAAACACTTCAGAGTCCCAAACCTGGCCCATTTCCATCAATGCAAACTTCACCACAAAGCGATCAGTGTGCACTGCCTGTAGCAGAGGTGTCAAGAGCACACACTTGACACCAGGCCCAGGTCTGCCCCACAAAACTGACTGACTCAATATTTGCTCTCTGTTTCTCTATTAAAAAATGTTTGAGATCCCTGTTTCAGGGCATCGTGTAAATACTGGACAGTTAGTAAAAATACTATGTACCTTTTTATTTCTGTGTGTGTGTGTGTGTGTGTATGCATGAGAGAGAGAGAGAGAGAGAGAGAGAGAGAGAGAGAGAATATGTCATGGCACATGTATAAAGTCAGAGGACAACTGTCCTGCATTCCTCCTCCCACCATGTGAAATCAGGGAACTTCAGTCACAGACTGACAGCAAAGACCTTTACCTGCTAAGCCCCGTGGCTGGACCAAAAGTGTTTACTGCGAACAACTTGGAGGAGCTACTGACTGGAGGTAATTTTACACGACAACCAAATCTGGGCTTTTCTGCTGATCCTTACAGTTTTACTTAGAACTTCACAATGGAAATCTACCAATATGCCCAAAGACACTTAAAACCTTGAGGCCCTAGGCTGACCCTCTAGAACCTGCAGCAGAATTAAGAAGATTAAATTCCTAAGTAAGGAAGGAAAGTAATGAAAACTCTGTAAAATGCAGGACAAGGTCTACTGCCACACTCCTATAATTCCCACTCAGGAAGACAAGCATGAGGCCTGGGAATTCAAGGCTGTCCTGGTCTCCATCCATGGCCTTCCCTCCACAAAGAGGGCATGGCATAAACCAGAAATGGGGCACAAGGCAACAGATCTTCACAGCTTCACAATGTTTACACAAATGGAACCTAAGTGCTCAGGAAAGTAACAGAACCAAACCCAACCGGAAAGGCAATCAGAAGGGTGCCTTCTGGGAAATACGGTCAGCCTGATCCTAAGCAAAAGTGTCTCCATGGAAAAAAGAGGAGAGCGTCACACTTGAACTGACCTGTAATGGTCACCAGAATGTTCCTTCCACCAACTGGCAGGGATGACAAAGAAGCCAGACCACGAAGACAGCCACTCACCTGCTCCATGCCAAAGTCTCTCCCACCATGGGAGACTTCACGTGCTCTGGAGGACCTTGTCCAGTCCCACCAAACCAAGCGCCACCCACCTTCCACCTATCCAAAAGCCTTATATCCTTTAAGGTCTTTTCCAACATCCCAGATATCACAAAAACACCCTGCATATGGGCCATTCACAAAGAAATTGATGGTGCTCCAAGGCAATGCCTTCAGAAGGTCCCTTAGGCCACACCACAGGAAGTGAACACTCCCCTACCCTCTCCTGATCATGTAACTTATAGTTCTGTGGGCTGAGAGCTCCCAAAAGGCAGGACTCATTCCTTTAGCTTTTTTGGTTCCCCAAGTCAGTAAGAACACTAAAAATAAGTATCCCTAGGCAATTGCCACATACATGATCCTAACATTAAGAACAATCCTGGGGGCAGGCGGGATCATCACTGTCCACCTTTATTGCTGGGAATGTTAAATTTGATGGAGGCCTTTCTAAAAGTGGCTGAACCAGGGTTTCCACTAGGATCTGTTTGAGTCTAAGGACAACATCAAACATTCTACCTTGCCCTGAAGGCAGAGAGCAATACCAGCTAAGTAAACAAAAGCAGACCAAAAATCTGATTATACGATCTTCCTTGAATTCTTCCATTTCCTAATTCCTTAATTCTTTTTTTTAAAGACAGGGTTGTGCTCTATGGCCCAGGTTGGCCTCAAACTTGCAGGAATCCTTCTGCCTCGGCCTCCCTAATGCCGTGATTAGATGCATCATCACATCAGACTTACACAAGTTACCAGGGAGGCACAACCACCAGTAGCAAGGCCCCATGGCATTCTGCAAGCCACAGAAATGCTTGGGCTAGGAAACTCTGGCAGGACAGTACAGGATGGATGGATGGATGGATGGATGGATGGATGGATGGATGGATGGATGAAAAACAGAAGCCCCTGTTCTTTCACTCCAACAAGCCACTGTGCCATGCAGACAGCTTACAATTATTTCCTACTCATCTTCTTTTACTAGTGAAGCTACCCACGCTTTAGAGTTGACAACAACACAGTCTCAAAAATAAACAACTGTTAGGGAAAGCCCAGTCAACTGCAGGCTGATTTGCATCATAAAGCTCTTTCCACAGAAGCTGATCCAAGCAACCACTTTCTCTCCTTCCCCTACCTCCTCCTGCCTTCAAGCTGCAGAGTTCCTAGATGGGAAATAAAAATACTCGCTGTCATGCATGAAGAGGGCCCCTTATTGAGCTAGTTTTCATGCTTAATTCCTGTGGTTATATTCCTGGCTTCTAATGTGCTTGGAAGGAAGTGGGATCCTTGTGGGTTTCTGTGTTCATTGTAACAGTGTGCTGAGGGAGGCTGAGACAGAGCCAGATACACCTTCAAGAAGGTGTCAAAGAAAAGTAGCTCAGCATAGCAGAAGGCAGGAACACAGCCAGGACCCTGGATGCTTTGCTGCCTTCTTGGGAAGCAGAGGCATCCACAGTACCAGCCTGGTTCCCACTCAGGGACAAACCCTCCTGCTGCAGGCTTCTTCCAGCAAAGCTCTGAGCTTTTACAACTCAGGGATGGGTACAAGGGCAAGCTACTGTGGGTCACACAAAGGACCTTTCAGCCTCCCTGCCAATGTTTCCAAGCCAAAGAGGAACATGCACACCCAAGTAACTCTGGCACTTCCGAGAGCAGGGGTCCACCCACAGGTGGTCCCCTCACTAGCTGGGCTGTGCTAATGAAAGAAGCTACTGTGACCCAAAGGCCCAGCCCTCTCTGCTGGGCAGAGTCCAGGACTTGTTGGAGACTTCTTCTCCTCAACGCATAGTAAAGTACAGGGGCTGGAGAGGTGGCAGACTGTCAGAAAGGGATGCGGAGAGGCAACTGTGGTGTTAAAACACACACAGAGCCTCGAAGAAGTGTACAAACTGACTCCCTGAGTAACAGCTATGGCAATTTCTGAAATACCTTGGGGGAAAACAAAATCAAAATACAGCGTGATTGTCAACTGTAAGTAAGCAAACTCGATGGATGATGGGTTGACAGCCAAACAGAAGCCATGGCTGCTGGGTCTTTCTCTAATGGTATCTATCTATGGCACTGAGCAGGCTGCATGATGAGTTCCCTTCCTGGACCCCACCCCCAGCACAGGACCCAAGATAGACCTACCATTATTTAACTTCAGCCTCTCGTGTAGTTCTGTAAAACCCCAGGTGGAGCTGGGGCAAGGTGTACTGGTAAAGTATTTGCCTATAATGAATGAGGTCCTGGGGTTCAATCCCCAGTTTTGCTAAATACATGACACACAGGCAAATAATCACAAGATGAGCTTTAAATTTGATCAAAAATCACAGAGATAGGGTCACATAGACTATGCCTTGCTAAACCTGGAGGGGAGGGTGTCCAAGACTCTCCTAACAATCAATCACTTCATTAAATGATAACTCTTCACTGTGAAATCAGGAGTTCTATCATTCTGTGTATTACATTAGGCAATACAACATATTTGGTCCAATTAAATGTTTTGATAAAAAAAATACATGAAGGACAAGAGACACTAAGCCAACTGTCATATTAAAGTATATTCAGCATCATCAAAGAGATGTAAAATTCTCCTTAACTCTACACCCAACTGGCTGCAGTGGTGCGCATCAGTAATCTCAGCACTTGCGAGGAGGAGGAAGGAGGACCAGGAGGCCAGCATAAACCACAACTACTTAGCAAGTTCAAGGCCAGCCTGACTCAAAAAAAAAAAACCCAACCCCCCAAGAAAAATTCACATCTAGGTATTTCAACCATTTCTGAAATGTGAAAAAAAGAACACAAAAGTAAAGTGTGTCAGATTTAAACATTTCCATAGGAAAATTCTAGAACTGTCAGGCCATGGTGGGTTACTAGTTATCTACAGGTGGCCTTACCTGAGACTACTGTGCTGTTTGTCCCGTCCCCTTGTGTTGACTGTCTGCCCTGGTTTTCACCTGAAAACGCTGACCCGCATGTACGAGGTGTTTGTTGAGAAGCATTACCTGCTAATAAAGTGATATATCTAAAAGTAATATATTGAGCTAATTTAACCCAATCAATGGCTTTGTAATTCTTTCTCAACCTCCTTACAATTGCCTGCTTTTCCAGGGCAGGAAAATGGAAATTATTTCAAGAAATGGTAAACGTGCACGGTGCTTTAAGGAACTCAGATGAGCTTATTTCCCTTAGGGAAGGAGCAGCTAAGGATTATTCTCAGAAATTGTCCATGTCTGACCTCTATTAGTTACTTAACAATACTCCCAAGGAACAAAGACAGTCTTCTTGTGGTTCTAGGGAGCACCAGGCCATATCAAAGGATTGAACTCTGAACTTCTTCCCCAGCTGACATAGAGAAGTGGGGTACCAATACCGGAGATGAAAGTGTGAGTTACTGAAATGTTAATGGTCCCCAAATATTAATTCTTTCCTTATTGCAGTAATAATCTCATTTGATTCTTCCTTCTTCAGGCCTTGACTCCAGATCACCTGATGCACACAAACCCACCAACAGGAAAGTCATACACAGTTACACTATGAACAGCTTATGAGAGCTGGGATCATGGGCAGGGTGAGCCCACCCTTAGGAGAGCTTTCCCAGCCACAGATGACTGCCAGTTCCTCACCGCAGCATCCCAAACCACCAAAACAGCCTCAAAGAGAACAGACCTTTGCAAGCTCAGCAAGCACCTACCCTACCAGGTCTGACTTCCTCAAAGGCCACACTGTGCTTTGTAGATGGAGTGTATGTTACATAAAGTATCCCTAGGTGACACTTAGTTCATTTTCCCTTCTGAGTATCCACGAAAACACTCAGAGGCAGAGAAATTGAAACCAAAAGTTTGCTTTTATGGCAGAACCAGGCTACACCCTCCCAATGAAAATGGCACAGTTTTCCTCCCCAAGGCACAAGAGAAACCAATTTACACAGCAGCAGCCAGCGTGTGAAAATACTTTCACTGTAACATTGAAGAGTGTAGCCCAGCAAACATGCTAACATGTGTAATTACATGGGAGACTGTGCAAACACCAAACGAGTGCTGCAGCTTGGCAGAAGTCTAAACACTTCTGGGACAGTTTGCATGCAAGGCTCAATTACCCAGATCCGCTGGTTAATTCCCTCAACATCCCAAAGTGCTCCCCAAAGCTAATTGTCTTCCACCGGGGAAGTCACTACTAGAAGCGTGCTCTGAGTATGCCTACACTAAGCTGCCGTGTAGCGACTGGATGGCTCTCCTGTGTCCTGGAAGAAGGGGTAGCCACTACCTACCTACCTTTTGTTACAGTTTCCTGATTTTGCATGTGTGTTGTAAGTTTGTGTGCACCCCGTTCATTCTAGGAACCTTCAGAGAGGAAGAGGACATTGGATCCCAGGAACCAGAGTTAGAAGGGGTTGTGTGCGCTATCATGTGGCTACTGCGAGCTAAACCCAAGTCTTCTGCAAGAGCGGCAAGGCTGAGTGAGGGTCAGGTGCACCTGGACTCCTCCTGGCTTCCTGACCCATGAAAGGTCGGACTTCACTGACTCAGGGATGGAAGGGAATTCATCCCTTTGTGGAACTGCTGCAAAGGGTGGGATAAGAGATTCAAATAGCCAGCGAATTAAAAGGCTGAACTCAGAAAGATACATACCATATGATCCATTTATAGAATCTGCCTGAAAAGATAAAATTACAGTCGTGGAGAATTAGTGGTTGTCAGGGGTTAAGGCTGGAAAGGGAGGGAAAAAAATTATGATTATAAAAGGAGGGTCCTAGTGATGGAACTGTTCTGTAGTTTGGCATGGGAACTACAGAGTTTCTCATGATAAAACTGTACAGAGCTAAACACATATCAGAACACACAACAGATCTATGGTATCTACAGACAGGTCAACGACAACATCCACGTGAATTTCCTCAGTGCACACTTGTGTTGCTCTGTGACACCACACTGGTTACTTTCCCCTTATAGAAACCAAATACCTGAGGAGAAGCACCTGAAGAAGGAAAGGGTTTATTTTGACTCCCTGCTCAGGTGATACTACAGCCTCTTTCCCAATGGGAAGTGGGGTGACCTGCAGTTTGATCGGGTCTGAGTCTTACTGAGAAGCTGGCCTGGCTTTCTCCTTTTTTACTCTGTCTGGGCTCCCCAGGCCATGGATGGGATGATCCCACTCACATTTAGGACGTGAAGGGGTGTGGTCCCTTGGCCTGTGACCACACCCTGCTACCACCCCCAAGGGGGCAGGGTTACCCATTATTCAGGAGATAAATACTAGAAACCCAGGCAGGGAGCTCTCTCTCTGCGTGGACCGCTGACCTGTCTGGTTTGTCTGCATCTACAGAGGAGACTTTTCCGGTACCCCTTGCCTTTTCCCAAATAAATCTACATTATCCCTACAAGGACGCCTCTTCCCTCCTGAATTAAACCTCCCTGGAAATTCATAGACACACCCAAAGGTGGGCCTCACTAAAGCTCTGGGTGTTTCTAATCCCATCAAGTCGACATAGAAACCAGTCACCACAAATGTGCCACTCTTTGGAAGAAATGAGTGGTACTCAGGTCACTGTGCTATTTCTGGCAGCTGTGTTCAGCCTAAATTATCTCAGATCAGTGTTTTGTAAAATCTCATCACCTTAAAAAAAGTGCTGGGTGTGGATTCTTGTCAAGTTTTCCTCTCACCCACAAAACAAGCTGCTAGTTCTTACTTCCCACTCACAAGATTCTAGCCGGATGCCCTTCAGGACTTTGCTAATGCCCAGGAGAAATACAAAGGGTCCTTAAGTAACTGATGAAGAAACTCATATGTACGATAGCCACAGTGGCAAAGGCTTTTTGTATGAATGACAAACACGGACACCAACGGGAAAAAGTCTCAGGAAAAAGGGAAAAAATAGACTTTACATCTTGGAGAAGCATTTGTCCAAGTGTTCTCTGTGACACTGTGATTCCCTAAAGTCTTCCAAAATAAAGGATCAGAGGACTTTAAAGCCTTGCACACATCCTCTGGCAGCGCTAATTTAAATAAGTGTCTATTGACTTCACCCGGTCCATCTCTCTCTTTCTTCAAACTGACTTGTTCAAAAGATTGCCTCAAACCTATGGGCATCCAAGCAAGTGCTCCCAAGGCTAGAATTCTGGAAGGAAGAGAGAAGGTCTCAATCACTGAAGCATAGCCAGGTCTAGCCAGGGACCGCTCCACCCAGGCACCGGAACAACCCTTAGGCAAGAGTTTCCATGTTTGAAAGCAAAACAGCTTTCAAACAGAAATTAAACTGGCTTTTACTTTAAGACTTCCGCAGCACCCTGGCTCTGCAAGCAGGTGAGGCAAACCGAGGTCCAGTTTTTTGTACAGATGTCACACATCCCACACAAACCTCAGGCAAGCTGGCATAGTAGTAAGAGAGTGAGTGCCCTTCTTCCTCAGCCCCACCCTCATGCCACTTTCTCTAGCACACAGTAACTAAAGGATTTTTAGTTCAGGGTCTCCACCTTCCCTTGTGGGCTTACAATGTGCAAATGTACAATCAAGAAAAACAATGAAGCACCCCAGCAAAAACATTTTCTCCACCCATGTTGACTTACTTTGTAGACTCAAGAGTCATTTATTAGAACTAATTCTAGGAATAGCCAATTAGGACGAATCTCAACAAATTTAGCAGACAACTATCTGCATATCTAAAACAAAAAAGTATCTAAACGCTGATGCCTGAAGCTGGAAAAATCTATAAATCCTCCATTAGACAGGAGAGTGGGGCCCTATTTCGTACAAATACCAGACTAATTCCCTTGTCTGTCACTAACCTTGTCTGTCCTAGTGTGAAATAGATGGTCAGCTCTTAATACCATCTTGCCCCTGGAAAGGCAAAGTGTTCTATGATTAAGAGAAGACTCAGTCAGGCCAGGCATGGTGGTACATGCTATGACCCTGGAAGCATCTGGGAAGTGGAGGCAGGAGGATCAGAAATTCAAGGGAAGTCTTGGTCAAATGTCAAGTTTGAGGCCTACTTGCCTCAAAACACAAACAAAAAAATAGAGTCATGAGATACCCACTTTTGCCCTGGCTTCCCAGGCCTTATTAAATCCTAAATATACAACACATGTCAAGTACTGACAGGCAATATTTGTGTGCTATAATAACAGGCCCAAATGGTGAATGACGGATCTGCCAAAGCTCAGCTTTCTTTGAAGCTGACTGCAACCTCTGTGCTTAGGGCTAGAAATTTCTGATCTCTTCTTTCATATTTTTAATTAATTTCTTTTAGTTAGCATACAAAGTCACGTGTTTCATTACGGCACTTTATGTATGTATCTTTAGACTTTGTTCTTATTCCCCCACATCCCACACTGCTGGCCCTTCCCCCCACCCCATTGACCCCAGCTCTGCAACAGAGGGCAGAGCTGCAGCTCGGGGTAGCGAACCTGTGTATTTATGGAGCGGATCTGAGTTTCCACACCTGCAAAGGTCAGTAGAAAAGTGAACACCTAGCCGCTGAGTGTCTGAACATTTGGAGAACATTTTCCTTCCCACTCCTTCCTCTGCAGCATTCCTCTGCCCTTACAGAGTCCTTCCTTCTTCCCTCCCTGGTCATTTACAGGGACTATCCAAAATTTCCTTGCAGACAGAAGTCCAGGTGTCTTCCTTCCTAACCCACAGTTCTATTAACAGGACTGCAAACTCCCATGCGCCAGGAAAGTCAGTGAGTTCGTGGGTGAGAACATATGGCTGCTGTGTCCAAAGGCCCACCCCCACCCCTCAGAAAAGCAGAAAGGTGGCCTTCTTTCTCTCCTTCCATGCGTGTGTGTGTGTGTGTGTGCGCCTGTGTGTGTGTGTGTGTGTGTGTGTGCGCGCGCGCGCGGGCGCACACGCACGCGCACACGCACGCGCACACGCACGTATCAGTTGTTTTTAGACAGGGTCTCATGTAGTCCAGGCTGACCCCAACACTGTTATGATCCTCCCGCCTCCATCTCTCAGAATGAGGTCCTCCCTAGCAGTCTCCATTTGGACAAGCCACACCTGCAAAGGCGGCGACAGAGGTGGCCAAGCATCAGTAAAAGTCCCACCATTGTTCACTTAGGCCGACAATGCTAAGTTCTAATAAATCAAGTCAAACTTTTTCAACTTTCCCCCACAGTAGAAAAAGCACTTTCGCTTTCATTAAATGACTAAGCCATTTAGCCAGACTTGGGAAAACCTTCTATTTGCTCAGTAGGAAATACAAACACCCAGATTCAGAAATCAGAAAAATGGCCCCAAGTCAGCCTCTTGCCCCACCCCCAACCCCTGCCACATGAGGGAGCCCCATGGGAAAAGATTCCTACTTAAATTTTTTGCAGCTGGCTCCCCAGAGTTCCTCCTCTCAAATTCCAAACACAGACCACAGACCAGGAAGTTGGAAGGAGCTAGGGGCTAGGCAAATCTCCCCTGTGCTAAGTACCTTTGTGTGTGGCTTTGAGCCCAGGGCCAGTTTATAAGCTAACTGGCGTCTGACTTTGGACCTACTCATCAGCAAGCGGGGTGTTGAGCCTGGGAAGCTGATGCCCTTTCAACCATTCTGTAACACCAGCTTGTAGTAGGCCACTTAAAGGCCTCCCGCCTCAGGGCTCAAAGTGTGTCTGCTCTCAAGGTCCTTAGGCTCTCATTTCGGGCCAGTGTGTTAGTATCAGATCATAGGAGCAAGGTGAAGCCCAAGATGCCTCGGCCTGGTTGTTTGAGGCCTTTATGTAGCAGCCTCACCTGGTAGGTGACAAATGACAAGGCAAACAAAAGCTCCTCTCACCTCCCAATCGCCACTTGCTGTCTAACGTGACAATTACAAGGCCTCCTGTGACAAGCAATAACTCGAGGAAGGCAGGTTTGTTTGGGCTCCTGGTTTGAGGGCATCCATCAGGCAGGGGAGGCAAGGTAGGAGGAGTGTGAGGCTTCTGCTCAAATGTCCACACGCCAGGGGCACAGAGTCCTATGATAGCACTGAAGTGGCTTTCCCTTTGCCTGGGACCCTAGCCACAGTCAGGATGTGTCTTCCCTCCTCAGCTAATCTCCCCGGGAGACACCATCAGATGCCCTAGACCCACTGTGAGGGCAATCAAGCTGACAACCAGAATTCACCTCTGCCATACATAAGGTCCTTCTATGGAACTCCTTATATGGGCAAATGCAGGGGGAAAAATATGTCAGCCTGTGCTGTTGAACCAGAGCTCAGTTAGACTGAAAAGGCTCATAGAGAGGATTCCAAACGCTGAGGGGTCTTGCCTGGAAATACAAAGCAACTAGAAACATTCCATCAAAAATGGCCACACCTTTACTTAATTATCAACTATTTGTCACAAAGCATCCCATCCCATTAAAGGCAATAAAACTCTTGTATCCCCTGAACTAGGGAACTTGCCCTTACGTCACTGTGGGCTATAAACAGCTTCTAAAGGCTTCCCCTTAGCTAAAACAGTAACACCACTAGCCTGCAAGCTTTGTTCTAGCTTCTGTGTTTTGTGTTCTTCTGATGCTTGCAATCTCACCACCCACCACTGCCAGTCCCTCCTGGGAAATCCCAATTATCCAACTTAATCTATTTTATGCTAAAGGTGAGAAACCCCTTGAGAAAAATCCAAGTAACTGACTCTAATATTTTAGATTGCCACAAAAATAATAAAGCACTCTTAGAACAAGATGCCTACCCCATCCCTAGAAAACCCACTGAAGTAGCAATTATGCAGTGAGAGTCACAA
Source organism: Dicrostonyx torquatus (assembly GCA_028555095.1). Lineage (NCBI taxonomy): Eukaryota > Metazoa > Chordata > Mammalia > Rodentia > Cricetidae > Dicrostonyx > Dicrostonyx torquatus. Next base: position 1,094,072 of record JAQHUG010000008.1, read on the forward strand.
ACCAGCTGCAAAGTAAGTAGCCAGGCAGGAGTGATGGTGAATACCGTTAGTCCCATCACTCAAGTGGCAGAGGCAGGCAGATCTCTATGAATTCCAAGCCAGCCTGGTCTACTTGGAGTTCTAGGTCAGCCAGGGCTATATAATGAAAGACTGTTTTTATTAAAAAAGAAAAAGCAGGGGGAGAGGGGAAGTAAAAGACAAAAATCTTAGAGATAAAGACAAGGCCATCCCAGAACCTCGCTTTCCCAGTACCACACCACTTACTAAAGCTTGAGCAGAAAGCACCCTTCCCCAAAGTACAGCAAACCTACTGATGAACTCAAGGCTGAAGAAACCTCACAGATAGCATCTGAAGCTCAGTTAACTCAAAACTAGACAGAGCCTGTCAACTGTGGTTCAGCTCCCTTGAGATAAGAGCACGGATGCCAGGGTGTGATCAGGACTGGGAACTGTCATAGGGGAGGATGGGGGTGGGAGGGAAGCAGGGGTGCTAGGAACAACACCTTGGCATGTGGCCTCAGCCTAAGACCTGGTATAAGATGGAGAGGATGCTTTCAGTTGTTGCCTGATGAAGTTAGCCCCCTAGCAACCAAGAATCCATCGTCCCTCCAGATATTTAGTGTTGGTATTAAATTTCTCCTCTACTCTAAAGCCCACCTAATGAGTCTAAATTCTACTAGAGTAAACTCACTGACGAGCTGGCCCACAGGACTAGGAGGAGGAAAGTTCACCAAGGAACCTGGTTCTTGTGCTAAGTGGGAAGAATAACTTTGCAGGAGACACAAGAAGCAGGCAAGACAATTACAAAGACATGGGTCACCCTGCCCAGCCATAAGATGTATTCTGCAGACAAGATGGGAACATTCGAGTCTATGGCACAGCAATGGGAACATACTGATACTGCTGGATTGTGAACTTAAGGATAGTTAAAAGGAACCTAGGGAAATAGTTCATTTGGTAAAATACCCACCATGCAAACATGACAACCGGAGTTTGACTCTTGTAGACCCGCATAAAATGTTAGACATGGTGTGTTGGTAATCCCAACTTTGGGAAGCCAGAGACAGGGTGGAATGGGAGCGTGGGGAAACCTCTCAAGCCAATCTATTCCCTTGGCCAATTCCAGACAAATTCTAAGCTGTGTCAAGAACAAGATAGCCAGCTCCTGAGGAAAGACATCGGAGGTTGTTCTCTAGACTCTGCATGGATAGGTACATGTGTGCTTTACATGCATAAAACCACAGATTGGATAACTAACACAACAAAAAATAAAATCATAGCTAGGATAGCACTGTGGCTTGAAGACAAAGTATTTGTTGAATGCTTGATCCCCACCTGGTGACACGATCTTAGAATGTTCTGGAAACTTAGGAGTAAGTGCTAAGCTACAGGAAGTAGGGCCCTGGGGATGGGTCTCTGCCTCTCCTTCCTCCATCTCTGCTTCCAATTCATTATCAGGTGAAGAACATCCCACACCTCACATTCCCAGTGCCTTGATGCTCCACCCAAGCACATGGGGCATTTAAGGGGGTTAGGGATAATACTATACTTGAGATATAACTCAGGAGAATGCTTGCTTGGCAAGCATGACACTGGGACTGGATCCTCAGCTCTGCATAAACAGGGCGTGGTGGAAAGCACCAGTCACTCCATCATTCAGTCACCTCTGCATTTAGAGGTGGAGGCAGGAGGGTCAGAAGTTCAGAGCTATCCTCAGCTACAATAGAGAGTATGAGGCCAGCCTGGGCTATGCACTGCAGTCAGGTACAGGGTTAAGAGAACAGGTGCCCAGTACTTGCTCTGAGACGAGGCACTTCTCAGAAAGCAGACTTGACAGATGCGGTAAGAAAGCGGTTCCAGGCACCCGTGAGTCAAGGACAGTGAGAGGAAGCTCCATGCTGTTTGTTCACAAGATAAATCAGAAGCACATAGGATGTCCCCGATGGCAGTTCCGGAGGTGACTCCTTTGCACAGGACCCTACCTGAGGGTCTCGGCTGTGGGAGATGTCCAAGGAAAAAGTGTTAGGTCATAGGATGCAGACTGTTCTAGAATATCTGGAGGAGAATGTGTCCAGCTTTATAAGGATGGCTCTCCAGTGACTTTCGTAAGAGTTTGGGTTAAAAGAGCCAAGAAGGGGAAGTCCTAAGTGAGCAGCAGTCCACACACTCTGGCATTTCCCGATGTGAGGATGCCTCCACTCCCTCAGCTGCAACTGTTCTCTAGAAATGGCAGGGCAAACACCATTAGAAGATAATGGACTGAGGTCCTTCCCCACTAAGTCTCTGGCATGGCAGTTAAGGACGCTTTCACTTCAAATGCAAGGAAACCAGAAACTTTTTTTTCTCTCACCCCATGAGCATGCTGACATTTATCTTCTCATCCAGGGCCACTTGGTCACAAGATTTTTAGTTCTAGGCTCTAGCCCCTGATGTGGGCAGAAGAGACTGAAACAGGAAAGAATTGCTATCTTGGGAGAGCAAATTTTTTCGAGAAATCTGCAAGCCAAGTGCTACTGATATGCACTGCCATACAATTAGAGGCAGTTGTCACATGAACACTGCCAGGCCATTCCCCAGCCTCAGCACTATCGACATCTGTGCATAGATAATAGGTGGGAGAGGGCTGCTGAGGCAGGGTCTTGCTATATATAGCTCAGGCTAGCCTGACATTCTCAGCAACCCTCCTGCTTCCAAAGGGCTGGGATTAGGCGCATCTATCAACACACCCAGAGCAGATAATTCTTTCATCTATGCGATGTTTAACAGCAGTTAGCATCTCGAAACCTTACTGTGACAATTAAAACTATCTCCCACCATGGGATAGATGATCCCTGCAGAGCAAAGCTGATCCTAGCTGAAAACCACTTAGACCAATCCCCAACTCACTAGGCTACGGTGCAGAGGAAATGAAACTAACCAAACTGGTTACACACCCGTTTAGATGTGCTTACTCACATTACTGAACTAAGTATTTATGAAAATTTAAGAGAAATATAAAATGTCCCTACATTACAAGAACTGACAATAAAGCTTGTAAATCCAAAACCTATGCATAAGAAACAATCGAGGAGAAAATACATAGTCAAAATCCCACAGTAACAGTTTGGAGGGGATAAAAAACACTCAATGATGTAACCTTATTGAATCCTTAATGAAATGACACATCAGAAGAGGGTTTGTGCTCCATGGGTGACAGAACAGAAGGAAAACAACAAACAGGAAGCTCGGAGAAGGACTGCGGATCTAGGCTCCAGACAAGCTCTGCACTCTGGGACTCTGGGCAGCTTAACTGACCTTCTGTGCCTCAATTCCATCATCTGAATAACAGGAATCTGAGCATCTAACCCCAGGGGCACTGAGAGGAGCAAATGAGAATTAATCAACGGTCAAAGTCGCCTGCCAGAAAGCTGTAACAACAGCCTGCATATAACAATAGCCAGGACCACATGCCAGAGTAAAGTTTCTATTAGTATTACAAGCTATATAATAATCAATACAATACAGGAAGAGAGGCCAGATATCCAGACACAAGATCCTATCCTGATGACCTATTGTCCTGTCACATCCTAAGCATGACCCCAGACCTGTAGTATGTGTTACTAAAGCCAGGTTCTCTGAGCAGGTTCACCCTTCTCATGGTGTGTCTCTCGGTGATAAGAGCGGATCCTCACTCCAGCTCCTGCCCTCTGCAGTTGCTATGTGTTCAGTAAGGAGCCCAACACACCCCTTTCTATGTAGAAGCCCAATTTTCCATACTGTCTTAAACATTTCTTCACTGAAGGTTTGCAAGAACAAAAGACCATCTGCAGGAGGAGTTAGTGAGTTTATTGCAATGGTCCAGGTCATGGAAGCAGTGCACAGACAAGACCCACTTGGAAGTGCTAATACACTCAACGGGATGAGTCATCCAGGTCCCTGTGGGATGGAAGACAATGATGCTTACAGACGTCAAAATGATTGACCAGAGGTCAGGTATCTGAGCTGGAATTCAAACCAGCACTTGTATGACTCCTAGTTTATTTTTCTTGACCATTAGGTAAGACGGGCATGACGAAATAGTAAGTGTCTTAGTTAGGGTTTCTATTAATAAAACACCATGACCCAAAACAACTTGGGGGGAAAAGAGTTTGTGTCTTATAGCTTGGAATACAACACCCAGGGAGGGTTACTGCTTACTGGCTTACTCCTTCATGGATCTCAGTCTGCTTTCTTACAGCACCCAGGACCACCACCAGTCAGTGGCACCACCCACAAAGAGATGGGCCCTTCCACATCAATCAAGAAAATGGACCACAGGCTTGACCACAGACCAATCTGGTTGGTGTATTTTCTCTTTCAAAACATCTATCTCTTGTATCAAGTTGACATAAAATGAACCAGTACAGTGAGTGACAAAAGCAACCTCAAATCCACCTCAATACAAACACCAAAGATACTAACATGAGCACGGACATTATGAGAGCCAAGATTGTGAAAACAGCTCTCCACTGCCTACGTTTGTCTTTTGTGCTTTACCAAGGCCTGAAAAACAGACTGCTAAGGCTCTCTGACCATGAAGTACAGCAGGACCTAGAATATCGGGGAACAAATGAACAGACTATAGGGCATAAGCTGTGTATGTATAAGTCTAAACTATCTTGTAGCCACAGAAGGCAGTGAAGGAGAGAGGGAGAGAGGCAGGGAATAGAATACTAACATTCAGAATATTTTATTTAAGACAGGCATGGTGACACGTGCCTATAATCTTGGTACTCCAGAAGGTAAGGATTTGTCTCAAATTCAAGTCCAGCCTAGACTACACAGTAAGTTTAAACCCAACCTGAGCACAGAATAAGAACTGATCCAAAAATCTAAAATACTAATAGTAATAATGTTAACTTATTTAACTGCACATATCTAAAATTTTACCACACAAATAATCAATAAAAATGATCAATGAGACACCCCACATTATTTCCTCACAGTGAGAAATATGGTGTGTATTTACACTCACGATACATCACCACCCAAACAGGTCCATTCCAATGTGTTCAGGGCTGCATGTGATTGGCAGCTACCGTTGAGGGCAGCATGTACCTAGTCCTTACACTTACACACAAGCACAATATTAATCTCAAGTTCTACAGTTGCAGCTGAGACAGTCCTTAGACAGTCCAGATTTGACAGAGGTTCATACAGGCTTGGAAATATGTGTTACCAAACTTCCACAGCTAGATTTGTAATCGTCTGTCCACTTTCTCATAGTGATTGAAATGGGAGTGCTTTGCTCTCATTTCTAAGCTTCCCGCCCTGGACGAGAGGCAGGGGCTGATAGCAGCAAATGCCAATAACTCCAGTGTGGCTTCCACTTCTTTCTTTAAATATCATGCTGCGAGTTATGTGCAAGCAAAAAAATGCTCCTGAAAGGAGTACATGCTAAGCCAATATGTCTGTTATGAAATCTTGAGAAGACATAGAAGGAATGCATAATAGCATACCTGGATAGATGATAGGGTCACAAAAAACAAAGATATGTAACTACTTTGAGCACACTCCATGTATCACAAGTTTCTCTCTCATGGACACATAATCACATACAACACCACACATAGAAACAAACACAAGTAAAGCGAGAAGGGGAGGGAGGGAAGGAGGCAGAGAGGGAAGGAAGAAAGTTCTTTGGTTCTGACGTAACAACCTTAGGCAAGCACTGTGAATTCCATGGCCCCCAGAGACTGAAGCAGGCCCCACAGAGGAAAAGAAAAGATAGCAGGTAAGCATATACCCAATAGCAAGAACGGGAGCGCAGCAAGGAAATGGACCAACTCAACTAATCTCTCAAAAATTATCTCACTTGCAGGTGGAGCGACGGCTCAGTGGTTAAGAGCATTTTTTGCTCTTGTAGAGGACTTGAGCCATCCAATATGAGTGCTGGGAACCAGTTTCCTAAGGAGGAATCAAAAATGAAAGTATCCGTAGGGGGGGGAAAGGCTTTTAATCACTGAATTCAAATAACATTATAGGAAGCATGAGAGTCAAATCAGTTTTAGGGGTGACAATTCGGACAGCATGTCCTATCTCCAACGTTCCACAGGTCTCAGGACTTCGCACTACTAATTCTCAGCATTAGCATGAACACCTTAGTCACGTGTAGTGGGGAACCCCTATGATCCTAGCATTAGGAGGCTGAGGCAATAGGACTGCCACATGGTTGAGGATAGCCTAGGCTCTATGAGGAGTTCTAAGCCAGCCTAGACTACCTGAAAAACTGGTCAAAAATCAAGGCTCTGTCCCTTGCCTGCTAATGAAGGTGCTATAACTAACGGAACATGGAATCAAAGGACTTTTAGTAAAATATTTAACAGCTACATTTAGCTACATTTAGATTAGTTTGGCTTGGATTAAGTAAGTTGTCAAACGCTCCATGACTTTTCTCTGTAGAATCTAAATGAGCTCACATTTGGAGTGCTGCAGACTTCATTGCCCAAACAGGAGAGGTGGAACTGAAGCAAAGAATACGAAAGCGGTGGCCAACTGCATCACAGACGGATTCATAGCTTCACGACCTTCTGGCTTCATCACATCATATCCCCAGGTGGCCCCTTGATTCATTTTTTTTATTTTGATAAGGCAATAAGCCAACACAGTCCCGAACAGAGCTTCCCTGTGAACGCTCTTGCTGAAACCAGACAGCAGGAAACATGGAGAAAACTCCCTGTCTCCTTCTGACAACGCTGGAAGGATCGTCTTCAATCAGGCAGAGAGTAAAAACAGTTTAGGAGAAAACGAGATTGACAATGAGCTTTAGAAGTGCTTTCTGGCAGATTTACAAAGAAGTTAAGGCAAAAGAATATCCAGATTTATAGCCTGGGAATGGGTACTGGGCTAACCAGAGGTCCCTGGCGTTGTGGAAAGTCCAGTGGGCAAGGAGACAAGGAATGAAATAAACAGAACATACGCTGCTAGGCTATGGCAAACATGAAGGGATAAGCTCATAGATGAATAGAAAGAGAATGATGGACATCAGATGGGTAGTGAGAAACCCTCACTGAAAAGGAACATTTGAAGGCTAGCCAACAGCTCAGAGGGTAAGGGCACCTGCCATGCAAGTCTGACAACCTTTAAGCCCCAGACCCAACATGGAAGGAAGGAAACAACCCTCCAAACTGGTTCTCTGTCCTCTACATGAGGGCCACGGCACACATGTACCTGCACACAGACATATACCATACGCACACAGAGACACACACACAATAACAGTTTTTAAAGAGATAGCTGAGGAAAGGCCTGAAGGAAATGAGGAAGCTACCTGGAAATGGCAGGAGATGCTAGGCAGAGAAGAGAGCCACTGGGAAAGCTCTGAGGTCACAACAGCCCTAAAAATGGGGAGGGAGGGGATGTGCAAGAGGTGTCCAAATGTCAGAGGGTAACCACGTACTATCCTTGCAGGTCACAGTGATAATATCAGTTTTTAATATGGGTGAGGTAGGAGGTGCCAGCTACAATCTATGTCCATCTGATGACTGAGGAAGATCAAGTAGGCAATGGAAAGGCCAGCTACAAGGATACATCATTAATGCACAGATAAATGAATGAAGTATGGCCTGGGTGACAGCGGTACGGGTGGACAAACTGGATGGACTCTAAAAAGACTCTACGACTGCGACAATGGCTTCTCAGAAGGGACAGTGTGGGCTGCCAGCCAAAGCAGGACCATCCTGGGAATTAGCAGAGGCTGGCTTCCCTCCTGGACAAGCTATATCTGAAACACCCACTATGTTTGAAGGACCCACTGGAGGCCCAGTTAGTGACTGGATAAAGGAGCCTGCGATGAGGTGGGGGCTTCAGATAGAAACTTCATCCTATAGACATGTTTCTATAGATAAGTGTAACTATAGATAAGTTCATGGACCATGCAACCAGAGGCACTCCATTTAGAGGCTAAACAGGTGAGGAACCAGAAAAGGAGGCTAAAGAGCAGCCTAGGGAAAAGAGCAGCCAGGGATATTGTCCAGAAAGCCCAGGGAAGAGCGATTATAGAGGAGAAAATGAACTTCAGTGAATTCAGAGTAAGAGCAGGCAGGGACCTGACCTGACCAGGGGCTTCAGCAAAGAAACACTCCTGGAGTCCTGACTAAGGCAGAGGGAGGGGAGTGTGTGCAGGGTCTGAACCTCAGTGCCGTGCTCAGGAGAGCATGGAAAAGGAGACACCAGACAGTGAACGCGGTCAAGCTACTCAAATGGTCCATTTGAAGAGAACGAAAATGTCTATGGCCATAAAGGATAAAAAGAAACCAGTCAGAGGCAAGAGGAAATCAGAATCTAGAGAAGAAGCTTTAATTTAATGAAGGGAAACAGTAATATGTGTGCCAGAGGGACTTCAGTCAAAACTGATGACAGAGGAAAGAGCAGGAAACTTGTAGGTGTCGGTGTCCTTGAGGAAACACACAGGGGTGGAGATAGACTGGAGTGTAGCTCTGAGAGAGGTGAGCACCCAGGGTGGATAAGGAGGATGAGCGGAGAGAGGCGGGGCAGGGGCTAGGGAATGGTTACATGGGCAGCGGTGGAGGATGGAAGCTGTCTTCTGATTTTCTTTGCTTTTTGATGAAAAAGGAACCAACTGAAAGAGAGAAGACTGTGGAAATCTGCAGAACAAGTACAACACAGACACAGTTGTCAAAGAGAATGGGCAGGCAAAGTAAGGTACAAATGACAGGCAGCATCGCGGGTCTGCTTGGTACTGTGTGCCCAATGTCAGAGGGCAACAAACAATGTGGCAGGAGGAAGCTGGGCACGGCAGCCTGTGGCTAGGATCTGCTGCCTGGAAGGTAAAGGCAGAAGCATGAGGAATTAATTGTTCAAGGTCATCTTCAGCTGCAGATGGGGGTTTGGAGGGTATCCTACATAATGTGAGACCCTTTAAAAATAATGTGTGCTTTTCTCAAGCCATGTTCAGCTGTATGGGTACATCTGGAAAATGGGTGATGTCAGAGCTGAAGAAATCCCTCCCAAGATGCTCTCTGCTGCAGATCCTAAGATGTCAGAATGAGAAAGATTGTTACAGGCCATATACTTCATAGGACTCTTCGAAGGAAACTGTGTCCTCATTTCAGGACTGAAAAGCAAGATTAGACAGATAGACGCATCGTATTCCCTGATAGGACTACTGAGTGTGGTTGCCACAGCAACAGAAACTGCTCTCACAGCTGGGACACCAAGAAAGTTAGGAGCATCTTTTTTCAAAAGAATGGAATCAAAATTTTTCGAGCTGGAAATGACTCTGCAATTCCCTGACTCTTTCCTGTGCCTTAGACCATCATCTTTACATCTAAAGAAACTTTAAGGAATGCCCTTATAAAGTCACAGAGCCACAAGGGAAACGCCATTGTCAGTTTGATGCACTAATTGGCCTACAAGTCTTTGGCTTCTTTAAGAATTAACCCTAACCAAGAGATGCCCATATTATTGGCAGATAGCCAAAAGTAGTACATTTTAATCAGGTGAGCCCTAGTCTATAAATCCCGACAAGCTGAAAGTCAGCAGACAGTGAATATCCTATACTTATAGTATTACATTTTAAACACGTGTTTAAAAACCAGCAATCTCTGGCTGGGTAGTAGTGGCTCATGCTTTTAGTCACAACACTTAGGAGGCAGAGGCAGGTAGATCTCTGTGAGTTCATGGCCAGTCTGGTCTACAAAGCAAGTTCCAGGGCAGCTAGGGCTACACAGAGAAACCTGTCTCAAAAAAAAACAAAACAAAACAAATAAACACAGTAATTTCCAAGTCTCGTGATGCACATCTGTAACTCCAGTACTTGGGGAGGTAAGAGACAGGTTCACAGGTTCAAAGTCACCCTCAGCTATATAGCAGCTTGGAGGGCCATCAGCACTGTGTGGGGCTTTTGTCTCAGAAATAAACAACAACAAAAACCCAGCTATCTTTTCACAAGACATTAAGCAGCACTCTGAAGAGGGACCATTTAATGGAAACTGGCTTTTGACGGAACAAGGACCCCCTTACTGCCTTACCATGCGGTTTCAGAGTTAAGCCGCACCCTCCTAAGGAAGGTCTGTGCAGCTGGGTTAACTCGGGAGAGATTCAGATGAGGATGCTCAAATTTCTGCTTTGTTCTACCTACATTGAAAACAGTCTGAGCCAGCATGCTGAGGCGTGGCTACTGGAAAATCACAAGTTAAAGGTCAGCCTGGGTTACATAGCAAGTCCCCATGAAAGACGGAGGGGAAGGTTTGAAATTGTCTGACTATGGCAGGACTAAAGAGAAAGCAATCTTGAAAATAAGAGCCATGTGTCTGTAAGGTGGGACTAGTAATGAAGACCAACTGGACAATGGCGTTGACAGTTAGGGTTTGACAGGCAGGACAAGCCCAGAGCCCGGATGCTGGCATCTATATTCAGTTCTATGTTAATAAAATCATCACTCTCAGGCTGCGGTGTAGGAAAGTGCTGGCTTAGCATGAACAAAGTTGTACCACACAACACTGGGCACAGAGGACCATGCCTGGAATACCAGTACTGGGGAAGTAAAGCAAGAGGATCAGGAGTTCAAAGTCATCCTCAGCTATGTGGAGAGTTTGAAGCCAGCCTGAGCTACATAAAACTGTCCAAAAGACAAAACCTCTCCACAATTTACCTTGCATTTGTTCTCTACTCCTTAACTCTTTAATCTTTAGAAAATGCCCAATCACAAGCTCATTGAAGTTTAACAAGGCAAAGACCTAGGCCTAGGCTGCACGGAGTAGGGCTGGGATTCAAGCCCAAAGCTTCAACCACAGACACATACCTGCATCCGCAGCTGTCCTACTGAGTGAGCCCACAGCACCAGTGACAACTGCCTCATTTTCCCCTTCAGTTTGCTGGGGTCTTAGAAACTATATAGTTTTCTAGAAAACTATAATGTGGCAAAGGAGGGGTATCACAAGAAGTGAATCCCACAGGTTTGTCATTCGTGGAATATGTAAATTCCATCAAAATACAATATTATCTTTACGGGGGCCACTGAGGGAGGAATAACACTGGCCAAGTCCTCGGTAGTGAATCAGTGGGGCCATTCTTCCACCTGCCACATATAAACCATACATGCTGATCTCATAAATGTTCAATAACTTTCTAAAGACAAAAGCTGCACAGCCCCCAAGAAACACTGGGTAAAATTCTATCATAGACAGAACTCGTTAGTGAAATTAGGTGATAATGTTGTCTGGGGCCCACTTATTGGAAGAGTATCAAAAACTTTCAGAGAAATGAAACGTTCTTGTTCTATCAATTTAATATGGCAGTTAACATTTGCCCAAAGGTAATGACAAAATGGAAAAGTGTGACCACATGTAGACTTTCCTCATCAAACCAGTGAGTAAACAGAAAAGGGGCCGGAGATGGCTTAGTCAGCCAAGTGCTGCCACGCTAGAATGAGAAGCTGAATTCTGATCTCCAGTGGCATGCGTTCACAATCCCAGCAATGGAGGGGAAGGGAAACTGGATCCTGGGGCTCACGGGCCAACCAATCTCACCGAAACAGCAAGCTCCAGGTTCAGAAACTCTGTCTCAAAAATAAGGTAGAGATTGACTGAGAAAGACATCTCAACATTGACTTCTGCATGAACACACACACACACATACACACATACAGAGGTGGGTAGAAATAGCTACAAGCTAATATGTAAGAACTATTAGGACACCCTGCAGCACAAGCTCCAAGCTGCTTCCATCTCGGTGAGGACAGCAATCTCCTAGGACACTGGTCCAAGACAGCCACCAATACTGCATTGGCACATCTATCTCTACTGAGCCGAAACATCAGCCACTGAACGAAAGCTTTCAAACACTCTCCACAGCGCTATGTCCACTCTGCAAAGCAGCACCCTTTGCTGGGGATACTTTCTAGTACTTGATTTCACCTGGTGACAAAGGAATCATTCACTGGGCTGTCCCCATTTGTGGCTGGCCTCATTCAGGGCACTTGAGCAGGCTCTGGCCCACAGCTGCCACAATCACCCAGTACACTGGGCTTTCTCTCTACCACTTCTCCGAGAACAACTCCATACAGTTCAGCTGTCACCAGGGCCCCTGTGGACATGAGCTCTCAGAGGACGCTGGCCGGTCACACCATTGTGCGCTGACTCAATTGACTCCATCCATTTTTTGAGTCTTGGTCTAGATCTCATTGTTCTTCTAGCATGCTCATGTTCTAGCAGCGGTGAGGTCAACAGGTCAGAAGACATGTGATCAGTCACTGTGATTGACATAATAAGCCAGAAAAGTACAAAGAAAGGAAGCAGCAGAGTGCTTGCCTAGCGTGCCCAGGGCTCTGGGTTTGAAACCAGCAGGTGGGCAAGGGGCAAAGTGGGAATGTAGCAGGTAGGCAGGAAGGAGAAATGAAGCCTAAGAGTTCAGAAATAGTAAACACATATTACTGAATACAAATATATACAAATACCTGGAAACTAAATCACTAACATCTGAATTAATACAGGTAAGGTGCAGCAAGGCATTAATTAACTTGCAAACAGGTAAATTACAGTAAGGAAGTACGGCAGTACACTGACATTGTTAAGGACAAAAGGACAATGTGGGTTTTAGTCTCTAAGCCTTATGACATCATACTCCAATATAAGTGCTTTATGGCTAAAGTACTTCACTTATTAGCACAGGTATAATGTGAGCTTATACATGACATTTATATTCAACCTGTGTACTGATTTTAAAGGGAACTGTGTCAAAATTATCTTTTTTTAAATTTTTTATTTTTTATTCTTTTATTTTTTCCATTCAAAAATTTACACTTTCTCCCCTTCTCCCAGTCTCCTCCCGCTCTCCCACTACCCCTCCCTCCACCCCCTCAAAATTATAAATTTGTTAGTGGAATTTCTACAGTCAGGCTAGGCATTGCCTATAATTCCCCTTAAACATCATGAGTTCAAAGACAGCTTTGGATACATAGTGCATTCAACATCAGACTGGGTTATGTAGGATACAGTCAAAAGAAAAAAATCCAGAGCCAAGTAATCCATGCCAACCACTCAAGAGGCTGAGGCAGGAGGATTGCTGCCAGGTTTGAAGCCAACCTGATATACATAGCAAGTTTCAGGTTGCCAAGGATAAATAGCAGGATCCCGTCTCAAAGGATATCGAAATCAACTAAGAGGGCAGTGAGTGTGCTCGGCATGCAGGAAAGCCAGAGTTTAATACCCAGGACCCAAAACACAAAAAACAAGTAGAATAGAATAAGAATAGTTTTTTGCTTAGTAAAACATATTAATACATCTAAATATAAATAATAATAGAATGTTTGAGCAGGCACTTTCATGAACAATTAACACACTTGAATTCGGTTTATCCTACAACACCTTTGCACACAAACACAATATATGTGTGTGTGTGTGTGTGTGTGTGTGTGTGTGTGAGAGAGAGAGAGAGAGAGAGAGAGAGAGAGAGAGAGAGAGAGAGCGCTGAAATGTAGAGGGCAAGAGACTTATGAGTGATGCTCAGCAGGCAGGCTTGATCCGAGACAATCGGGACCACAGGCCACTATAATATCCCTGGAAGATATTAAGTCACCCCCGACTCAGGGAGGGTGCTGGGGAGAGGCCATGACATGAAGGGCTTTGCAGAGGCTAGGTCCTGAAGTATGGACCAGAGGAAATAGGGACAAGGGCATTCTAGTCATAGGGCAATATAACCTACAAGCATGGAGGCCAGGACCTGATCTCTCAGGACAGCAAACAGTGTGCAAAGAGGATGCTGGGCGCACCTTATATCTGGATCACAGTGGACACATTTGTCCCTTCCCATAATATTCGTATCTATTGATAACAAACTCCCAAGCTACATAGGTTTCCAGTTTTGTCAGTGATGATTCACTGAGTAATGCTAATTTCTCCCTACCGTGTGACCATTGGCAATCACAATATTTTTTATTTCAACGTCAATTATTATTAACATTAACTCAAAGATCACATAGGCCACTTCCCAAGATGATATGTGGGTTGCAGAATGGCAGAGACGGGAACCAACAGAGACGTACAGAGAATCACTGTGGTGGTTCTGTAGAAGAGATATTCACAAGTCTAATCAGGATGCTGCTGGAGGCTCAAAGAGCCTCATTCATGGCAAGCTAAGTAGAGGCAAATGAGCTGCAGGACAGATAAGGCAAGGCAATTCCCAGTGGACTGAGGCCTGTGCTGAGCTACACCCTCGAGACAGTTGAGAAATTGTCACCTGTCCATCCCATCCCACAACACGGGCACCTGATAGTTAGCGGGTGTCACTGGGTCCCAAAGTGTACTGTATCTCCTTTGGATGCAGGTGAGACAGTTGTACCCTTCACTGGTCTGGTGCGCTCAAAAGTTCATGGGCAGGTTTCCTACATGGCTGTGTCATGCCCATGTTCCTCTGTGATCCTGACCTACACTGTTAAGTTCATTGGTGGGACTTGTTACTTAAGTGAGTAAGTCATTTATGTCTGTGCCCTCATGGTTCGCATTGGCAAAGTAGAGGTTGTTTATTTATACAAACAACAACACAACCATTCTGTGTACTAACTTGCTTTCTATTGCTATGATAGAGACCATGACCAAAGACAACTCGCAGGAAAGGGGGCTATTTGACTTACACATCCTATTTATGGTTCATCAACCAGGAAAACCTAAGCAGAAACTCAAGCAGAACAGGGCCAACTGTAGAGGGGGAAACTGAAACAGAAACTACCAGGGATGATGCTTACTTGATCCCCATGGGTTGTTCAGCCTGTTTCCTTGTACTACCCAGAACCACCTGCCCAGGGGAGGCACCCACCACAGCAGGATGGGCCCTCCCACATCAATCATTAATCAAGAAAATGCTCCCACTGCTCTGCCTATGGGCTAATCTGATGAAAGCATAAAACACAACAGAACAAAAAACCCACCCAGCAAAACCTGTCTCTGTATTTTCACTCAAAATACAGCTGTCGGGACAAAGCTGCTCCACACAGCCTGGAGTAACACAGAGAAGGGCAGAGCCTGATCATCACAGAGGTTCAAGAGAGAGGCTGGGAAGGACCTGAAAGCTTTGGTGGGGTTTTCCAGAGTACAGAGCATGGGCAACAGCGGGAGAAGGAGGAAGTGGAGGGCTAATGGAGAAGCAACTACAGGCCAGACTGAGGTGACAGAAACGACAGAGACCAGCCATGATGGTGGTAAAGCAGACTGCAGAGCTAGCCAAGGATGAGAGCCTGGGGCTCATGCACACACACAGTCTTCCGCAGAAGTGAGTGCTGGGCTACAGGGAACGCATGCAGCAGAGGCAGCCAGCATGCCTGCAGAGGACACGTGAGGGGCAGTGCACATGGCACATGGCAGGGGTGGGTGGATGGCTCCCAGGGCCTCCACAATCAGTTTAGAAACACAATATGCTCCTTTTCATGAACAAAGAGTTCCAAACGGCACTTCTTATCTAGGGATGTGCCAGAATCAGTAAAATATCTTATCCTATGTATCTTCTCTTTTAGTTGATTTGAAACAATTTTAACATTCAAGTGCAGCTTCAGAAAAATCTTGGAGATGAAAAAAATAACATGACCACATCCTTAGATCCTTTTAATAATCATGGCAACAAAATGGAAATTACTTAAGAGACCTAGGTTGATTTTTCAATTGTACACATCCTTATTTAAGTACTGTTACTCATGCACTCATCGTCTATGGAAATCCAATCAACAGATTGGCATGCTGTCAGGATTTATGTGAATTAACTCTCCGTCTTCAGAGGAGGGCTGGGTAATGCAATACCAACCAGACCTACAGGCTGCAACACAAATGGAAATGTAAAACCCACACAAGCAGGAGAGGGTGGCAAAGGTCTTTAATCCCAGCACTTGGGAGCCAGAGGTAAGATTCAAGGTCATTCCACTCTATGACTTAGAGGCCAACCTGAGCTATGTGAGACCCTGCCTCAAAAAGAGAGAGAGAGAGAGAGAGAGAGAGAGAAGGAATGAAGGGAGGGAGGGAGTTGGTAAGGAGGGAGGGAGGGAGAAACACAGGCAGGCAGGAACTCTGGCAACCAAGGATTCAGGGAAGCAGCAGGTGATAGGCTAGAGGAATGAGTGCAGAGAACACTGAAATTGATACACTGCATTCTCCTGTCTGATGGGGGCTCAATTGGTAAGCAGGCTGAAAAACCAGAATCCACAATAGGAAAAAGCAATTCACCTATCCCACAGTTCAAGTCAGGAGAAGAGAGACAGCAAGCCCTTCACATTCACACAGCCTTCACTCTCTGAACAGCACTTTTGCGTGAGGGGTCTAGCTATGTTGTTGAGACTGGCCTTCAGGAATCGAGCAATCCTCCAGCCTCATCCTCTCACATAGCAACTGACACTATGGATTTGTATAATATGCACCGAGGATAGGGACAACCAGGTTTCTCTGTGACATCAGAATCCCCACAAAGCTGCCTCAGCCACTTCTCTAGACATGGATGGGCTACCTGAGGTTACTATTATGAGCTGCAGCTTGTCCTTTGACACAAGTATCACTCAGACCCTTTGAGTTGCCTGGCCTCGAACTCACAGAGATCCTCCTGCCTCTGCCTCCCAAGTGTTGGGATTAAAGGCGTGAGCCACCACTGCCTGGCCTGGCTGGAAGACCACTTTAAATGGGTTCGTTTTCTCTCTCTCTCTCTCT
>JAQHUG010000008.1:1111310-1146529 GCA_028555095.1 Dicrostonyx torquatus
CACACACACACACACACACACACACACACACACCTCATAGAAACAAACCAAAGCACTCTACCATCAAATAACCTCAGGAAACACTACCCACAAACCAGCCTTGGGCAGCAGGAAGCTTGCCTGATATGAAATGCTCAAAAAATTTCTATCATCAGGAAACTCTTCTTTAAACTTGCTGAATAGAATTTTCCTTATCTAACACCATGTCGCCATGACTTTCCAAGGGATGCGGTGTAGCTAACATCACATGGGCACACAACTCTCCAGTCTCTGCATTCCTGGGTAAGCATCTCCTCTCTAATCTTCAGGGGCTTCCTTGATAAAGCAGGCAGCAAAGAGAGATGTATATATTTCTTTAGTATAGTTCCAAAGTTCCAGGGAAAGACACTTGGGTCACATGAACAACTGGAGCCTGAAAACTAGAGTTCAGGGGCCATGAACACGAAATCACAGGGCCTTCTCTGCAGCCGGGGAAGCCAAGCCACACAAGGACCATGTGGTCTCAGTGGTCAAGACAAGTTCCCTTTAAAAGTGTGGTTGAATGTGCGCGCATGCATGCAAGGTTCATGCATACACAGCCACTCATGAAAGCCAGATATAGAGGGGGAAGAGGAATCTGTGCGCTGAGCTCTAGAGTGTTAAATAGCATCTCCATTTGCCTGAGCAATGACTATTTCCAATTTAAAAGGCTCAAACGCTTAGCTTTCTATCTACCTCCCTCATTTGCTCCTCTCCCCAACTCAGCACAAGTCACCTTACTGTGGATCAAAGCCTGAGAACTTCTGGGCTTGGGGGAAGGCAGTTGTCATGGTAGCAGTTGTGAGGCAGAGGATGGAGGATCAACTCAGTTCCAGAGTTCTAGTCCGGCCCAGACTACATAGTGAGGCCCTGTCTCAAAACAACAAAGGCCTTAAGAACCATTCCTGTTTCCCTCTTTCCCACTTCTGAGCTGCAGAAAATCTAGTTAAGATAAAATTATGTTCGGAACCCGCCTGCTTATCTGTAGTGTCCTTGACAACCTCATACAATCACATCACTCTAATATTATCAAACCCCAGAGTGTGAGCCAGGGCCAGGCTTCAGTCCTCGGCTCCCTGTTCTTTTCTTACAGAGGGGTTTCCCACAGAAACAATGGCATGATCAGCATCTAGTGCAACTTATCTTTTCAGCATGGCTTACTTCTGCCAAACTTATCAAAATGATTGTAACAGGACTAGAGAGGGCTCAATAATACAGCACTTGTCCGGAATGTTCAAGGGCGTGGGTTCCAGCTTTGTGGGGCTGCGTCTGGGGCAGGGTGGAGTGGGAAAACCTTTTGAACTAAGTTCGAGCAACAAAAAGGCACACAGGTCTGCCAAGTGTCTCACCTGAAGCTGCAGGTAACAAAACTCTGACTCTGCCATCTGAAGTCAAAAGGACTTTTTAAACTTGGATGCCACTTTTCTGGTGTTCTGGGCCCCAGTCATGCCATCCTGATGTCAAGGTGGCACTCTGATCATTTCATCCTTCCTCTCTGGCTCCCCGAAATCGTCAGCAAAGTCCTCTGTGAGGCAATCTTCCATTCATCTCCCACCATACATCATCATGAATTCTAGATGTCTCATCCACTGTCACCAGCCCCAGGTATCGGTTTCTCCACAGGGGTATCCACCCAGCCCTGAGTGGGCAGAGTGCCATTTATTCTATCCCCTCCCAACCCCAGTACCACGGTATAACTCTACTCACACAGGACTGGATTTTTTTTTTTTATCAAAGTCCTGTTTTGCAAAAACCCCAATGCATCTAAAACAGTCACAAAAGCAGAAGGTACCAAAGAGAAGTGGCGAATGTGGCATGAGAACTGGACTCTGTGGCAGAAGGCACAACGAGACCAGAGAAAGCAAGTTCAGAATCACACAGATGACAATATAGACTGGTGGAAAGAAGCATACCTTGAGAGGCAGCAAGACAGGAGGATCCCAAGACCCAAAGAACAAAGGGAACTACATATGAAGGCAGACAAGAGTTGGACAGCCATCAGACAAGATGTATCAGGCGTCTCAAAAAGTATTAACAAAGTTGGAGAGTTCATTAAGTCCATGGTAGAACATCTGCTTGGTGAGTACAAAGACCCAAGTTGAATCTCCAGCACTAGAAATTAACAAAAACTATTAAAAAACCCAATATCAGTGAAGAAACGGTCTGGTCATGTTATAAAACACTTGGCCTCAGCTGATCGTGTGTGCATGTTTGTGTGTATACATGCATGAGCAGCTACATATTGCTTTCCACCTTATTTTGAGACAGGGTTTCTCACTGAACCTGGAGTTTGTCAATAAATTAGCCCCCAAGGATCCTATTCTTCCTCTGTCTTCCCACAGATACACATGAGCACTAAGCTTATAGATGAACAGCAAAGTACATCTTTTTACACGGGTGCTTGGGATCCAAACTCAGGTCCTCATGCTTGCATGGCAAGCACTTTATCCACTGAACCATTTCCCCAGTTCCTTGGCTGTGTACTTTAAAAACTGTTTATTCCATAAGGTTTAGAATCTGTGCCAAGGTCACCCAAAAAACAAATGGTAGTTATGCCCAAGATGGCTGTACAGGCCACGCTGGATTCCTACTAGTCTGCACACTCTCTTTATCTTATCTTCCTTCTCCTAGCAGCAATAAAAGGGCCTGACCCCATCACGGGGCATTCCAGGGGCATTTACCAAGCCACAGAATGAAGCTCTGTTTTTCTGTTACCTCGTCCACTCCTACCTTCCAGTCTTAGGACACCCCCATGTTCCCCAGTGTGTGCAAATGGCTTCTGCTAGCCTTGAGTCCTCCACAGGGAACCCGAGTGCAAGCTTCTCACAGGTCTATTATTAAACAACTTATCATGATAATGTGGGGACCCAAGGCTCAGAAGACACCCTCCCATACATCAAGCCTGTTGGGCAGTTCCAAGTGAAAGCAAACCTCGCCACGCTTTTTACTCATTTACTCAGTCCTGCCAATCGAAACACTCAAACAGTGCTGGGGAGAGGGCTCACACCATGCAGGAGTGAAGACCAGTTAGGGTGACAAGAGTCCAAGTAAAAGTGAGACAGGTGTGTCTGGCACCTGCCATCCTAGCACTCAAGCAGCAGAGACAGGGGACCCTAGTCTTAGTCAACTTGATACAAACTAGAATCATTTTTGAAAAGGAACTTTAACTAAAAAAAAAAAAAAAAAAAAAATGTTTCCACCCGACTGGTCTGTGGGCAAACCTGTGGTGCATTTTCTTGATTGATGATTGGTGTGTGAGGGCCGAGTTAACTGTGGGCAGTGCCATCCTGGGCCGTTGGTGGTCCTGGGTGTTACTAGAAAGTAGTCTGAGAAAGCCAGGAGAAGCAAACCAGTCAGCAGTGTTCCTCCATGGTCTCTGCATCAGCTCCTGCCCTGACTTCTCTGGATTACAGACTATAAGCTATAACCTGAAATAAACCCTTTCCTCTCTAGGTGCTTTTGGTCATAGTGTTTTGCCACAGCAATGGAAACCCTAAAACAGTGGAGTAAGCTGGCTATGTAGACTAACTTGAATTAGTGAGTTCTGGGTTCAGTAAGAGATCCTGCCTCAAAAAATAGAGAGTGGTCAAGAGAGACTTTGGGCCTTATACCCATACATATACAGGAGCATGCACACCTGCACACACATGTAAACACAAATCCTCGTTCACACACACGCACAAACCACATATAACAACAACTGAGAGTCTGTGAATCTTTGAAAGCAATCTGACTGCCACAAGAAGCAATCTGCACGTAGTTATGACTAAAAACATAACCAAAGCCTTTCATTGTTTCTTTTCACGATCTTGCTACTGTTGCCCAGGCTAGTGTCAAACTCATGAGAATCCTCCTGCCTCTCACCCTCCCTAATAGGGAATTAGAGAGTTGTGATTACAGCAATACATGCGTAACTATGCCTGATTCAAGTCTTCTTCAGCTTCTCCCGGGATTCCTATGAATTCCACTGAAGCGAGAGCTCCTTTTTACTCACACCTCGGTCGGCATAACAGCGGTGTCTCTCTGAAGGCAGGTCCCCATCCTTAGCCTTCAGAAAGAAAACAGCTATGGCTCAATGTGTGAGGAGGACTGATTCAAATGGCACTTTCAGAGTCAAAAATCTCAAGGCCCTCATCTCAAACGGCAGTCTTTGCATATAATTTAAGCATGTGCCTTCATGTACTTCAAAGCCTCTCTAGGTTCTTTATCATACTCAGTAAGGTGCAAGTGGTATATGTTATCATCCTTAGATGTGATAGAAATCCATAGCATAAATGTCACAGTCAAGCTGCAGTATTTGAGGGGTAATGATGAGGAAAAATGTATGCATACTTATAAAAAGATACAGTTTTTTATATTTTTGACCCATGGTTGGTCACATCCACAGAAGAGAAACTTACAGAACCAAGGAGCTGACTGCACAGACATCTAAGCATGCCATCTCTTGATCATTAGATCAAAGGTCTAACGCAGCCCAGGTTGGCCTCAGATTTACTATGCAGCCAAAGCCAGCCTTGAACTCCTGACCCTCCTGCCTCTACTTCCCAAATGCTGAGACCTAGACTCAAACAGGCATTTTCTTAGACTGGAAAAGAGCTTAGTGGTAGATCACTTGCCTGGCATGGACAAGACCAAAACTTCCATCCCTAACACTGCAGAAAATTACTAGCATGAGCTAGGGCCGGTGCCCTCCCTAGTACTACAAAGATTATGGGCATTGGTGGTGCTGATGGTAAGGATGGCAGGGATGATGACAGGAGCTACCTTTAGTAGCTGATTTCTTCCTCTGAAAGAGTAGACAATGTCATTACCTCATAATTGTGATTAAATGAAATAACGCCAAAGACGTGAAATCAAGCATGAAGCAGATCCAAGGACTCACTCTCTCCAGACTCTCTCCAGACCCAGCAGATCACAATCACCCAAAGTGTAAAAAAATTAAAACACAACAACCCCATTTGAAGAGCAACCTGAAGATGCCTAAAGTTACAAGCCTTTTGTACTGTTACTAGAAACCCTCTGAGTGCCAGATTAGCTCTGTGACTGTCAATTCCAAGACACCAGACTTAGGAAGTGTAGGAAGCACACAGAGGCCCACACAGTGGTCAGAGATCACGTTTATTACCGTCTGTTATGCTAGCTACCAGGAAGTCTTGTTTTATCTTGGATGTAGTCATAAATATAGTAATAAATGAAAATAAGGTTGGCTGTCGGAGCCCATATGCTCTCCTTTCTGAGACAACAAAATGCTCACCCAGTGTGTGTTTACACGCAGCAGTGGCAGCTGGATGGGAGCCAGAGAAATCAATGAAAGCTTGGTATTTGGAAAACCACTAAATACAAACAAGAAGACTGTGCATCCCTGGTTCCTTCTATTGTAAAATCCCCATAGTGAAGTTGAGGTAATTCTTGAATTTTAACTTGACCTGCTCAGAAGGATAGTGTTGCTTATGCTGTTTCAATTAGCCATTCAACTTTGCAAGGTCCCAGAGCCCAGGCACCACAGGGTCCTTCCAGATACTCCCCAGAAAGAAAAAAAAAAAAAAAAAAGCCAATTTTCCTGGTTCTCAGCATTTTCCCACGGGTTGTTTTTCCTGATCCTAGATGGCTCATTCTCATTCTTATTCATTCATGCACTCTGCCCCTCCCTGTACTTTCCTCCCTCCCTCCCTCCCTTCATTCCTCCTCCTCTCTCTCTCTCTCTCTCTCTCTCTTTCTCTCTCTCTTTCGTCACAAGTACCCCAGGCTAATCTCAAATTGAATTGGTAGTAGAAGATGACTTTGCACTTCTGATGCCCCTGCTTCCAACTTCCAGATGCTGGGATTATACACAGGTACCACCATATCCAGTCCTTTTCTCTATTTAACACTAAACTCCAAGGGCTGGAGAGATGACTTAATGGTTAAGAGCACAGCTTCAGTTTACTGGCACCCACATGGAAACCCACAACCATCTGTAACTACAGACCCAGGGAATCCAACTGATGTCTTCTTCTGGCCTCCATGGGGGGCTCCAGGATGCACAAGGTGCACAGAAATCGATGTTAGCACACACACGTGCAAATAATAATAACAATAACAAATTTTAAAGCCTAACTCCAAGCCATGCATGATGTCACACATTTACAACTAGCACATGGAAAATGGACAGTAGCAGGAATTTAAGTCCGGTCTGAGCGATATGAGTTCTTGTCTCAAATAATATTAATAATAAGTAATATGACTGAGAACAAATGAGGACATGGCTCCTTGGTAAAATGCTTGCCATGCAAGCACAAGGTCCTGAGTTTAGATACCCAGCTACCATGTCAAAAGACAGGCATGGTACCATGTGCCTGTTTACACTATACATCCCCCCATCCCACTCCAAACATCACTTTTTGGTGCTTTTTAGGCCTTATGACAAGCAGCATGCATGCACAGTGTTGTGGGTTGAGATGTTCTGTTCTACTAAGCTGTGTGTGCAGAAGCTCAATCCCCAGTGTGGAGATGATGGGAGCCTTTAAGATGTGGTATTTAATGGGAAATCCTTAGATCACTGGTACTCTTGCAAAAGATTAACATAGTTCTCAGGGGCCTCAGTTAACTAGCTCTCAAGAACAAGTTGCTATACAAAAGAGTAAGCAGGCCCTTGAATCTCCCAGCTTTTCTCTGTCACCTCTCCCTGGAGGGTCTCAGAATCTCTCATCAGTGAGAAACCGCCAATCAAGAAAACCTCAACAGAGGTTTTCACCCTCCAAAACTGAGCTAAATAAACCTTCCTTTATCAAGGACCCAGTCTTAGGTATTTTATTATACAATATAAAAGGGACCAAAATCGGGTCATGATCAGTCTCTCATGCTGCCTAGATGGTAGCTGAATACATTTCTATTTATATCTGTGAGAGGATAAGTAAATAAATAAAGAACTGTATAATATAAGCAGTAACATCAAACTTCAAGCTAATGGAATTATGCAAACTGTCAGACTGTTTCAGTCAGTCTCCTTAAGATAAGTTATCTTCCCTGCATGTCAAAACAATACCATATGAAAGCTGCGGTAGGGAGAATGCCACTTAGCAACAGGCCCCCAGTAGAGCCCTCGAGTCTCCAAGTGGGTCCTCTTTCCCATATTTTTTAAGGTACTTAGCCATCAGCTTTCACAGCAGATGAAATAGCACAAATCCTTTCAGACTAAACAGCTCATGGCAACATGTGAACACTCTTACAGAACAAATGCTCCTGCCTCATGGTGGCAAATACTCATATCTCCATGGCTGTCCCCCACCCAAATGATGACAGCCTCGATGAGAACTGCTTTCATAGATACCAAAGAGCAAACTGAGCACATCACACAACGCTCGGAGGAACCTGATCCTCCCCAAGTCAGAGTGTGCTCTTCTCTGCTGGCTGAGAAAAGGCTTCTTCCACACCCGCTCAGCCAGAAAACATGTATTTTATAAAGCAATGAATGAAGGGTGGATGGATGGATGGATGGATGGATGGATGGATGGATGGATGGATGGCAGGCACATAGGAGGCTGAGACAGGAAGATCAGGAGTTCAAAGCCAACCTAGGACACTTGAAACTAAAAGGAAGATGGGAAGAAAGGGCAAGGGAAAAGAGAAAAAGAAAGGGAAGAAGAAAGGGGATAAGGGGAAAGAGCGAAAGTCACTTTGAGCAGCATTTTATAGTGTCCAGCTTTGGCATAACCCCTTTCAAATCCATTGTCACTCTCCCCAGTGGCTGCTGCAAAGCCATGCTCTCTTCTCTTCAGTATGTGCCCGGATCCTGTGTCTTTTCTTTCCTGGCTGTTTCCTATGCTCTGGTTATATGTCACCTCTCTCCACATCCTCCCTACTTCCTGCCCTGGATTAGAGTCCATCTCCCTTTGGACTCAGAGCCCTCCTCAGAACCTTCCAACACAGTGTGACATATTCTCATGTCCCTTCAAGACCTAGTGAACTGAATTCAGGCCACACAGTAATCTCTGCTCATTCCTACCATAGCTCTTCTTGTAGGAAACCAAAGAATACTTGACTTACCTGATCTCTCCTCAAAGACATGTGATATCCTTTAGGGTCATATCTGGGCCGAATCTATTTTTCTGTTTCAAAGCTTAGCTCCTTGCCTGACAAGTCAGGCTCATAAGAAAGCAAGCCATGCCTGAGGGTGTGGCTCAGTTGGCAGGAGGCTCAGCTAGCACTCACAAAGCCCTATGTTCAATCCTTAGCACAGCAAGACACCAGGTATGGTGATGCATGTGTGTAACTTCAGTTCTCAGGAGTTAGAGATGGAAAAATGGATGTTCAAGCCATCCTTGGGGTTATGAAATGAGATCCAGGTCAGCCTGAGCTACAGAACAGCCTATATAATAATAATAATAATAGGTATTATTATTATTATACCCAGAGGAGGCCGTAATTCAAACATTCATCTATAGCTGAGTGGTATGCATGCTCAATGGAGTATCAATTTTAAAAAAGTATAGAAATTCTGACATGCACTAACAACATGGTTAACACTCTCTCTCATTGCTTTAGGAGTCTACACCACCTGTCTTCTGCTACTGTTCACTCAAAGATGAACCCACAGAGAAGCAGGCACTCCCTACCTTACAGTGATGGTGCTGCATGTAGAGTGCCAGGTAGTATTGTGCCAAGCGCTGGCACACCATGGGGCTCACATTCCAGCAGCCAACCTACTGCACTTAAATTTCCCCTCCTGCACTAGAATAGGTTAAAGTGTCAATTAATGCTAATGACACCTTTCAGCTGAAATATTTTTCTTAGTGACTGCTCATCAATACGGCAGTGATCTGACATTGGCATTACATGAACATACAAGAAACAGCCCAAGAAAGCCAGCCAAACACTGGCATCTCCTCTATGCCCAGGGAGACCGGCAAACACATATCATCTCCATTATTCCATTACCTCATTGGTCAGACTTGACAAGTGTTTTCATCTACTTCACACTTCTCCTTCAGAAGTCTCTCTACTACTCTGTAACACATTCTGTTGATTATAAGCACATGGGGAGCTATGTGCACTGCCCACGGTGGAGCAGGCTTTGTAAAGGGTGTACCACATGCACAACCAGCTTTATGTTGCCCAAACAGCATGTGTACCGCACCTGTGAGTGCCCACACACTTGAGTACCATCCGCGGGCTCTAAAAAAAAAAAAATTATTATTCTTATTCCTCTGGATTTCTCTAGAATTAACTTAAAAAGGCTGGTATCATGGCACAACCCTGTAATTATAACACATGGGAGATGGAGGCAGGAAGATCAAGAGTTCAAGGCTAGTGATGGTTCCCCTCAGCTACATAAGAGCCCACAAGAAAGACCAGACAGGCAGGGAGCTGTTCACAGACTGCTGAATATGCGTGGGGGTAGAGGTACAGAATGGTCTAGATCCTTAAGGTCCTCCCCACTCCTGGAAGCCTCCGAAATAGCCAATGCAGACCCCTTTCACTAGACACCACAGGAAGCTAGGGCAGTGTCCAGTTGAAAGATCACAGATGCCAAGTAACAGGGAGACCCATGAAACAGCCAGCCCAGCCCACTCAGGAAAAGATGGCAGCTCCCTCTCGCCGAGGACCTACTCAGGGGAACTGATAATGTGTTACTGGGCTGCAAGGCATAAAGTGAGTTATACGTAAAACATTCAGAATTGATCGCAAGCAGATGGGAAGCAGGAAGCCAGGGTTTGTCAGCTATTAACGTTGCTTGCTTTCCTTTTAGGTCCTCCCTCTTTCTCAAGCCAGTCCCATCTTTTCTACTGGTGAATATAGCAGGTCTGGCCCACCCTGCTTTTTCTCACCCCTGGGTTCCTCCCTCCAGCAAACTTGTTGTTCACACATACAGAGAGCGGGACAGGCCAGAGGGAGAGACAGAGCAAGTTTTTCTATCTTACCTGGCTTGTTTTTAAAACTTTATAAACTAGCGAGGTTCACCCACATTCTAAAGCTTTTCTGTGTAGCCCAGGCTGACTTTAATGTGAGGTGCTATGGTCCCAGGCTCCCGCATGCTAGGATTACAGGTGTGCACTACCCTTTCCAGCTTCACTGTCAGTGTTTTGAGGCTGGGATTTGATCTGTAACCCAGACTGGCCTCAAACTTACTAGGTAGCTCAGACAAGCCTCAAACATACAGCAATCCCCCTGCATTACATACCCAAGTGCTGATAGGCACACGCCACCATGTCTAACTTTTATTCTGTGTCTTCAAGTAAGGCCACCTATGCTCCTGGCCTGCCCTCAGCATTTGAGCTCCGTCAACTGACTCTTGTCTCAGTAGAAGCTGTGCACAGGGCTTTTGAGGACAAACAGACAAGTGGTACTTCTCTAACCCTCCTTCAGAAAGACATGTATTTTTGTTTGGTTGGTTGGTTTGGTTTGGTTTTCAAGACAGGGCTTCTCTGTGTAGCCCTGCTTGTCCTGGAACTGGCTCTGTAGGCCAGCCTAGAATTGAACTCAGAGATCGCCCTCCCTCTGCCTTGAGTGCTGGGATCAAAGGCGTGCACTACCACCATCTGGCGAGCCACGTATTCTTAAAGAGGTGAGAACATGGTAAGAGTCAGTATTTTTAAAACCTGTGGTGATTTTATGAACTTCGAGAAAACATTTTGCACAAGTTTTACACTTCTAGGGATCATCCACCCCTTTAAAAGCAACAGGTGGAGTCTTTAAAAAGAGCCTGAAGAAGGCCACTCCTTGTCAGACCTGCATTCCCTTGTTCACATGAAGATGATGAACTCAAGAGTCCAAAGAACCCAGATCTAGTAGCAGCATGGGAAGAAGAGGAGAAGGAGGAGAAGGAGGAGGAGGAAGAGGAGAAAAAGGAGGAGGAGAAGAAGCAGCTAATAAATATCAGACTTGCATGTGTGGTTCAGGACGTCAATGCCTCTAGATTTGGATTGTCAGTCTAAAAGTGAACTAACCTCTCAGATCACCCAGCCCCCTCTAAAGCCAATGATCCTCCCTTAATTAGCTCCTGCTAGATTCATAGAGTCTTCCTTTTAAGGAAATGGAGCCCTCTGAAATTAGCATTAGTTTCAGTATCAAAGGGCACAGACTAGAGGAATACATGCTAATACGTCCTGTAAAATCTTTCTAAGTTACTGCACTAAATTACTACCACACATCAACAGTAAGAACTGATTCCTTTTCTTAATGGCAAATACAAAGTCCCACCAGGAAGGCAGCCAAGGGAAGCCTGACCGCGTGCGAGGGTTTCTCAGAGTAAAGGAGAGCAGCTCACAAATGCTTTAATTAGCTTACTCCATGTGTAAACTGAGACTTCTGTTAAACTCTTTAAAAAGAGGCTATGTTCCCCATTGTTTCAAAGCAGGCTTCTCCTTGTTATGCCTGCCTTCCCTTGCTGCCATTAGATACCTAACTCAAGAGAGTCCGGAGCCCAGTCTCCCATGAATGCATCTTTCAAGTTTTAGAGTTCACTAAATGAAGCTTTTCCTATGTATGAGTTATGTCCGTCCAGACCCTGTTGTGGGTCAAGTAAAATAAGCATATTTACCTTCTGGGTGTCCTCATGGCCCTCCTCCAGAGAGAAGAGCAGGGAAACTGCTCCCATATAAGACCTCCTGGGTGGGGGGGAGGAACCTAGGAAATACTTGTCCACACCCAGAACTCTTCACCATGATCAGGAGTTTGCCTGAAGGAGGAGTGCTGGATCAACAGTAATCCAGTCTCCTCCCTCTAGCGGCACAAACGGAGCTGTGGGGCAGAGGTAAAAGAAAGAAATGGAAGCATGCCACACTTCTAAGACAAGGGAGGACTTGTTGTTTGAGGATGTGTATGTGTGTGTGCATGTGTGTGTATGTATGTGCACATGCGTGTACATACGGATGTGTGTGCGTGTACATAAAGGTGTGTGTACAAGTGCATGTGACAAACTGAGGTTGGCATTCGGTGCTTTATGGCTCCCCTCCTTAATTTTTAAGACAGTCTCTCGGTGAATCTGAAACAACT
The DNA here is from genome assembly GCA_028555095.1 of Dicrostonyx torquatus. Taxonomy (NCBI): domain Eukaryota; kingdom Metazoa; phylum Chordata; class Mammalia; order Rodentia; family Cricetidae; genus Dicrostonyx; species Dicrostonyx torquatus. Next base: position 1,123,302 of record JAQHUG010000008.1, read on the forward strand.
CAGCTGGACTGGTTGGTAATCTCCCTAGGCCATGTTTATGTCTGTATTGCTAGGCTTGGCTTCTGACTTTGAGACAGGATCATACAGACTTGGCTGGCCTGGAACTCATGACAGTCCTCCTACCTCAACTCCCTCACCCCTGAGTACGACAGTCAGAGGAGCACACCACCATGCCTGATGCAGGAGACGTGGGGGGAGAGAGTGTGACAAATGCGACTTCCTGCGGTCTCTCTGCTGACCCAAGGAAAGACCATCACAATCTACGGTCTGAAGCAGGGTCACAAACACAGTCCCCTTTTCCTTATTCCTCTGCACCCGACTGGCAGCCAGAATGGGTCTCATTTTGTCCCATCTCCATCCTGTCCTCTCCAGTTTCAGTGTGGATACTCTATCTGAGACCACAGAGATGACCTGCATTCCGGCATCGAAAGGGCTGTACAGCGTGACACACAGAGCCCCGCGCACACAATGCTACCCAGCAGGAAAGCCTGATAAAGCAGAAAGCCAGTGAGCGTGCTCACTGCTTCTTCCAGAATACACTGATCTGGATAGATCAATGTCTTCCCTCATGACTCCCAGAAGAAACTTGAGAGAGCAAATGCAAATGAAGATTCTGGAACACAAAGCCAGATGTGACTGAGGTAAGAAAATCACCACAAGTTTAAGGCCAACCTAGACAACATGAGGCCATCAGGAAAAGAAAAGACTGGGGAGAGAGCAAGGAGCATGGGTGGGGTAGGCACATTCAAGGCAAGTCTAGAGACAGGAAGGGGAGGGGTGGGGAGTGTAGACATGGTCACAGCGACCCTTGTGTGTAATTTACAGTCACCACAGCATGGCTGTGGACTGCTGATCCCTGCTCTAACAGGGATAATATTCTTTCTCACAAGCAATGATGACCTGTGGACCACAGCTCGAGAAGGGAGCCTTCGGAGCATCTACTGCTTTTGTTTTACTTTCTGCTGTCCCTAATCTGAGTGAGGACAGTGAACAGAAGTGAGGGTGAAAAACGGACTAACCAATCCTGCTACCTCTGCGTCCACCTGAACGACAATGGTGTGGGAAAAATGCGTTCACTATGTCACTCAGGGTGAGAGGAGACATCAGACAGAATTAATCTGCTTGGATGAAAAGAACAAAAAAAATGAAAAGAGGGATGAGAAGAGGCTGCTGGGAAATGAAGAGGGAAGTGGTGTGGGGGTGGTGGGAGAACTGGACTGCCGTCTACCGCACTGCAGGTAGATTCCGAAGGAGCCCTTTTTAAAAGTGAGCAGCGGAGGGAGCAGCTATGCCAGGGCTGCACCTGCAGGGAGACAGGTGTCACTGAGGGGGCCCCTGCAGCTCCCAAAGAGTGAGTTATACACTCAAAAAGATGCCAGCCAACTGAGCATGGTGGGCTTACAAACCCGGAACTATGGAGACTGAGGCAAGAGGATCATGGAAAGTTGGAGGGCAGCCTGGACTATATACTGAGCTTCTGTCTAAAATAAAATAAAAGGCTGCAATGATTGCCTTTAATGATCAACTTGACACTACCTGGAATTGGGACCTGCCCCATGTGAAGCGAAGCATGCATCAGTGTCAGTGTGTGCTGGTGTGAGGAGGTGTCTCAAGAGATTATTTTGGAAGAGGAGGCAGAAAGACTGGAAGACAGAGGTGATGGATGAACGCAAGGAAACGGTGTTCTCAGAACACAGCTGGGCAGCTGCACGTATGAATTCCCAGGGATGTTGACAGCTATTGGTAACACAGAGCTGCTGAGGGGGAAAGGCAGTTTTCCATAGGACTCTAGCCTCAAGTGGGCCAACCACACTCCAGTGGAAGCCCAGATCGCCCAGAAAATACGGGCAGTACCAGTTGGACTTGATGGGTGGGGGAAAACCACAGTGACAACACAAAATTAGGTGGGAAGGGAAGCAGGGGCGCACCCGGGAGGCGCGTGGAGAAAGTGAGCATGAATGATCTAGACACATTGTATAAGATTCGCAGAGGATCAGTTAGAAAATCAAACAGGACATTTCAAAAATAATAATAGTTATAATAACATTTATGGGGGTGGCGAGTTGAGGCAGGGTTTCTCTGTGTAGTCCTGGCTGTCCTGTAACTCACTCTGTAGACCAGAGTGGCCTTGAACTCAGGGATCTACCTGCCTCTGCCACCCAAGTGCTGGAATTAAAGGCATTATGACACCACCTTCAGCTTAACATTCAATATTTTAATTTTTTAAAGGGCCCTATTGCTTAAAATACCACAAACTTGTGAGCCAAGATTTAGAGAATGAAGTTGGAGCTGCCCAGAAGCCTCCTCCCTGATGACAAGCTCTCATTGGAAGGTTCAATGCAAGCTGCTAAGAGAGAGGAACAATCTGTTGTCCACCCCAACTGTAAACCACAACAATGAAACGGTTGGCCCAGCAAGATATCCACAATGGTGAGATAGGAGTACTGTTGAACTTAAGGCCCACTCAACAATAGGGAACACATGCTTGGTACTGTAAACCCAGCCAACCACCCATGGCTGGAGAGATACAGGTCCTAAAAGAGAGCCTACTAGTGCCATTTTCCTAAAGCAGCACAATTTCTTACTGTATTCTAAATATTTACCCTTCTGCCTACAGATAAGCCTCACTCTCAGCCCTTATCAAAGAAGCCTCTTGGTGCAATGGATTGAGACCATTACAGGATCCATAACTGGACAAAATGCAGAGGACAGAGGTCATGGAGGGCCAGCCCCACATGATACATCTGCAATACAATTCCTGAGCACAGGCTCAGGGAGAACTGTGGAAGAGGGAGCAAAAGATCGTGAAAGCCAGAAGACCAGGACGTCTGCTACTACATATTAGATAGTGTCCTGGAGATGTGACAGAGGAAGCACACCCATAAAATCTCAACAACTGGATATACAGTGACAGCACCAGCCGGAATGCCAGCATGATAGAGAAATTCCACAAGGTTCCACCCATGGTTGAAGAGCTACAGGTGACCAATGGCTCCCGGAGAAGGACAATCAGTTTCCTCTGGAGAGAAGCTCCCCTCAGAGGTTATCCAAGCCCAAATAGGCAGCCCTGTATACATGTGCATGCAAGCAATGCTGAAAGGACTCAGTTACGCGCGCGCGCGCGCACGCGCACACACACACACACACACACACATATGCATGTGCAAGATTTCAGAGTAAAGAGATTGAGAATTTGGGAGGGAATAAGGGAGACGTAGGAGGAGCTAGGAAGGCAGGAGTGATTTAGATGCAGTTCTCACATACCTAGCGCTTAATTTTTTTTGTAACCTTTAAAAATGTCAAAGCATTCTAAAATCAAAAGTGATTCGGGACATTTATCTACAGCATATCACCTGAAACCACAGCCAGTCCTTGGGAGGGACAACGGTAAAGGTTTGGTTTGGTGTTTGAGATGGGGTTTCATTCTGTAGCTGACCTTGAACCCTTGATGTTTCTGCCTCCACCATCCAAGTGCTGGAATTACGGGTGTGTGCTACCATGATAGGCTCACTTTTCTTTTTATTTTTTGTGCCAGTGTACATCTGAGTCTATAAAGCCAAAGATACAGGGCGTGGAAAGATGTGGGACAAGACGCAAGTCAGAGTGGCCACACAGTGAGTTCAAGGCCAACCTGGGTTACATAAGACCCAGTCTCAAACAGCCAAAGTAATAATAAGAGCAGCATCCTGAGCAGGGAACAAACCATGAGGACACAAGCCAGTGAGCAGAAGTCAGGATTCCTCTTAACCCTGCTAGGGAGCTCAGCCTAGGCAGGCTGGGCACAGGAAGGGAAGGGTCACAGGAACAGAGGGGCCCTTCCCTCTTTCTGGGTTGTCTTAGTTCGGGTTATTAGTATTGCTATGGTGAGACACTGTGAACAAAAGCAACTTGGGGAGGAAAGGACGTATTTGGCTTACACTTCCATGTCACTGTTCATCAAAGAAAGTCAGAATAGGAACTCAAACAGGGCAGGTTCCTGGGGCAGGAGCCGATGCAGTGGGCATGAAAGAGTGCTGCTTACTGGCTTGCTTACCATGATGTTCAATGTGCTTTCTTATAGAACGCAGGACCACCAGCCCAGGGATGGCACCACACACAATGGGCTGGGCTCTCCTCTTTCAATCACTAATTAAGACAATGTCTTACAGGCTCCTCTACAGCCTGATTTATGGATGCATTTTCTCAATTGTGGCTCTCTCCTCTGATGACTCTAACATGTGTCAAGGTGACATAAAACATGGATCACGGCAAGTCTGCCTTCATGCAAAAATCTGTTGGTTGATTTTCTCTCAACCATCCCAACCCTCCTACAGACAGTCATGCTCATGAGACAGAAATAAATTCTGTTCTGTTTGGTTTATATTCCTAACTAAAATTGCAGGAGATCCTCCAGCTTTTGAGTTCCTCCAAGGTGAAGAGTAGGGAGGGATTCTCTCAGTTCAGCACAGGCCTAAGTGGCTGGAAAAGCTAGCTGGCCCAGGTCCCTAACCCCCCCACCCCCAGCACAAAGCTTTGCCCTTGCAGCCAGAAGGGGAAGCACTGCCTTCTCCTCCCACTCACTGGTTTGCATGATCCCTAGTTTTTTTGTTTCTTGTTTTTTCTTTTTTTCAAACTGAGTCATGCAACTGAAATTTCAGGCAGCGGCAGAGCTGAGGTGGGATACTACAGAGCCGCGCCAGCTGTCTCCACAAGCAAAGTAAAACTTTACAGCCTGGCAATGTGGCCCTGGCTCCATCCTTAGTGAAAAAAGACACAAGTGACTTAAAGTGGGGCAGGATGGGCAATCCTAAAGCCATCCCTAGCCTAGCCAGAGTGACAAAAATGCAAATAAATAAACTGTAATGTCTCCAAAGCGAGGTACAATGGCACACACCTGGCCTGTAGTTGCAATCATTTGAGCTGAGGCAGGAGGATTGTAATAAATGTGAGTTCCAAACCAGCCTTGGACTACAGAGCAAGACACCCTACCAAAAAAAAAAATCCATTCATAAATTCATAATATGAATCTCCCGACCAAGTGGCCTCCATCTTAGAGACCTGCCACACATGTGAATAAAAGCAAAACAAACAGTGTGGAGAATCAACAAATTCCTGAACTATCGTGGGTGTCCGCCCTCCGGAAATCTTGCTCTCTCACATGCATGGAACTAAGCCTGCCTGCATAATTGATGACTAACGTTTGCAACGCTGCTGGCCCTTTTCCTGAAAGGAGAAAAGTAGAAGGAAAAGGAAAGGAGGGCTGCTTAGAATTCAGACCCACCCTCAGCATCTGAACTCTGAAAAGCTCCTGGCCTGTGTTCTGGAGTCACATGATCTTAGGCTACCACAGGATTTTAGTACTTCTTATGAATAGCCCAACCTCTGCTAAGGATACTGCAGAAAGCCCCAGAGGGTTGGGCACGGATCTCACAGGTGCCACAAAGCGGGGAGTTGGTGCTCACCTTGACAAGAGACCTTTTTTTTGAAAGCACTTGAGCCAGATGTAGTGGCATACATCTGTAATTCCAAGCATTCAGGAGGCTGAAGCAGGAGGGTTGCCATAAGTTTGAGGCCAACCTGGTCGGCTTAACAAGACCTGGCACAAATCCAAAAATACAAAACAAAAAAAGAAAAGAAAAGAAAAAGGGATTTATTTAGAATTTATTCAGTAAATAAAAACCTGTTTGAATTTTCATTATCTTCCCCTCTCTTGTTGCTTTCCTTTGTGACCATCCAGGCAGGAATGGAGACATTCTAAAGGGACTTTTGTGCCCCTCCCTTTAGGTTATCACAGTTGGGACCCAAGAAATTGGAATTTCCCCAGGAATTCTAGGAGGAATGAAGCCTGGAACCAGCAAGGGGAGGAGCTTGTCTCCCAGGAAGAGAACCCCTGCAGTTCTGAGGACTTGCAGTTAGGACCGCCTTGCAGAAGAGCAGGAAATGAAACAATGACAGGTCTGCAGTGAGCAGGGCCAGCTCTAGACCTGACTGCCTAGCTATGCAGACCTCTGGTCCTCCACTTAAATCTATACCTCCGTATCAGCACCCCTGAAGATGGAAGTCGTTGGGAGGTGTTACGACCACTTCTTTCTAGTGTAGCCACATCAAATGGTTCTTTCTCTTCCTTTCACTTTTAGTTGTTTTGTTTATTTGGCCTATTGAGGACTGTGGCTGAGACTAGTATGTTAGGGCTGCCAGGGCACAGACTCTGACCCCAACAGTTCCAATGACTTTGTCCTAGGATAGAATCAGACCAGAAAGCAAATATACAGGTGAAAGACAGTATCTTCTGCAATCCTCTAGAGCAGCAGCAGTATGTTGCGGAATGTTAGTTGGAGATGTGTTATATTCGTTTATCTGTGGGGCATTTGTTGAATGGTGCAATTAAACAAATTGCATTCTTTTCTGTTTCATGTGTTTAACTCTGTGAAGCTGTGTTACTTCAACTGTCTAAAACACCTGATTGGTCTAGTAAAGAGCCGAAAGGCCAACAGCAAGTCAGAAGAGGAATAGGAGGAGCTGCCAGGCAGAGAGAACAAATAGAAGGAAAAAAAGACAAGAAGAAGGAGTGAGAAAAGAGGGGGGAAAGAACGCCAGGGATCAGCCACCCAGTCACACAGCCAGATCCAGAATAAGAAGAAAAGAAAACATATAGAAGAAAAAGATAAAACCCAGAGGCAAAAGTTGGATGGGATAATTTAAGAAAATCTGGCTAGAAATAAGTCAAGTTAAGGCCGGGTATTTATATGTAATAAATGGGAGCTGGGTGGTACCCACTCTCCCAAAGAGTAAAGAGTTTTAAAAAAAAAAAATACAGCGGTTCTTAATCTGTGGGTTGCAACCCCTTGGGGAATCAAATGGTGATTTCATAGGACCACTGAAAAACAGAGATATTTACATTACAATATATAACAGTAGCAAAATTACAGTTATGAAGAAGCAAAGAAAATAATTTTATGATTCGAGGTTACCACAACATGAAGAACTATATTAAAGGGTTGCAGCATTAGGAAGACTGAGAACCTTCCTAGAGGCATCTTTCACAACACAGTTCTCAGCCCTCTGAGATCACAGCAGCCCTCTGAGATCACAGGCTCCTTCCTCCTTCCCTGACTCCATCACTGTTGGGGAACACTTCATCCCTTAGGTGTGAAGGAGTGGGAAGGGGGTGTCAGCAGTCAGTAGTTTACAGCTTCACAACACAGTCAGAAAACCTTCTTGGGAGATGGCAGGAAAGTCCCAATAGCACGGTGGAAATAAAGATAGTGCTGAATGCTGTTGCCAGCCTTCAATAGAAGCTGTCCTGCAGCTCCATACCCCACAGCCTCAAAATACCAGAAGATTTCACTCAGGGGCTATTGGGGTTCTAAGGAGTTGGCATCCCTTGCTGAGACCTTTGTAGCCCAGCTTCTTCCAGCCAGACATGGGGAAGTAAGCCTGTAAATCTGAAGGCAGGAAGATGGCTTCAATCAGGACTTCCAGCCAAACCTGGGTGACACGGAGATCCTGTCTCAGAACATATATAAACAAAGATCCCAGAAGTGTCACTGTCAAAGAATCTTCAAATTCCTAACTCATCATCTCTCTTCATCCTGTGCCCTTTTCTCTTTTACTGGAACTTGTTTTAGGCCCCCAAGGGACAGTGCAGTATCCACTCCCAACAATCCCCAGAACAGCAGTTTGCACACGGCTCTAAGGCCCACGCGAAGAACTCATCCTCCACTCTTTATTGCCTGTGCACACAGCACTGACAGGATTCGATGCTTTCCTTCCCGCTCAGCTGCCCACCACACCAGCTACCCTTTCATTTTGGCTCACATCCTGAAAAGGTTGGCCATGGCTTACTGAGTGGATGTCACAGCACATCAATGGATGGTGCTTACAGCTAGAAACACTTCTATTTACCTGTAGTCTCACTTGGAAGCACAGCCTTAGCAGCAGCCTCCTGGTCTCCTAAATGTGGGCTATGTTTCCCTCTTTCGTATTCCATAGACCTAAGTTGTCTACATTACTCTAGTACAACGGGCTCCTGAGAGATGGATCTATCTAGAGGGCCCAACGAATAACACGAAGAAGCAATCCCTTTCTTTGTACACATTTATTTAGGTACAGAAGAGGACATATGTCAAGGTGTATGTGTAGATGCCAGGGGACAACTAGTGGGAGTCAGTTCTCTCCTTCCACCATGCAAATCCCAGGGATTGAACTCAAGTGATCCGGCTTGGCAACAAGAGAGAGCTTTTACCCACTGAGCCACCTCACTGGCCCCAGGGGAAAGTGTCCAAATGCTCTTTCATAGTACTGTTACTCACAAATCCAGAAGGAGAAAACAATCTAAATGTCCATCAACAAATAAGTGTATATACAAAGTGTAAATTATTATTTTTGCCATAAAAAGGAAGTGAAGCACTGGGGCATGCTATAACATGAAGGAACCTTGGAAACATAAGGCTAAAGGGCATAAGTCAGACACTTATCATAGAATCCACTTACATGAAATACCCAGGGCAGGCATAGAGACAGGAAGTAGATCAGCACTGGCCAGATGCTGAGAATAGAGGGCTGGAGGTGAGAGCTAAAAGGCATGGGCTTCATTGAGGGGGTGAAACAGTCCTAAAATAGACTAGGGTGGGGGGTGTTCACACCTGTAGTGGCTGAGTTGTGGCTTATACAGCATGGGAGTCAACCTTAATAAAGTTACTTTTTAAAGGAAGATTGATATAATGTAAAGGAATTGTTTCTGACATTTTTACGCATGCCTCACCATACCTGTGTGCCCACTTGAGATGTGGACTCAGGAATTTAAGGTCACCCTGAGCTGCAACATAGCAAGTTCAGGTCAGACTCATGTGATCCCGTCTCAAAAAACTCAACAGTAGTCAAGCATGGTGGTGCACGGCTTTGGACCCAGCACTCGGAGACAGGAGCTGGTGGATCTCTGTGAGTTCAAGGCCAATCTGGTTTATAAAGTGAATTCCAGGGCAGCCAGGCCTATTACACACCACACACACACACACACACACACACACACACACACACACACAAACTGTCTAACAAAATAGTAACAGGGTCTTAGAAGACAGCTCAGTCAATAAAGTGCTCTTGCCATGTAAGCCTTAGGGCCTGAGCTCCATCCCCAGCACCCACATCAGAAGCTGAGTACGGTTGGACATTTGTAAATCAAGCCCTGGGAAGGAGAATCCCTGAAGTTTGCTGACTAGCCTAGCCTAGCTGAAAAGTGTTTTCAGAAGACAAACTAAATTTGTGAGCCCTCGGTTCCAGCAAGAAACCTTTTGTTCAGTGAGCAACACATTAAGAAGACATAAAAGTAAGAGGAAGCCCTGTGAAGAAGGGTTCCAGAGCAAGGAGGAGGGGAGACGGGAATAGAGGGTACACCAAACTAAAATTCTTTATAGAGCTGTGTGAAACTGACAAAAAAGAGAAAAATGGGAAAAGATAATGTGGGTAATTACTTAGGAATGATACTCAGTCCTGACCTCTTGCCTCCATACTGTGTACACAGTATCCACTTACAGACACAGGCAATGGACACATATACATGCTAATAATAACAATAACAGTGTTGACTTGGTACTGCCTGAGACTCCTTGGCCCTGTGGAAGCTTTCACTGGAGGAAGAATACTCCAGAGAAACACCTGCAGAAGGAAGAGAGCTTTGCTTTCACTGACTGACATCAATACCATAACCTCCGGTCCCAACCCTTGAAGATTCTCAAGAATTTTTTTTCTTTGCATGCATATGTGTGGTATGAATGTGTATGTAACTGTGTGCTTGCATGTGTGTGGAGGCACACGTGTATGTTAAGATGCAGTCATGTGTGTGTACGTATGTGGAGGATAAAGGTTGCCCATCGCCTCACCGGGAATTTGTGTGAGTCCTGGGGATCTGAACTCTGGTCCTCAAGGCTTCACAGCAAGAGCTTTGCCCACTAGCCATCTCCCTAGCCCTGGATTTTTGTTTTCTTCAAGACATGGTGGTGCATGTCTTCAATCACAGCAATCGGGAGGCAGAGGCGGCAGGCAGATCTCTGAGTTCAAGGCTAGCCTAATCTATAAAATATGTTCCAGGACAGCCAACACTACAAAGAAAGAAAAAACATGCCAAAAAAGAAAAAAAAACAAAATAAATAAACAAAACAAGAAACAAAAATCCTGGTTTTTTCCCACCTGTTGCACTGTAAAGGCTGTGCAACACTGTCCTGTAGAACTGCGTATGACAGTCAGCTAAGGAAAGCTTCCTAAGTCCATCAGAAAGAGCAGAGAAAGTACAGGCCTCATGCCAACTGCAAATTTAAGCTTAATTCCTACAAAAACAGATGCAGCTCAGCTATGACCAACAGTTAACCATCAAAAGAGATAAGAAATAAGAACTCGTGCATGTATCCTTGGGGAAATGGAAGAACCCAAAAGCAACCACTGATACGTTTGTTTAAGAGTAAATTTTATGGCAATGTGAAATAGAGGGCTGAGTGTAATTGTTTTAGCCAAAGCACGACTAGTGACTACCCATTTAAGGTCTTTTATCATTGTATATTTGAAAGCCAGCATCCACAGCCTGTAACTGTGCCTGGCTAAAAAGTGAATAGCATTCTGACTCAAATGGTGAAAATTCTCACTATACAATGAAAACAAAATCAGCAAGTACTATAATCCATCTTTCACTTGCCCCCTCATCTCTCTCTCTCTCTCTCTCAAAAAAAAAAAATAGTTTAAACTAAAAATTTAAGACAGGTACAGTAACAGGTACCTATTATTCAAATACTCAGGAATCAGAGGCTAAAAGATTGTATTAAATTCCATGTCAAATGGACTTCACAGTGAGATTATCTGGGGACAAAAGGGAAGATCTGGGGAGGGGCAGCTAGAGAGAAAGCACTTGCTGCTCTTGCAAAAGACCCAAGTTAAGTCCCAGCATCTACATGGAGGCTCACAACCATCTCTAGCTCCAGTTCCAGGGGATCCTCTGACCTCTTCGGGCACTAAGCATGAACATGGTACACATACATATATGCAGGCAAAGCATTCACACATAAAACAAAATGGATATATATATATATATATACACATATATATAATAAAAAATTAAGATGCAAAGAAAAATGCAGATTTCTATGCTACCAGTAAGCTACAGGAAAGACAGTACATAAACAAAATGAGGACAAAGTATCAGAAAGACATCTAACAATAGACTCCTCTTCCCACACTATTTAGACTCTATGCGGAAGCTGGTCCCTGCTGTCTAAATACTTCTCTCTGTTGACTATCTTCTTAACGTTTATTTTTAATAGCAGGAATACTTCCTCTTCTGTAGCCAAAACAAATTAAGAGATGACATCAGATTTTAAATGTAGCACAGCAAAACCAATGCATTGTAAGAGATCTGGTTTTATGGTTTAGAGTAATGCTGTGTGTATATATATATACATATATATATATATAAAATCAATATCTCAACTGCTAGGGAAAATACAAAAAAAGATCAAAGATAGAAAGTGCAAATCAGATGAGAAGAAAGTAGGGAACTCGCAGGTATCCAAGCACTAACATGCAAGAACAAACAGAAAATTCCATGATACAATTAAAAAAACACATGACCAAAGAACACTCTGTTCCTGTCTCTAGCTGAAAATTCCAAGTGGCTGATAAAAATAAGGACATTTTTCACAAACATGGTTACTGTTGCTCAGTTCTAAAAATGAGCAGGGCGGGAAGACACAGCCTGATGGGTTCTCTAGCAGGACCCCTGGTGTTCCTGAATGATACAGCAACTCCTCAGCATCTGGAAACAGGGCAGAAACAGAGACCAGACAGACTGAGGCAGTTCCCAGCATTGTCCACGCTGCTAACAGGAGGAAGCAGTTTGTGTCGAAAGAAGAAGGAATGAACAACAAACAAAAAACATACAGTGCCGAGAGAAGTTTGGCCAAACAAGTCCCAGAACTCAGTAGGTAGAAGGAGGGAAGTAACTCCTGAGAAATTACGTTCTGACCTAAAAGAGCACACAGTATATGTGTGCTCACCATATATGCACATACCCCCTCCCACACACACATCATATATGCACATACCCCCTCCCACACACACACACACACACACACACACATAATTAAATAAAAATCAGAGGGGAAAACATGCATTCATGAACAGAATATTATTCAGCCTTTAAAAAGAATGGATTTCTGATACATGCTGAGATTGACCTTGAAAACATACAACAACCACATGTGGAGGCAGGCAGAGGCAGGAGGATCACCACAAATTCTAGGTCAGACTGGACCACATACAAGACCATCTCTCAATAAACAAATACAAAGAAAATAAAAGATAAAGGAAAATACTACACTAGATAAGATATGCCAGACACAAAAGGCCAGCTACCATATGATTCCACTTCTATAACTGTTCAAAATAAATTCATTTTAGAGACAGAGTATGGAATGGCAGTCACCGGGACCAGGAGTATGTATCAGATGCATGTATCAGATGCTGAGGGAACTCAGCATAAATGATGAAATCAGTCTGGACACTGAATATACATACCCACTGCAACTAAACTATATGCTCAACATAGTACTACATGCATTCACTGTAACGGTTTGAGAAAATTGTTTTGATTGTTGGGGGGATTTTGTATATGGAGGTTTTTTTGAGAGAACATTTCACTACATAGCCCAGACTAGCCTGGAACTTTAATCCTCCAACTTTAGCCTCCGTAGTGTATAGAACATGTACTACTATGCCTCACTTTAAAGATATGTGTGTTTACGTGTGTGTGTGTGTGTGTGTGTGTGTGTGTGTGTGTGTTTGTTTTTCAAGACAGGGTTTCTCTGTGTAACAGCCCTGGTCATCTTGGACTTGGAACTCACTTTGTAGACCAGGCTGGCCTTGAACTCCCAGAGATTTGCCTTCCTCTGCCACCCAAATGCTAGGATTAAAGGCATGTGCCACTGCCACCCTGAACTATTAATCTTCCTTCCTTGGCTGCCAATACAAGGATGGGCCACCAAGCTTAAGATCACATTTAGCAGAGGCAGGTGGATCTCTGTGAGTTCGAGGCCAGGCTGGTCTACAAGGGCTAACTAATTCCAGGACAGGTTCCAAAGCTACAGAGAAACTCTGTCTCAAAAAACAAAATAAAAATAAAAGCAAACAAACAAAAGTCATTCAGTATGTACTAATTGCTTCATCAGCTTCTGTTAGTGTTATCTGCTCAATGAAATTCATAGTAACTAATACAATGAAAAAATTAGAAATTTTTAATTATATAATTAAAATACAAATATTCTATTTTACCTTTTGAAAAACCAAGAACTAACAAAGACTCCATTTGCGTTACTGTAATGATTCATCTCTATTGACAACCTGCCTGGATATAGAGTCTCCTAGGAGACTCACTTGGATGTGTCTAAGTGGGCATGTCCAGAGTAGATTAACTGAGGAAGGCCCACCTGAAGGCGGGTGGCACCATGTCAGCAGCTAGGGAAGGTCTTGGACTGAATAAAAAAGGAAGGGAGAAAGCCAGCTGGGCACTGGCACTCACCTCTTTCTGCTTGCTGACTGCAGATAACCCAATCCGGGTGCCTCCCAGATCTGGGCCATGCTTTCCTCTTTGTAATGGACTGTATCTTCTCGAGACAACAGTCAAAACAAATCTTTCCTTCCCTCAGTTGCTCCTGTCACTTATTTCATCATAGTAATAAAAAGAAATAACTAACACAGTCATCAAATTAGCTTTTCAACCTGTCCTGAAATCTCAAAGGCTCAACTTCCAAACTGCAAAACATCCCTAGGAGGAGGCTTTTCCACCTCTACACTGTCGACCAAAATTACAGGCCTAAAAACAAGTTTTCAAAACCGTTAACATTATCTTTCCTGCATTCAACTCCCAGACTCTTGAAACCACAATGTCATTTTAAATGTCTTTGTATCCTTCCTTGTAGAGAGACACACAACAGCCACAGCTTTCTACCACCCAAAGAGCAGGAAGAGACTTCTTCTCATGGGAGATTCAGAAAGGTAAATAAAAGGCTGGGGTATTCTAGTGCTTGTCTAGATGAAGCCCTGCATTCCCTCCAAAGCACAGCAGAAACCAGGTGTGGCAGCATGCCCCTAGAATCCCAACACTCAGGAGGTGGAAACTGGATTAAATAATCATCCTCAGCTACTTAGTGAGCTTGGACCAGCTGGCCTGGACTACGAGAGACTTTGTCTTTTAAAAGTGAGAAGAAAAGTAAAAGGCAAACCCTGCTTAATTTGTCCAGGATGTTTTCTCCCATCTACCAGAAGGAAGTGCCGCAAATCCAATGGAGAACCTCGAGCAGACTTCCTCATTCTGGTCAATGTCAAAGTGATGCAGGCTCAGCCACAAGCAGCAAAGAGCCAAAGGAGAGGCCAATGGGAGACGGCACTGTGCTTAGCTCCTGCTTTGTCAGACATCACTAGGGGCAGTCTTAAGGGATTGTTCTCCTACCTTTGTTATTTTTATTTATATACAGGTGCATTTGCACCGTAAGACCATGTGCACTGTGTGCATGCAGATACCCTTGAAGATGAAAGGGTATCAGGTCCCCCCAGAACTGGGAGGACAGATAGTTGTAAGCCCTTGATTTGGATGCTGAGAACCAAATCCAGATCTCATGCAAAAGCAGTCAGTGCTCTTAACCTCTAAACCATCTCACCAGTCCTAGATTTAAGTTTTCAATGGTAAGACTGTGACACTTACCATGTAGTTTGACGCATGAGCAGTGAAAATTATGAAAATTGTGAATCTCAAAAGTATTTCACACCTGAATGCCCTCAGGGCATCCACCAAGGACAAACAATTCTCAGGGCAAACAATCTCCTGTCCAGCAGCTGGGAGCTCAGTCCCCCTCCCCTGCCCATCAGCATCCTATCACTTGATGGCTTAGAAAGGTCCTTCTTAATGATACCCCTTTCTTCCATGCCCTCCACCCGTTACTCCCTTGTAAGACCCAAGAAGCCAGGTGACAGTAGTGCACACCTTTAAATTATAGCACTTGGGAAACAGAGGCAGGGGGATCTCTGAGTCTGACTGAGGCCAGCATGATCTACAGAGTGAGTTCCAGGATAGCCAGGGTTACACAGGGAAACCCTGTCCTGGGGAGGGTGGGAACAGAGACACAAATAAATTCATTCCTCTCCTCGAACACCACCCTTCTGTGTGTAAAGGCCACTCAGCAGCTTCACTACAAACTGCACATCACAGGCAAGATGAAATCTATCTTCAGAACCTCTCTCAGCCCTATTCCTCAGTGCTTTTTAAGTACAATGGTTTAAAGTAATTAACAGTTACAATATGCAGGCTACTATCTTATCTGATAACCCGTGAAGGCAGCCCGTGGGAAAGGGACTTCATGGCCAGCAATTCCTAAGACACTGTGTACTTCCTCCTTTATGGCACAGCACACAGCTTCTTTTCATACATAAAGTACTCAATAATAATAAATAAAATATAGACATGGTCTCAGGTAATTCAGGCTGGCCTTAAACGTGCTGAGTAGCCAAGACTCACCTTGACCTTCTGATCCGTCTCCACCACTCCAGTACTGGGACTACAGACAGGCACGTACCATCATTCCTGCCACAATAATTTTGAATGAAATACTTCAATGATCGTTTTAAAGAATAGAATGAATGAATGGGCCTCCTTCACATATTTTTTTCCAGCTGGCTAATTTATAAAATGTCACAGACAGACATGACAGCAGCCCAAATTCTCATAAACACGCTGCTTGCTTGTGCAGAGGATAAAATACCACAGCCGTAGCGTGTCTGCCGGCTTTTCAGAGGTCCTCAGAACGTGTAACCTTGTGAAATTGGAAGCAGGGCTTCAGGAAGTGGATACCCAGTGCTGCCCAGTGATGGTGAAGGTTCTGAGGACTGGAGAAAGGTGGATGGACACGCATTGAGACACCCACTGAAGTCTGAAACACACACAGTCAAGGCCTTGAGCACACAGCTCCAAACACATAGATTTCCAACCGTACTTTGAGCCTCAAGAGATTTCTGCTTCACCCACTCAAGAACCAACAGGAAATAAGAGGCTTTCTTGGCCAACAACTAGATAGAGCTCAGGTAAAAGTTTACTCGTTAAAAATAATCAATACAACGTCCTGGAGCCAACGCCCTTCCAGCACCTCAGCCTCGCAAAGATAAGGCAGGGGGGAGGGGGGGGAATTAGGAGTTCAAGGTCATCCTAGGTTAGAGATTAGGGTAGGCCAGTCTGCAATACAGGAGACCCTGTCTCAGAAAAAAAAAAAAAAGACTCGGAATACAGCTTGATTAGAAGAGTACTTGGAAAAATAATGACATCTTGAAGTTTGTGGGCAAATGAACAGATCTAGAAAACATCGTATTTAATGAGGTAACCCAGACCCAGAAAGACATATATCATATATACTCACTCAAAAGTGGCTTTTAGACATAAAGCAGAGAAAACCAGCCTACAATCCACAATTCCAGAGAATCTAGACAGCAATGAGGACCCCAAGAGAGACATACTTGGATCTAATCTACGTGAAAAGTAGAAAAAGACAAGATCTCCTGAGCAAATTGGGAGCATGGGGACCATGGAAGAGGATAGAAGGGGAGGGGAGGGATAGGGAGGGGAGCAGAGAAAGATACGTAGCTCAATAAAATCAATAAAAAAAAGTTTTAAAAATAGAAAATTGTTTGCCCCACATGAACAAGCCTGGGGTCTGATCCTAAGCACTGAGGAAAACTGGGCTTGACGGTGCACTCCATAAACCAAGCACTCAGGAGGTAAAAGCCGGTGGGTCAGAATTTCAAGGTCAGGGGCAGCTACTTTCAAGACCAGTTTAGGCCACTTGTGCTCCTGTCTTAAAAAAAAAAAAAAAAAAAAAAAAAACGTTGAGGAGATATATCTCATCGTGTAAACTAGGAAAAGGCTCTTGTCACCAAGCCTGACTACTTGAATTTGATTCCCAGAAACCATATGGTGGAAGGAGAGAAGCAACTCCGCTCCAAGTTGTCCTCTGCCCTACACACGCACCATCACACATGCATGCACACGTGAGTACACAAATAATAAATGCAATGACAGCCTAAATAAAGTTAGGCATAGACATAGTGGCTCACACAATCTCAGCATTCCAGAGGCTGAGACAGGAGAATCTCTTGTTCAAGTCTAGCCTAGGATACACAATGAGACCTTTCATGTCCACAAACATACATCCACACAAAAAAGAAATGTCAGCACTGAAAACATAAGAAAAAAGCATTTCGTTCAGTTGGCACAAATATCTGCATTGGCTAGCTGGGGATGGGGGGAGTCGGTTGGTTGTTTTGATAACTTGGTATAAGCTGAGGTCATTTCTCAAACTCAGTTGAGAAAATGCCTTTCTTTATAAGACTGGCCTATAGACAAGCCTCTGAAGCATTTTCTTGAGTGATGATGTGGAAGGGTCGCGGTCCTGGGGTGAATAAGAAAGCAAACTGAGCAAGCCAGTAAGCAGTACTCCTCTGTGGCTTCTTCTTCAGTTCCTGCCTCCAGATTCCTGCCCTGACTCCTTCAGTGATAAACTGTGATATGGAACTATAAGTTGAAATACAGCCCCCCTCCCAAGCTGCTTTTGGCATGGTGTTTTAACAGAGCATGAGAACCCCTGGCTAAGATAATATCTCTCACAAAGAGGAAGAGACTACCCTGCCCAGCAAAGTCCATCTGATATCCCTGTCTTGTGCGTGTGTGTGAGTGCATGAGCACACGTACACACACACACACACACACACACACACACACACACACACACGAAAGATGAGATCAAGTCTTCCCAAGCAGGAAATAAATTGCTCTCTCAAATGACAGAGCAGAAGAGGAAACAGCACTTACCTACTGGCTATGACTCACTGTCCTAAGGCCACAGCAGGAACACAGTGCCACCCACATGGAGGGCAGGGCAGGGAGAGGATGTGCTTTCTCCTTTAGCTTGGGGTAACCTCCAGGGTTAGGAACGGAGTGTGATGAAAAGCAGACCCCCAACACTCCCATCTACCAGCCCCTAATGACTTTCAAATTCTACTGTCCCAAGCAGGGTCCCGTTCACAGGTTTCCACTGGCAGCTGTGTGCAGCTGACCATTCTCCCATCTCTGTCTCTGTTATCGATCCTGCATCTTGCTTTATAAAGCTAATTAAAGTTGGGCCAGATCAGCCATGGCTGCTGAGTAAGGGACTCTCCAAGGCCCTGCAAAACCAGTTTGGACTTGAATTTCAAAGGCAGATCTCAGTCAATGACTGGGCAAACAAGCTTGCACGGTGTGAAAAGACCTTCATTAGGACCAAAGCACTTGATAAAGAAATATAATCAACTGTCCTGGAGCCCAGCCTGCTGTTGCCTACCTGGCCTTGAAACCTGCGGGGAGGGGGGGGGAGCAGGAGGATCAGAAGCTCAAGGTCATCTTTGGCAGCAGAGACAGTTCAAAGGCAGTCCGGGCAACGTGAGACTGTCTCAAAAAATCAAAAGAGGAAAAAGGCAAAGGTGCTGGGGTCCTAAGAAGCTTCAACCTCACACTGCTTTAAGACTACTGATCTCCGTTGCACTATTAGCTGAAACTGGTCTTCTTTCAAGCTGGCCTTGAAAACAGGTACTAAACACAGGTCCAGACTGTTTCCTGGTGGAACGTGGCCAACTTGTTCATACCTGAACGGCCATGAGGAATAGCCTGCTGCAGGTCACTCACCCACGTTGATTTACGTGGGAGAACCCAAAGACTTGGCTGCACACAAAGGATTTTGGGCTTGTTAACTCTCCCCAATTTTAGAGGGAAAGAGAAGAAATGAAGTGGCAGCCCAGGAGATGGGAGGTGCTGGCCAGCAAGAGAACCTATGCCAACCATTCAAATCAGGAAGCTCTCCCTTGAGGCTCACTACATTCTTAGGAGATGCTCCACAGGCTGGACTGGGTACTCTGCTCCCTGTACATCAACTGTTAGTTTGTTCATTTGTTTGGTGCCTCTCTGTTTTAAAGGCACAAGCTTTAGCACTTCTCTCATCTGTCGGTGCATCCTGGAAGGAACAGAAAGAATGAACGCACCTGGAGGGTTCAGGGCTGAGGTTCTTGAGTGACATGCTCAGGACCACACACATAAAAACTGACAAGGCACTGAATCTTAAAGCAGAAACCGTCAGTGGGGCTCTCTGCTCTCAGCCACAAAAGTAAAGCAGGCCCCAGGCTTCTGGAAACATGTTTTCGGCAGTGCCCTCTGGTAAACCATCAACACACTGAAGTGAGTGTTTTTCGGCTTCATCTCTAGGACTTATGCATGCCAGATGAGTACCCTACCACTGAGTTACATCTCCCCAGCCCCAGACAGTGCTCTCAGGTAAAAGAAGCAGTAGATACCCGGGAGTTCTGAGTGCCCCTGCTCCGAGGAAGTGGCTGCAAAGACCACTCGCCTTCTCTCTATCTCGTTCTTTCTGTTTGCTTGTTTGTTTTAGAAAGGGTTTCATATAGGCAGGGATGAGCAGGTTTGGAACTCACTATGTAGCTGAAGATGATTTTGAGTTTCTGATCCTCAACTCTACCTCCCAAGTGCTGGGATTACAGTGTAGATCAATGAGCTCAATGGGTCGCTGTGTATTCCAGTCTCTTCCAGTAAGAAGGAACAATGTCACCCTGGTGGGATCTCAGATCAGTGGTCTCCCATAAGGGTATCAGAGAAGTAAATAGAAGAGGAAGTAAGAGACAGGAAGCCATGTCAGCAACTTTCTTAGGTTGGGCCTGGAGGGAACTGGAAATACCGTTTATGGTTACATTCACTGAAGGTCTTCAACTAAACTTCAAATTGAGCATTACCCTTTTAAAAGCAGCTGTGTAGTGACATCATCTGATTCCAGCCTTCCGGATACCTCCTGGGTCTGCACATCCAAGGACTTTTTTGATGTCTGGAGACTTGGGTTCTCTTCCCAGTTTTGTTGCAAACACCCAACAGGGAGATGGGAAGAGTTCCAATTCAATGTACATGTCAGGGAGTGGCAAGAGGCACTGGCTGCTGCTGGCCCACACACACTTGCCCTTTGGTCGAGTACACCCCCTCCCAGTCCAACCAGAAAAGGCAGCTGTGGAGGAGGTTCATGCTCAAATCTCCAGAACACTGTTAAAAAAAAACTTTCTATGCAAGAATTATGGCTCACATCTGTCGTCCCAGCACACAGGAGACTGAAGCTAGAGGATTATTGCTACTCTGCAGCCAGCCTGGGATATACAGTGAGTTCAAGTCTAGCCTGGGCTACAATGTGAGGTTCTATTTTTTTTTTTTTTTTTGGATTTTTCAAGACAGGGTTTCTCTGTGGCTTTGGAGCCTGCACTGGAACTAGCTGCTGTAGACCAGGCTGGTCTCGAACTCACAGAGATCCACCTGCCTCTGCCTCCCGAGTGCTGGGATTAAAGGCGTGCACCACCACCGCCCGGCATGAGATTCTATTTCTAAACAAGAAAATAGCAAACTCTCTAGGCAAAGCTGCAGAGACTTCTGGAAAAGATGGTGGACTGGAGGCTGCTTTTGTGTGAACTATTGAAAGACAGAATCAAAATAAAACAATATAGATCTTATCCCCAAAAGAAGGAGAGAATGAGCTTCAGAAATTTATGGAGCAAGAATCCAGGCAAAGAAAATGATGCTCAATGCAGAGAATCACTAGATGTAGTCCTGGCCCCACAGCACCCAGCAGAGACCAGACTCAGAAGTTGCTTCCAAAGGTGAATGTTCTCACCATCAAAGGGTAATGGGGACTGACCTTTCATGAGTGGACTGTTCAATAAGAAGACATGCACGCACAGACAGACAGACACACACACACACACACACACACACACACACACACACACCCCACATGCTCACACACTGAAAAAAATAAAATAAAACAGAAGAGCTATCCAAAGCAACACGTATGCAGAAACACAGAAAACTGGGCACACACAGCAGGCTTTGGAAGGGTGACAGACATCAAAGACATCTATCTACCGGACCAGCCTAGTCAAGCCATTTCCTAAGCAGGTTTGAAGCTCTATACACAGTAGGTTGTGATTGCCAAGTTTATCCACAAGTCTTAAATTGGATCTGGCATCCATAACAAAGCCAGCAACACCTCAACTGAATTACACAAACAGCTTCTTAGAGCAGAATGCCAGTCAGACATGGTGGCACATGCCTATCCCCTGAGCACTTAGGAGGCTGAGGCAGGAAGATCATGAGTTAGAGTTAGTCTTGGCTATATAACTAGTTCCAGGCCACCTATGGCCACATAGTAGGACACTGTCTCAAAAACACAGGGGCGGGGGCAATGCAAGAAAAGAAAAAGAAAACCAAAACAATAAAACCATGAGGGTCCAGAATATGGGCAGGCTAAGTGTTCAGCATGTCAGGAACCCTCTTAGCATAGCCACAAGACAAAGCTACAAGAGTTGATAGCCCCCAACGATGTCCCCTCCCCATGAAACAATCCTTTAAATTGTGAAGTACATTTATTACTTATTTGTGTGTGTGATATACCGTTGATCTATGGTACGAGTGTGGAGGTCAGAGAACAACTTTTAGGAGTCAGTTCTCTTTTCCCTTCCATTATGTTGGGTCTTAACCTTGGAGCAAATATCATTAGCGTTGGTAGCAGACACCTTTACCTGCTATACCCTCATAAAACAATCTTAGGCCAGGCATAAAGTATATGCCTTTAACGCCAGCACTTGGAAGGCAGGCACAGATGCAACTCTGAGTTCAGGGCCAGCCTAATCTACTTATCTAGTTCCAAACCGGCCAGGGCCAAAGTAAGGTACTATCTGAAAAACAAACAAGAATCAATCTTAATTTTAATCTGTAGAATAATCTTAACTGAAATCTGAGAGGGAGGAAACAGATGAAAGGAGGTACCAGCCCCAGGCAGCCTATGCTAGAGAAGCAAATCCTTCAAAGCGGGGCCTGCTAGTGACCGAATATTTCACGATGTTACCAGTAGCTTGAAAGAGAACCCAAGAGTTTGCGCCTGTTTCCTAATGCCTTCCTTGTGGAGTTAAAGGGATGGGAATGACAGAGGGTGTGTACAATGCTGTAATCAGAAACATATTTCTCAATAATGTACTTGAATCTTTGGTTAAAAAAATCTCAACCAGGCCCCAGCACTCAGGAGGCAGAAACAGGCAGATCTCTGTAAACTTGAGGCAATCCTGGTCTACAGAGTGAGTTCCAGGACATAGAAGGCAACACAGAAAAATCCTATCTAGAAAAGAAAAAAGAAAAGAAAAGAAAAGATTTCTCAGTCACCAGGCAAGAGAGTGTACATTTCTGTAATCCTAGCATTTGAAAGACCGGGGGTGGGGGGGGAAACGGGTCAACTTAGAAAGAGTTTAAAATCCTCAGCTACAAAGCAAATTTGACACCATCAAGGACTGTATGAGATGCTGCCTCAAAACAAAAACAAAGATTTTTTTTTTTTAAAGCAGCACATTTGTGCCTAGGGTGATGGCTCAGCAAGTAAAGGTGCTTGCTACCCAAGTATTCAGACCTGAGTTCAAATTCCCAGCGCCTACATACATAAATAGCTAGGCATGGCCGCACACACATGTAACCCCTTTTGGAGGACAGGGCCGAAACAGGAGAATGGCGGGCCAGCTATCTGATCCAGCACCAAGATCGGTGAGAGACTCTAAATTAAGGGATTTAGGTTGAGCCTCTGCAACTACACACGTGGGTGTGCACACCTGTACACACCACACACACACACACTTATATAAAAACACTACCCTTTTAAGAGGAGCAAGGTGAAAAGTCACCCAGACCATTTCCAGAGCCAGACAATCCTGGTTTAAAATAGCACTGTGCAGACTGAGTGGCCGCAAACATCCTGCAGACAGCCAGGAGGGATGCAACGATGAGAGATTCCTTCTGAAATATTTATCTAAAACACACCTGAGTCATCT
Organism: Dicrostonyx torquatus; assembly: GCA_028555095.1. Classification (NCBI taxonomy): domain Eukaryota; kingdom Metazoa; phylum Chordata; class Mammalia; order Rodentia; family Cricetidae; genus Dicrostonyx; species Dicrostonyx torquatus. The sequence goes on from JAQHUG010000008.1 coordinate 1,146,255, forward strand.
TCGGTGGTGCTGATACAGATTCTCACCATGGAAGCAATCTGCCTGATTTAGAACAAAAGCAGCTAAAAATGTCCAATGCCCTACTGTGCACTAGACACACATAAAATATTTTATATGCAATGTGTCTTTAAATTTTCAAAAAGCATGGCAAAGTGGGTTCTGTGGTTACTCATTTTACAGATGGAAAGTAAGTCAAGTAAGCCTAAGAGAATAGACTTAGAATAGCATTTCTCAAACTGTGGGTCTCGACCCCCCTTTACAGGGGTCGCCTAAGA
>JAQHUG010000008.1:1150526-1168597 GCA_028555095.1 Dicrostonyx torquatus
TATTTTTGAGGCAGTCTCTATTCAACGCTGCACTAAATTTGCTGCTATAGTCCAGAGTCCAAATTTGCTAGAATGCAGATGCAAACCCATGTAAATTCTCATAGTCTACTAACAGACAAAAGCATTTTAGAAAGAGGGCGTTGGGGGAAGGGGGCTTGAAGTTAAACCTGGGGTACACAAGAGATTTTTGTCTCTAAGAAAATTTTAAAAACAAAACAAAAAAACTGGGGACTAGAAACAATAATATAGCTCAATCGGTAGAATGCTTACAGGTAGCATGTACAAAACGCACCCTCTCCAGCACTGTGTAAAACCAAGCAGGAGGATCAGAAGTTCAAAGTCATCTTCAGCTACATAATAGTGCCAGGTTAGCCTGAACTATATGAGATTCTGTTTCCAAAAATTAAATTAAAGGCCAAGCTTGGCTCCTACCTACTTCAGAGGCTGGGGCAGGAGAGTTGAGGCTAGTCTGGTTTATATTGAGTTCCAAACAGCCTTGGTTACAGAAAGGGATCCTCTCTCAAAAGAACAAAACATTGTTTCAGATTCCAGTTTACTTGAACAATAGATGTGAACAGTTTCGAGGTAAACTCTCAGAATGTCTTTTTGTTTCCTCTGTAACTGTTCTATAAACTCCAAGAAGGAGTTCTCCCAATTCACACCATATTTTGGTGAGCTTTTCTGGCCCCTTGCTTAATACAATACCCCTTTCATACCCTCAGCTCCCAGCTCCTCAGTTGCCCTCCTCCCAGCTACATTGTGCCAGTTCCCAGAGAGGCCGAATCCCAGAAGCTGGAAAAACAGTATCTATTTAACAATGAAAAGTTACACCGAGCTGGGGCTGCGTCCAGCAGCTTCCTTGCCCAAGGTCATTTGACTCTCCCAGACAGCGCTAACTACAGCAGAAACTGGGCCACTTGCAGACCCGAGTAGAATGTGAATGCAGCTCAGGTACCAGTTCGCCCACAGGCAGAACTGCATCCTGGGAAAGTGTGACCGCCCCCACCCTTATCCAGAAAGGTGAGGCACCGCCAGCTGGGCACTGACCACAGTTTTAGGGTTCAGGGAAATTCTGAAACACTCAAACACGGCTTCTTTTATTTTGAGTTTCCCAGAACTTGTGCCAGGATCCTTGGCAGCAAGTACATGCCTCCAACAGCCACCCCTGGGGATCAGTTCAGTGTGGCTGCTGTTTCCGAAAGCTCGGCTTTCTAGATCTGTGTAACTTCACCCAGGTGCTTTGAGCATCACCTGTGTGCTGAATTGTAAGCCACCCTGCAAAGCTGAGACTCCTCGTGGTACACAAAGAGAGCTGTTCAAATTACAACTGTCCCACAACCTTGCAGAGGGACTAACGAAACCCCAGGCCAAGAGCCATGACACCCCAACAGCTCTCTTCAAAAGCAACTGCAGTCTATGAACGTTAGATGCAAATTTCATGCTTACGCTTACAGCTACTGAAAGAGCAGGACCACAGTGCCAATACCCACAGTCAAATCAACACCCACCTACGTGCTTCCGCAACCATCCTGCTTAGCCAGAGAGGTTCCAGAGTAGTGGGGGCGGGGCTATCCAAAACACTGTGAGGACTGGAATCTCTCTCCAGATCAACCAAACAGCCTTCCTGGGCTTGGAGTAGGACTCAGTGGTAGGACATTTGCCCAGAGTGCTCAAGGCTCTTGGGGGTGGGGGTGGGGGTAGGGAGGCAGCAGTACAAGCTTCACTGTGTGGAGGCTGCCTATAAACTTGCAAATCATACTCCTAAAATGCTACTTCTTTATGACTCCTGTGGAAAATTATGTGAGTTTGTTGTTGCGGCTGTTTTGTTTGTTTGTTAATTATTCCTATGATTTTTTTTTTTAATGTGTGGCAACCACTGGCAACCCGTTATCGCTGAACAGTGCTGCTTTCAAAGGGGACATTCATAGAAGCGAGTGGTAGCACAGGTACTTGTACCCAGTTAGGAGCTGGGGATGGGAGGACTACAGAGCAGGGAAGGGGAAAGAATTAGACAGGCCAGCCACAAAAACCACGTGGCCAGGTGTAGGTGATCTGCACCTTCCATACTGGAATATATTATATTATAGACTTAACAATACACAGCACATTAAGCCAATTAATGCTTACAAATTTTATTAGAAATACTCCTTTTTTTTTTGAGGAAAAAGAAAGTTATATTCCCCTCCAGCTCCATGTTCTGCCAACCTGACAGAACCTCGCACCAGGTGGGGCGAGGGAGGGAGACCCGCAAGGAGCCCTCCAAGTAGGAGTTTACATTTTGAATCAATGACAGCACAGCCACCTAAATATTTCAGGGAAACAAGCCCAGCCATAGCAGTTTACCCCTTTAATCCTAGCACTTGAAAGTCAAAGTCAAGAAGATCTGAGTTGGAGGCTAGCCTGGACCACATAGCATGTTTCAGGCTAGTCACCACTACATTGTGGGACCCATTATACAAACAAACTTCAACAAAAATAATAATAAAGAACACCTCATACTACAGACTTTTCAACATTTTAAAAAAACTTGTCACACACACAAAAGTAGTAAAATTTAAATGAATAAAAAAAAACTTAGACTTACTCTAAACAAACCTAATTAAGCTATTAAAAAGAGCTATGCGTCATGGTTCACAATAATCCTAGCACTCTGGTGCTGAGGCATGGATTTCTAAGCCTGGTATTTACACAGAGGCCCTTCCCAAACAGTGAAGAGGAGAGGAAGGAAGGGAAAAACAAAAGAAAAGGATGCTAAGAAGATAGATAATTGCCAAGTCAATTCAAATACATTCGAGGATTCAAGGTTTACTTGTCAAAACAAAAGAACAATGTCAAAGAGTTCAAGCCAGGCCTCGCAGTGCATACATGTCCATCCATCCTCCCAGAACTGAGATGGACGCAGATGGAGCCAGAGCCCAAGGCCATCGGCAACAGAGCAAGTTCAAGACTAGCCTGAGCTACATGAAACCCTATGTCAAAAAATAAAAAAAAGAGGGAATAAAGGAAGAACAGAGACAAGGAAGGCAGAAGGAGAAATGGAGTAGATGGAGATGAAGGAAAAAGAGAATCTAGTGTCTAACTTCACGTCCTCCCACAACATGTGTGGAAGAACAAGGGCTTCGAGATAACCTTTTAGCCTGAATTCCAAAGTCAAACAGAACACAGCCAAGCTGAGACCACGACTGGACCCTTCTGTTGTTTCTGAGCCACCATCCTAGAGGGAGGTACAGCACACTCCTTCCCCAGAGAAGCCTCAGAGGGAGTGGCTGGAAAGATCTCAGCAGGACCTTGATCCCTCCTCAGAGTCACCGGAGTATTTATTTATTTGGTTTTGGTTCATTTGGGGGTTTTGCCTTCATTTCAATCAGTCTGTTAGAAAAAAAGGAAAGATCCAGACTATACCAAGTACTGCCAAAGAGGTAGAGAAACTGGATGGGCCACATGAAGCAGGTAGGTTTACGTAATGGTCACTCTGGCAAAGCTTGCCAGCTTCTAAGAAAAAATGCAGTTCCCACGCAAACCAACAACTGTGATCCTCATTTTTCACAAGAAATATAAGCATAGGCATGTGCTCACACAGAAACCATAGGTGGCTATCTACATCCTTTTCATTCAGAATACCAAAAACTGGGAATAACCCAGGAGTTCATTCATTGCAAACAAACAAAAAAAAAACTATGAAACATACATTGCCAAGGAACACCAGCAAAGGGTACAACTGATAAGAGAAACTTGATGTGAACTGTGTAAGAAAAGCCGACCCCAAATGGCTCATAGTCCATAACTATTTCTGTAAAGTTTTCTTAGGACCTCATTCCATCCTGGGACTGTCTGGAATAAGCTCTAGGTGACACTTTTTCACCTGCCTGAGCAGTAGGAATACAGACCTGAGCTATGATGCCCAACAATCTAACATTCTGTACAGACCTGAGGTACCAAGCCCAATAAAAACCTGAGCTATCATGCCCCAAAATCTAACATTCTTGAAATGACAGCACAATAGAAAGAATAGGTTAAAAGTCATAACACTGGTAAGATGGGAACAGGAGAATCATGTGTTCAAGGTCAGCCCCTCCGCTATACAGCAAGTTGGAGGGTAACCTGAGCTACCATGAGGGATACCGATAGAAGGATACTTGCAGTTCACACAGCCACTCAGTAGCAGGATCTCAGTTGTGTGTGATATTACACAATTTTGCAAAGCAGGGGAAGCTGGTCAGGAAGTAAGGGGACCACTATATGATTTAACTATATAAATCTGGAACTATCTAAAAGTAAAAGTTTTAATTCAGTTAGCAAATGATTGGACAAGAGTCTAAGACATAGGGGGTCACTGGCAAAAAAATCTCCTAAAGGCAAAAGAAAGAGGCATCTCGGAAATAGAGGAGCTGGCTCTCCATCATGACCACAGAGACCTAGTTCCCACTAGGATGACATGGGCTGAGGACTGTCCTCTAGAAGAGCACTTAGAGTGACCTCTTGACTATTCTAGTCTTTAGACTTCCAGAGCTCTCGTCTATGCCATCTCAGATTTCCACTTTGTAGCACTAGGTTCTCTGACCAAGTCTGGATCCCAGCCTACTTCATTTTTTAAGGTTTCCAATGCACTGAAGTGTACGAATGTCCCTGGGGCGGACAAGATGGCTCAGTCATGAAGAGCACTGGCTGCTCCTAAAAGACCCACGTTTAATTCGCATCACTCACATGGCTGCTCACCATGGTCTCTAGCTCCAGATCCTGGGGATCTAATGTCCTCTTCTAACCTCTTCGGGCACCAGTCATGCACATGGTACACATACATATATGCAGGCAAAACACTCATACACATTAACATTAAATAATAATAATAATAATTTTAAAATAAAATTTAAGAAAGAATGTATTAATTTCCCTAAAAATCCAAAACTGAGACCCATTTATTGTTAACATCTGATTGCCAAATTTATATAAGCACAGAATTACTTTCTCCCTAAAACAGCATAGTCTGTTGCCTTCCAGTCTGCTAAGCTGCCACCAACTATGAATAAACTATCTTAGCCTTACAAGCTAACCCAGGACTCTCAGTAGAAGTACCAGGTACTTAGGTTCTGGTCACTGACAAAAGAGAATGCCAGGCCCCTTAGTTAGTCCAGTATCATGACAAGATATTAGGTGTTCACAGTATGCCTTTCATAAATGCTAACCAGTATTTAAACATATGCACTTAATCTGCAAAGCAAGGCATAGGAATGGCTACTGTTACAATATCTGCTTTATTCAAGAAAGCAACTGACTAGCATTGTTCTAAAAGTGCTAAACCCTTCCCACAGAGCCCTCCTGCTGCCCTAGAGAATAAAGTGAGGATCATCAAGAACAGGGGGGGGGGAGCAATCACGTGGTGAAAAGAGACCTGCCTGACCAGTCCTAACTTTCTTGATCAGAGAGCTTCAAGGAATTCACCACCTGACAGGTTTCTTTCTCTAGGTTCACTCTGGCTTCCAGACCCTTTAGACTCCTCTCCTTAGGTTTCACTTCTTTCTGAAGGCCTCCCTTCCTACCCCTTCTCTGTACTCCCTCCACCCCCATTATTCCTACAGAGGACATGCCAACCTCACAGTCTGGTTACTGTTAGTATACAATATACAGTATAGAGAGTATAGTGTATAAAACATAGTAGATAGTATAGGTGTTTCCATACCAGACTGGTGGCTGAGATCCTATAGAGAGTCTACACTCAACTGGTCAAGCCATGTACCTGGCGCTCATCTGGGTGAACCAAATCAAAACCCCCAATTTTTCCTGCCAGTGAAGTTAGCAGCCACCAAACAAGCAAAGCTAGTTTCCTGCTATTTTGAACACTAGCAAAGAAAGCATCTGTGTACAGAAGGTCTGGGTCCAAACCCCTGCTCTGTCATTAACTCATTGGATGACCCAGAGTGAATCATTTCAGTCTCTCCACATCTCAACCTTCTCATCTGAAAATCAGAAATACAAAAAGTATCTCTACTTGGCAGGATCATGGTAGGACTGGAAGATGTAACACTCCGAGAACTCGGCACAACACCTAGCATTCGCTCAGTATTCCAGATCATGAGTCACTCTGCTCATGAGAAGAAAGTTGAAGACAAACCGCTACCCAAAGATAAACGGGAAACAGGACACTCTCAGGCAGCTAGGGTAGCTCACACCTGTGATCTCTATACTCAGAAGGCTGAGGCGGGACGATTTCTGAGAGTTAAGGACAGCCTCGGCTACAGAGACCTTGTCTTTAAAAAAGAAAAAGAAAGAAAAAAGGAAGAAAAAGAAGGACATGGGGCTGGGGGTTAAATTAAATTAAATGATTAAATTCGAATCCATCTGTAAGTTGGTTACAGCTCTCAGGAGCTCCAAAAGGTGAGCCAGGAACTCTTAGATGAAGCAGCCACATCACTCATTTCACTCCTTTCTCCAGTGCTGGGAACTGCACGCATGGCCTGCACATGCATGCCAAGCGCTCTGCCACTCATTTGTGCAAAGCCTCCCTCATCGTCACAGACATTTGGAAATGGCGCCAACTTTATTATAGTGGGCACCATTCTGTCTTTGAGATGTTATCAATAAATTTTGAGCCGTGGCACAGCTTGCCTAGTGTAATGAAGAACATAAACACCAAATGATACCAAATGTCATTCTTCAATCTGCTGGAACGAACAGGACTTGATGTTTATGCTGTATACTCCAGAAATGAAGCTTCATGTGGGAACTGGGGGGTATAGCTCAGTGGAAAAGCATTTGCCCCACACGTGTAAGTACACACTGGTCTTTATGTAGCTCAATTGTAGATGGGTTTGTCTCCTACCACAGGAAGGAATGGAGGGAAGGAATCCAAAAATAAAGTTACTTTGAACATATAAAAGAACACATGATAGCAACATTTCTTCTCTCTGCGCTACTATTGTCAAAAGGTAATACAAAAGTGGCTGAATACTCTTTAGGAAAACAGAGCTTAAGGGATCTGGGTAATTAAAGCTAAGTAAAATCAAGCAGTGCATCAATCATTTTCACTATTAATAACCTGACTCTTGGATCTACAGGAGCACATTTCAGAGCAAGGCAAAGGTCACCAGTGCTTTCCCATCCTGATGCTACAGCCACCATACTTGTATAATAGAACCAGACGTCATAGCAACAGCACAATCCTCATAGCCCCATGAGACAATCACATATCCTGAGAATTTTATAAGATTCTTAAAACAGGTATGATCAGAAAGGCACTATAATCTTACAGCCAATTCCACTGAAGAAATGGAATATTGGAAATATTCTCTTGCAATATCATCTGCTCCAGATCTGTTCTAAAATACTTGAGGGGGATCTGTAGTAGGGGGTGATAGATAAATTAGAAATATTGGCAAAACACTAAAAGTTATTAGAGCTAAATGACAAACACAGGATTCGATATAATATGCTGCTCTAATTTTGCATGTTTGAAATTTCCCATGGCAAAATGTTGGGAAACATTCTGCTATGCTGGATGTGACAACGCATGCCTATAATCCAAGTACTCAGAAACCTGAGGTATGGGGATCTCTGCAAGGTAGAAGCCAGCCAGGCTACAGCAGTGAGACTCTCTCGAAAAAAAGAAAGAAAGGAAGGGGGAAGGAAGGAAGGAAAGTAGAAAGGAAGGAAAGGAGAGAGGGAGGGAGGGAGGAAGACAGGAAGAAAACAAGACAGGGTGGTGGTGACAGCAGTGCACGCCTTTAATCTCAGCACGGGTGACAGAGACAGGCAGATTTCTGAGTTTGAGGCCAGCTTGTTCTATAAAGCAAGTTCCAGGACAGCCAGGAATACACAGAGAAAATCTGTCTCAAAAGGCCAAAAACTAAAATAAAATAAATCTCTCCACTTATACTGGCTTTATTATTTTTAATTTATTATTCTTAATTTTTTTTAGATTTATACTATTTTATGGTATGTATGGGAGTGCTGTGCCTGAATGTGTGTGTGTGTGTGTGTGTGCGCGCGCGCGCGCGCGCGCGCACTCACACGTACCATGTACACGCCTGGTGCCTGCAGAAACCAGAAGAGAGTGCCAGTGTTCCTGGAACTGGAGTTACAGATGGTTGTGAGCTACCATGTCGGTAACCAGGTTCTCTACAAAAGCAATAAGTGCTCTTAACCACTGAGTCATTTCCAACTCCTGTTCTCTCTCTCTTTCTCTCTCTCTCTCTCTCTCTCTTTTCTTTTGAGATGATGTCTCACATCCCTGGATGGCCACGAACTCCAGACAATACCCCTATCACAGCTTCCCATGTGCTGGGATTATAGGTGTGAGCCACAGCATGCAGTTTCTCACCTGTGCTCAAATTTAGACTTGTGATAGAAGAAAAGTGGTGAAATACCACAAATTACTTCACACTTCTTGGTCCTAGTCAGCCTGGTGGCCTCTAAAAACCTGGGCCAAAAGGAATCAAACACCAATTCCAATGGCAGCACAAAGACACTGCACCTAGTTTCCTCTAGAACACCAGATAACCCGGGACGGCAACAGTGCGCTGCGCACACTCTGAGCCCTCAGAACTTTGGTTAAACCAATGAGACAAGAATGTTAAAATCCTGCGGAAGACTAGGCAAACAAGTCACATGAGTAGCCCTTCTGAAAGCTCCAGCTTGCAACAAGGAAAGAGTCCAGTGAATCCAAGAAATTGACCATCGGAGTTTTGAAGAAAAAAACCAAGCACTAGAAGGAAGGCTGCATGAAAACCAGTGGAGGGGGAAGAGGGGAGCAGACACTTCTTCAGCACCCAAATGGCTCCCGGTCACTCACCAGCACTTTGTTCTCCACTCTGTCTCCCTTCACTTCCAGCTTCACTTTCTTCTTCACTGAGATTTTGATCTTTCTGCCAATCACATCCTTTATGCTTTCTGGAAGGAAGAAAAGGTTTCATTATATCCCTTCTCTAGCAAGAAAAAGAGGCACTAGCGCAGAGCAGACGTTCTCAGGAGTGAGGTTAGCTGTTTTTATTGTTGGCCTTTTCTTTCTTTCTGCTAGATTAACAGGTCTGAGTTGTCAGCCTTCAAGAGGTTTTTGCTTGAGTCTGGGAACCAAATTCAAGTCCTCTGAAAGGTAAGTACTCTTAACGGCTGAGCCATCTCTCCAGTTCTGGATAGTAAAGGCTGACAGGAGTGGGCTATGCTATAGCTCAGTGGTAGAGCACTTGCCTCTGATGACCAAAGGCCTGAGACCAATCCCCACTCCTCCCTTCATTGGGCTTGATGGTCCCTGCCTATAGTCTCAACTCCTTGGGGGATGAGGCAGGAGAATCACTTCAGTCTAGTAATCCAACACAAGCCTGTGTGATAAAACAAGGCGCTCCTTCCCCCTCAAAAAAAATTTTTTTGAGAAATCTCCACATTTGTATGTCATTGGGATGAATCTGGAAGCTTCTGGGAGCTGGAAATATCCAGTCAAAGAACCAGATTGAGACAGCACCAAACAGTTTAGTCAGAAAAGGGCACTCCCCAATCATCAAAACACAGTAGCACATGGGTGTCGAAGGAGGAATTAGGAGGAAAGATTTGAAAGTCTAGAAGAATGTCTTCCTGTGACTCTCATGAGCTGTCCATGTCTGAATATTCCCAAATCAAACTCAGTGTCATCTTCACTGGTCACTGTGAAAGCTGAACACTTTGCTTTTCTCCAACTCTCTGAGTGACTTAGGTGTCAGGTTTCCCAAAATCCACCTGCTGCACAGACCATGAGCCCCAAGGATGATTGCACCAAGACCCTTGGCATCACTCCCTAAGTTGGCTCATGGCCCTCCTAACCTAGGGGCCTTTCTGAGCACCCAGCTTGAGTGTGCCTCTCCTGGTCGGAGGTATGGTCAATTGGGGAAGAACCTAATGATTGCAGTGTGCGAGTCTCACATTTCCCAGCTCCACTTCTCAGTACATATACCAAGATCCGTGTCTCCGGGGATTTTCATAAGCCCAGGATTTCCCACGAATTCCTTTTTCTAGGATATCTTTGCCCTATTCTCCTGATAATATCCTACTTAGCCTTCAAATCCCAGCCCCCTCTCCTAGGCTGATAAAGCTCTGTATTCTGTATTCTAACCATATTTGGGGATTCAATAAATATGAACAGCCCTATTATCTCCTCACTGTCTCTGGTAGTTACCCTCTAGTGAAAGCCCCTAGAGATGACACTAAATGAATCACACCCTCTCACAGATAAGGCAGGAAGTGAAGGTTTAGGACAAGAGAATCTGCAGCTGAAGAGGCAGGAAATGGACCTCTGGCTTCCACACTGGGGTGTCCCATATGGTTTACTAAGGTATAGAATTTTTACTCTTTCCAAGATAGACGTTTTAGTATATACAGACTAAAGTACATTATTTTAGGCAGCAACTACACAGCAGATAGAGAAAAGGTGAGAGAAGGGAAGAGAAGGCTGAAAACAGAGAAAGTGCAGCTCAAGGAACAGCAAGGACACAGAATTAGGACAGGGTACATGGAGATACATGGAGGCTGAGTGCTGGGAGTTCTGCCCAGCTACTATTTCATCAGAACCAAAAGCAGCATGGACAACCCCTATCCAAGCTCACTTAGAGACCTGTGGGAAGTGGGCCACTGAAATTCACTAACTAGGTGCACAGGAAGGGAGACAGAAGTCACAATCCAAAAGCTAAAAGTAGTGTTTCTCGTGGTGATGAGTGGCATTTGACAGGTATTCCTGCTCGCTGCTTTTTTTTTTGACAGAGTCTCCTATGTAGTCTTCTTGACTTGACTGACCTGGAACTCACTGTGTAGACCAAGCTTGCCTCAAGCTCACAGAGATCCACCTGCTTCTGCCTCTGCAGTGTTAGGATTATCAGCTTGGGCCACTCGAGTCCCCTCTCCCTCCCAACCACACACGGTTTGTTTTCCGCATTTAAGCTGCTCAACAAAAGTCAAGAGATGGCTCCCTCCTGTAAACAGTGGTCAGGAGACGGAGGCAGGAGTGAGAACAGTTTAAGGCCAGACTCAGCTACATAGGGAGTTGGTATCCACCCTGGGCCACAAGAGTTCCTATCTTTCCCCCCCCCCCAAAAAAAATCATCTTAATCAGAAAGATACATAGCTTACACGCCTTCAAAGAGACATTCAGGAGAATACAGTGAGGCCTTTGAAGTCTGCCGTTCTGAACTGATCAGAACTCTTGTGAACTCCTGACCCCAGACTCAGCAGCAGGTACATTTTCCCACCATAGCCTAAATGAGAAGGATCCTGCCAGCCACTGTCCTTCCAAAATCACCAGTACACAATACTGAAAGAAACACAAAAATTCCATTCAAAAGAAGGGTCAAATTCAACTTTCAAGCACACTGAAGTAGTGAAAACCACTGACAAAGGCAGGCTTTTCACCTCACCCTCCATTTTGCTCCTTGATTCTAAATCACCTGAACGTTGGGTCCCAGGACAATGCCACACAACTTTACCACCCTTGATGGCATCTTTGGAGCCTCCAGCGTTAGCTTCCTGTTCGGGCAGACTGTTGGAAACACCCAGAACAGGATGGACCACTCGCTGAAGTCTCAGAACGGACTCCCGGGATTGAGGGCCTGGAACAAAGGAGGGGGTGGGCAAGAATCCCTCACTCGATTTTTTTTTCCTGTGGTGGTGGCGTGTTTTAATTCAACAAAGGCAAAGCTCCATAGAAAACCAGCAACAGCTTCTTCCCGCCAAGCTTCACCTGCAGAGTGAGCAGTTTTGCGAGGGGACACACCAGTCCTCTCAAGTACAAACGCTGCAGTGTGTAGCAGAGGGGCAAATTCCAGACTGCAGTGAACCGGCAGTGAGAACTTTCCTTCCAGGTCTGCACCCAGGAAGCATCAAGGCACTGAAAGAGTGTTCCCAGCATGGTACCTCGGAGAATGCGGGTCACTGAGGTTCAAAGCATGCCCATGCTGATATGTTCACCCTAACGCAAGTCAACCAACGTAGTCCACGCGAGCGTGAGCGTTGGTTCCCAGTGCTCCTAGGCCACTCGTCATCTGCCACTTAACCTTTCCTGATAAAGCAGAGCCCCAAGACTTTAATTTCAGACAATGTTCTTCCCCACTCTCCGCTCCGAAAGAGGACACACACCCCCTCTTCACACACACCAGCCCTTTGCCAATCATGAGGGCCTCAAGCAATCAGTCACCTGGCACAGAGTACCACGTATGTGTTCCCAAAGAGACTGGGGGTAGTCAGTAGATAAATCATTAGTAAAATGAGCCTTTTATCATTAACCCTCCATTTCCTGGTCCTAGCAGACGTCAGTCGGATAACACTGTTGCTTCCAGCTCAGTCCCCAAAGCCACGCCTTACCAGACCCGGTCCTGACGCTGGGCCGGCGCCTCCATCCCTGAGGCATTCGGTGAGAGGGGCAGCCCCAGACGGGAATTTCCTGAAGGGTGCCTGGCACGAGCCCGAGGGGACCTACAATGCTGTCGCCAGGCATCCTTCTGCTAGGTTTTCACTGACTTTCCCGAGTTAGGGGCAATGGGGCTGGCCGCTAAAAGCGACACCCCACCAGCTCCATGTTCTGCCAACCTGACCCACCTGGTGGGGCAGGGCAGGGAGACTCGCCCGGAGCCCTTCAGGGCTCCGGATGCCAGCCACGCCTTTCTCTCTCTGCACCCAGCTCCTGCGGCCATCAGGCCAGCAAACTTCTAGGAGCCCCCCGGTCACCCTGCCCCACACCACTCGCGCTCCAGAGCACGGGAACTCTGCGGGAGGACGGAGATGGGAAGGGAGGCGGAGAAGAGGTGTGCACAGAGGAAGATGACCAGTCGGCCACCGCGCCAGGCTTACCCATCATCTCCCGGGGGACATCGGAGCTCTCGTCGGTCATGGTTGCCCACTGGGCGCGGGGAGATCCCAGGTCCCACTCTGACTCTCGGCCCCGCGCTCTTCCCCAAACCCTTTAATGTTTCCGCGAGGGAGCCACAGCTTGCAAGGGAAGAATGGGGCCGGAGCAGCGGGGCGTTGATCCAAGGTTGCCGCGCGCCCGCAGTACCAAAAAGAAAAAAAGAAAAAAGAAAAAAAAAATCCTAAGAGTTACAAATCCGAGCTGGCTCTGCGGCCGCCGCTACATGCCGCCCTCTCGGCTTGCAGCTACGGGGGCCAAATGCAAGGCGGCTGCAGCACCGGCTCCTCCTGGCCCGGGCGCCGCGCAGCCGGGCCTCTGCGCCGCACCTTGGGCGTAGGTGAAGCGGAAGGCGAGGGTTGGGCGACCCGGCTGGTCTCGGCCTCCAGCGGGGCTGGGCTGGGCAGGGGCGGGCCGGCCCTGCTCTCCTCCTTCCCCCTTCTCCCGCTCCTCCTCCTCTCCTTCACCAGCTCCTGCTCCTCCTCCTGGTCCCCCTGCGTCTCCTCCCCGCCTCGCGAGAGCGGCCTCCGCACGGGTCCCCGGCCGGCCTCCGGGCCTGGGCGCACCGTGCCCGGCGCGGGGCACAGCCCGGGGACCGACGCGACGCTCAGCTGAGGTGGCTGCTTCCCTGACGGCTGCGGCGGCGCCGGCCTCCGCGCCCCTCCTCGCAGCCTCGCTCCGGTGCCGCAGGCGTTTGCGTCTGGAGAGGGGTCGACAGAGCTGTAGAGAGAGCCCGAGAGCCATCTGCTGGCTGCCGGCGACGAGGGTCTGGGCTGAGCGGGGGCCGGTCCCCAAATCTCGAAGCTCGGAGCTGCAGAACCCTATGGGTGCTGCAGAGACCCCTGCGCGGAAGCTGGGGTTTTCTGGGATCTTTTCGTGCACTTCTGGATCTCAGGCCCACTGAGCGCGGTGTCCCCGCATCCGCGTTATTAATTCCGTTTATGGTAATTGAGAGCTACACGCAATCAATAGACAACCATAAGATGAGAAGACGGGGGCCTCTTTGGAAAATGCCTTTTGATGGCGACCCTGTCTCCTTAAGCCTCGGGGTACGTCGGAGGGCCAGATGCAGTTCACAAAAGCCGAATATTTCAGCTGCTAAATCTCATTCTACCTGACCCAACCCATCCACGTGCCTTCGGATTCTAGAGTACTAGTGTGCACTTCCATCACCCGCAGCTGGGAATGTCCCTGGCTGACCAATCAGATTCCGACTTTTAAAGAACTGAACCGGGGGAAGGAGGAAAAGAAAGGGAATACCCGGCGTTTGGCAGCTTAATTTTTGTTATTGTTGTATTTGTTGGTTGGTTGGTTTTTGAGACAAGGTCTCAACTATATAGCCCTGGCTGGCCTGGAACTTGCTACGTAGGTCAAGCTGACCTCCAACTAAAAGATCCCCTCTGCCTAGCAGAGTGCTGAGTTCAAAGGCCTGTGTTTAGTTTTTGTTTTTTAAAGTGTCTGTCTGATGGTGCAGTTCTGCCTCAGCCTGCCTGGTACTGAGACTCCTATTGTGAGCTATCCCGATGGGTCTAGTCTAGTTTTAAAGGCCGCTATGGACCTTGCTTCCCTAAGAATAATCTTCCGTTTCTATTCCTACAACGTTTCCTCTGGAGTGCTGTTGGTGGAACTCTTTTCCTTGGGAAGATTGTAAACAGCCTCCTTATAATTCTCCAACTACAGAGTTCAGTTGCACCGAAGTCCATCTTGGATCACCAATGAGGTTACTGGACTTACACAGAACATGAGTGAGAGGTTACTTACGGGAGTGTGGGTGACCCCAGAGCAGCCGCATACCCTTGCATGGATGAAGATTTCCCTACCGCTGTGAAAATAGAGTGCCCCTTTCAGTTAGGAGTTCATTTCTTATAAACCCTAGCTAGCACCTCCAAGACCATAAGGCCACAGGCAATTAGAATCAAATTACATAGCAGGGGCACAGAGGTGTAGAAGGAAGCAGCTGGAATCTCAGATGAGGCCCCATTGACTCTCCCAACCGCCTCTGTCTGTGAAGGAACATCAACCATCAAAAGATTTCTTGCAAGCAATTAACCACTGTTCCGATAAAAAAAAAAAAACCGTGGCTGTTGTTCTGGGAGAGTGCCTCTAAACAGAGTCCCTGGTGATGGCCCTTCCCACCTGGTTGACCCCACCCCAACCCCCACCCTGGCCCTGACTCAGACAGCAAGACTCCATTCTTTTTAATTTACTCTTACTGTGGATACACAGAAAGGGCCCCTGGGGGTGGAGGGTTGTAGAGGTCAGAGGACAGCTTGTGGGGATCAGTTTGATCCCTCTAGGTGAGTTCCAGACAGATCAAACTCGGGTTTTCTGTGACAAAGGCCCTTTCCAGCTGAGCCATCTCCACTCTTTCCAAGACTCTCCTAGGTTATCTGCTTCCTACTGTGTGCAAACCTGTCACTGTGTACCTTCTTGATAAAGCTTCTACAGGGCTTTCAGATCCCTGGGATTTCTAAGACTAAAACACACTCAGAAACCCAAACAGACAAGGGCCTTCCTACATTCTTGTGCCTTTGTCCGGTTTTACTATTTAATCCTTGAATCCTGGATTGGGGTGGGGGTAGGCGATAGCTATTTCCTGACTAGCAGGAGGCAATTTGAAGTCAGGGAATGTAGGAAGCATCTGTGTTATTGGGGATTGAACCCAAGGCGTCTTGCACACTGCCAGAGGAGCCTCCACCACTTGGCTACACACCTCTGCCTCAACAACCTGGCAAAGGCAGATGTCCAGTTAACTCTTGTTGACTTGCGCTTTCTATCTCATCCCTTTACCTCCTTGTTAATAAAGTTGGCAATGGGTCTAAACTATATAGTCTTCATATATTGACTATTTTCCCCCTGCAGTAAGTGGGAATTACTACTCAAAATAGTCGTTCAAATGTACATGGTTTAACAGGGTTTTTCTGGATAAACTAATAAAGTTTCAAAAATAGCCCTGAAGGCTCCACACAATGAGAAACCTGTGAAAATAAGAACAAAGATCTTTGTCCTTTGGCCTGGAGAGGGGCAAGAGTAAAGGAAGGCTCAGTGGCAGTCCTGTAACCCAGGACTCTTGCACTTCTTGGTCTTATTGATTTATTTTGTGGTTTTTAAATTTTAGACTTTTTTTTAAATTTTATTGTATGTGTGTATATGTTCCCTGCATGTATATCAGTGTGCCAGGTGTGTGCGAGTCCTGAAGAGACCAAAAGAGGGTGTTAAGAGACCACTGGTGCCCGAGTGGTGGAGGGCTCTAAGCCGTATGAGTACTGGTATATGAACTGAACTGCCATCCTCTTTTGTTTCTTTCTTTCTTTCTTTTTTTATTACGGTTTTTCGAGACAGGGTTTCTCTGTAACTTTGGAGCCTGTCCTGGAACTAGTTCTTGTAGACCAGGCTGGCCTCAAACTCACAGAGATCCGCCTGCCTCCCAAGTGCCAGGATTAAAAGTGTATGCCACCACTGCCCAGCTAACTGTAGTCCCCTTAAGAGCAACTAATGGTCTTAATTGATAAGTCACTCTGCAGCTCTTTGGGTGTTTTGAGACAGTGTCACAAACTGTTCTCAAACTTACTACGTAACCATGGGTGACCTTGAACTCTTGATCTTCCTATCTTTACTTCCTGAGTTCTCAGACTGTAGCAACACCATCCTGCCTGACAATGTGATGTTGGGGCTAGAACTCAAGACTTCTGCATTTTAGGCAAGTACACATAGTCCCTACTTCATTTTCTTTCTTTTTTTTTTTTTTAATTTTCTGAGACAGAGTCTTACTTTGTAGCCAGATCAAACTGGAACTCATTATATAGCCAAGAAATTGAGTAAAAAATGAAATTTATGCCCTGGCAATGCTGAAGCATGCATGGACATGGGAATGACATGTGCTTTTGTTTTTCTTCTTTGGGTTTTTCAAGGCAGGCTCTGGCTGCTCTGGAACTCACTTTGTAGACCAGGCTGGCCTCAAACTCACAGAGATCCGCCTGCCTCTGCCTCCTGAGTGCTGGGATTAAAAGTGTGCTCCACCACACCTAGCTTAACATGTGCACTTTTATTTTAAATTCTACATGAGCATTTGTGTCACTGTATCACATTTTGCATTTCATTATGATGAGAAAATACAATCTGAATAAACTACTTACCAAAAATACTTAATGCTGTATGGTAACTTAAAATACTATCATTTAGAACAATATTATCTAGTGATTAAACCCACAGTGGCAAGTAGAAACGGAAGGATCAGCAAGCTAACAGGTAGACTTATTTCTGGTCTTGTCTATGAGAGTAAGAATCAATGACATTTAAAGAAAAAAAAGTATATGGCAATTTGCTTGTTTGGTGTGTGTGTGTGCGCGCATGTGTTGAGTTCAGTCTCTCCTTCTACCATGTGGGTCCCAAGGATTGAACTCAGGCCACTGGGTGATTAACAACAGGCACCTTGGCCCGCTGTGTTGTCTCATTAACCCCAAATTAAAAGCATTTTACTCCCTATGTAATCTTTTGTACTTGTCTGTTTTTCTTGTTGGCATCCTGGCACGCAAAGCTGAAGTTTGCCAGTGTCACGTAAGTCTTCTACCAGTGAGCTCTATCTTTGCCCCTTACCTTTTAGTGATTCTAAGATAAATCCCACACCCCAGAAACTACCATGTGTTAAGGGACTTTCACAAAGAAGTGTATAAAAGGAAATAAGAACTCATACCTATATTACTAATATTTGCAACCTGAGACAGGAGTTCAAAGCCAGATTGAACTACACAGTGAGTTCCAGACCAATCTTCCTTAGGATGGGATTCTTTGTTAAAAATAAAATTAGCTGGGCGTTGGTGGCAGCACACAGCTTTAATCCCAGCACTTGGAAAGCAGAGGCAAGTGGATCTCTGTCAATTCAAGGCCAGCCTGGTCTACAGAGGGAGTGTCAGGACAGGTTCCAAAGCTACACAGGCAAACCCTGTCTAAATGAATAAATAAATAATAAATAAATAAAAAACTCCTTCTCGATGAATTAATGGAGACCTTTCACAGTACGAAGTGCCAACCAATACTGTATGTAGTTCAGTGGTCAGCATGTGGCTGTAGCATGTTTGAGGGCCTGCTTCAATCCCCAATACCACAAAATGTCTGTAATTCGAGCTAATTTGGAAATACCTTTAAGAAGACACAGTTTGCAGACTGGGGGTGTAGTTGAGCTTGCACAGCATGCCAGAGACCCAGGGTTAACCCTCAG
>JAQHUG010000008.1:1210689-1223713 GCA_028555095.1 Dicrostonyx torquatus
TGTCTTCCCCAGAGGAAAGCACACCAACTGGTTATCCAGCACCAAATGGTCATCCCCGAAAACATACATGTAAGTAACATACATATGCAGACTGAGCCAACTATATTTAGAAATATATATGTATATGCATATATGCATGTAAGAACAATTGTGAAAAAAGAGGCCATGAATTGAAAGAAAGCAAAGATGGGTATATGGTAGGATTCAGAGGGAGGAGAGGGAAGAGGGAACTGTTGTAATTTATTATAATCTCTTTCTCTCCCCCCCACCCCAACACTTAAAAAAGAAGAAAGAATGAAAGAAAGTAAAGAAAGAAGAAAAGGACAAGCAAGCAAGGAAGCAAGCAAGCTAAATAAGTGATAGGGAGCAAGCCAGAGAGAGCAGCTCTCCTCCATGGCTTCTGCTTTAGTTCCTGGCTCTGGGGCCTTGCTTGATTACCTGCCTGATTTTTCCTCATGACGACTGCAAACTGTAAGATGACGTGAACTCTTCCTCATCCAGGTTGCTTTTTGTCCTGGTGTTTATCAAAGCAAACTAGGACACATACATGCTCTGGGAGTTTTAGTTCAAAACTTACAGTGCCACCGCCACTTCCCCCTGCTGTGGCCTCTCTTGGTTACTTTTCTTTCCTTGGTTGAAAGTGGTTGATCTTTGAAGCCTAACCATGAAGTCATTCTGGTTGCGCTGATTGTCCAGGCTGTTCGTTTTCCTAGATTATAGCTCAGGACTGACACCCAGTGGCTTGTGAAAATAAAGCCCTCAAATTGCTTTTACAGCTCAGTGCAGGAATCAGTTACTTACTTCCTGGCTGGTGAAAGCTGCAGAACTTCCTATCCGGGAATGAAAAGAAGAATCTCCCTTTTGGGAAATCAGGGACTACCAGAAAATAAGGAAGCCTTCCACCACTGACCCACATCCTTAGCCCAGCCATCTCTGAGAGCTGGGTTTAGCTACTGATTTCTGTGAACCAGACAACAAACGAAGATAGGATGCTAGAGAACATGAAGGGGAGATGGAGAGAGTGAATGGATTCTGAAAGGAAGGTTCCTGGGAGAATGGGTACCCTTGAGCAACTTTCCCCTCCTCCTAGCTTCTCACTGCCATTTCTAACATCAATCTACTTGCATCTTTTTCAACTTCTCATACTGCCAGCTTCAACAGAGATGGGCAAGGATTGTGAATGGAAGGTACCTAACTAGAGAAATGGGCATCCTTGAACAAACTGTCCCTCTTCCACCCCACCCACCCATTCCTTTCCTGTCCCATCCCTTTTTGGAAGAGGGGCTCACATGTCTTCCAGATTGGACAGAATCATCATGTTACAGATATTTGACTTCTATCTAAAAATTTCAGATGGGATAAACCCCGGAACCACATTCAGTTTTAAGTGTTCTGATTACAGGATTGAGGACTAGGTACTAGTGGGAAATTTTCAATTGCATCGTTGTAGCTAAAGTTAGTTCTTTAAAATTTGGTTAGGTTTTTTTTCTTATTTTTGGATTAGAGTATAGTTACAACATTTTTCCCTTCTCTTTCCTCCCTCTGAATCCTACCATATACCCATCTTTGCTCTCTTTCAAATTCATGGCCTCTTTTTTTATTAATTGTCCTTACATGTGTATATGTATATGCAGATATTTCCAAATATAGTTGGCTCAGTTTGCATAATGTCACTTTTATGTATGTTTATGGGTATGACCATTTAGTGCTGGATAACCAGTTGTGTGCTTTCCTCTGGGAAAGACGATTTCTCCCACTCTCAGCGTTCCTCAATTAGAGAGCTGTTGGTTACTGCCAAGGTATTTGTGCCAATGCTGCACCCTTAGGATAGGGCCATGCTGGTCTGTGGTTGAGAGACATCATAGCTGGGTAGGACTTTTGGTGGCTTCCCTCCTCTAGAAGCTTGCATGACGCCTTCTTGTCCAAGATAGGTCATTAGGGAGGAGACATTCATGCAGTTCCTGCTCAAGGGGCCTCTGGGTTCAGTTTCTAAATATGGTGTCTTTTGTCATGGACTTAACTTCCACCTCTAGGGAGCAACCAAAGGCAATAGCAATTGATTGTAAGTTTTGGGATTTTTTTTTTTTTTGACAACTCTGACCAACAGTGCAAAAGAGGACTTCTCCTGCCTCCTGTTGGGGTTTTTGTTAGATAGTCTTTGGTCTTGGAGGAAGCATTGTCAATTGTCAATTGAAATTTCAGTTAAACTATATATGTATATTTATAGACAGACTAACATATGCCATATTTTTTAAACAGTTAATAGTATGACTCCTTATATCCTTTTCAGATAGCTGTATTTTATTCTCTTCCCTCGTTCTTCTATATTTATCTCTCTCCTCTTCCCTAACGAGAGCCTCCCTTTTTCTATTTCTCTACCAGGGTAGAGAAATGTACTCAGGGTTACTATTGCCATGGTTAAACACCAGGACCAAAAGTAACTCAGGGAGGAAAGGGTTTAGGTGGCTTATGCTTCCCCATCATAGTTCGTCACTGAAGGAAGTCAGGGCAGGAAGTCAACCGGGAAGGAACCTGGAGGCAGGAGCTGATGCAGAGGCCGTGGAGGAGTGCTGGTCACTGGCTTGCTCCTTCCGGTCTGCTCGGCCTTCTTTCTTACCGGACTCAGGATCACCAGCTCAGAGATGGCACCACCCACAAGGGCTGGACTCTCCCCTATCAATCACCAATTTAGAAAAGGCCCTATAGGCTTGCCTACTGTTATGGAAATCGTGACCCCTGGTAAAAGACCCCAGGCTCAATCCAGTTATAATTAAAAGTTTTATGAACTGCTAGCAGGTTGAAAAATCACTGAGCCAAATTTGAGATTGCCATGAAGGGCTTTTAAAGGGGGAAGTCACAGGAAGACCTTCGATATCAAGCCAGCAAAAACTGTTCTGTTCTGCCAAGTTAAGTGGTTAGGGCAACTCAAAATCATCTTTGGGTATCTGTGTAAGCAAGTTACAGAAGCAAGAAAAAGCAGCTAGTCATATCGTAACAAGTAGATAATCATGGTACGTTTCTGAGTTACTAGGAACTTATCTTCCAGGGACTGGAGTCAGAGACAAACAGTTGGTGGGTACCAACATGGATGTCTCACATAAAATGGAGTTTCTTTATCTATAACACCTACAGTCTGACCTTTGGGAGAATAGATAAGCAATGAACAGAACTGAACCAGTGTCTGTAGAGTGGGATATCAAGACCTTTGGGCATATGCTAAGGGGTGGCATAGCTGGGTTATATGGCATTATCTTTAGCTTTTTGCCAATTCTCCACAGTGATTTCAGAGTGGTTGGACCAGTTTGCAATTCAAGTCCACAGTAAATGAGGGCTCCTGAGGTTTGTTTGTTTTTTTTTTTTTTTATAAACATTAGCTTTACATTTACATATCTATTTTGTAAGTGTGACCTGCAAAGTGGTCCAGCAGGTAAAGGCACTTGCCAACTAAGCCTAATGATGTGAGTTCGAATCCCAGGACTCACATGTAGAGAAAGAAAAGTGACTCACAAACTATCTTCTGCCCACCACACCTATGTCATGGCACAAGCATCCATACACATAAATAAATAAATGCTATGCAATTGTTTTAAAAATGAAATTCAATGCCATACTTTGCCTCCCAAAAGTAGATAAATTTTAGAAATGAAGGTTTGGAAAATCATGTGTTTCAGGGAAATGCTTCCTGTAGCATGGTGCTGATGTGGTGTGCACTCTACTGCTACTGGTGGCAATGCTAGCTAGATCTATTTCAGTGTCAGGTGCCTGCACATGGAAACTTCATTCCAGTAAGAATTTTAAGCATATGACTGTTTTGCCTGCGTGTATGTTTGTGTCCTACGTGTATGTCTGGTACCTGGTAAGCCTGGAAGAGGGTGTCATCCCTGGAACTGGAGTTACTGACGCTTGTGAGCTGCTGTGTGGGTTCTGGGAATCAAATCAGGGTCCTCTAGCAGAGCAGCCAGTTGTTCTTAACTGCTGAGCCATCTCTCCGCCACCACCATCAGTGAAAAATGTTTGAACTGGGTCTAACTCTCTTGCCCAAGCAAGTCTTAAACTGCTCAAATGATTCTCCTGCCTCTGCCTCCCTAGTAGCGGGAATGGCCAGCTCCTGCCAACACACCTGGCTCTGTAAACTTAATTAACACATCTTCTGAGATTAAAAAACAAAACAAAATAGCATTTGTTTTGGTTAACCATCTAAACACAGACATCAGAACCTCCTTGTAAGACTTAAAAAAACTTACATTTATTTATTTTGTATGCATTGTGTGTGGTTGTCTCATAACATGGCACACATGCAGAGATCGGAGGACAACTTGCTGGAGTTCTCCTTTCACACGTGCACATTAAGTCAAGCCCTAGTCTTTAGGCTTGGCAGCAAATCCCTTAATCTACTGAATGATCTCACTGGCTCCTTGTAAACTCTTGGTGAAGAATTTGCATCCTTTTCCATTCTGCAAGTTTACTATCGAAAACCAAGGTGAGCACCCAGCTTAGAAGCAGCGGCTCCATGGAGTGACATGGTGGGAGGGTCCGATGATTCCCAGACAGGTAAGAGTCTGCCATCTGAGTGTCACTTAAGCTACTTAGTCCAGTGGTTTCACTTAAAGCTCATTAAACTGGGCCTAGTAGCTCAAACTTGAAGTCCCAATTATTCAGGAGACTGAGGCATGAAGATCATGAGTTCAAGGCCTGCTTGAGCTACAAAGCAAGTTCAAAGCTAGCCTGGGCAATTTAGGGAAATCTTGTCTCAAAATAAAAAGTCGAAAAGGAGCTGGGATGAGTTGTAGAACTGGTATGGGTCCGTGCGGGTTCATGAAAAGAAGGCAGGGTACCCTAAGAACGAAATTTAGCCTTTCCAGCTGCAGGGAGACTCAGCCTCGTTTTGATTGATCTCCAATTTCCACCTTTAATAAGCTGATTTCCATATCTCAAAACATTTTAACTAAACTTTTCAAAGGGACAATGCCAAATGCAAATTCTTGATCAAGGAATATTGCCAGTCTGCTGGAATCCCAATTAAGTACTGCATAGACTTTGAATCCCTAGGAAACTCTCAGATAAAAGGTACCAGAGGCAAGGTAACAACCACAAAAGGCAGATAAAAGCTAGGTGTTACCACTCTGGAATCAAACTTTCTGCAAAAATCTGCAGGTTCTCCTACTAGGGATGTACCTCACTGATAGAGCACTTGGTTGGTATATGCCCTAGGTTGGATCCCCACTACTCAAACAAACAAAAAGCAACAGCAGCAAAAATTGCAAATGCAAACAAAAACAAGAAGGAGCAAATCCCAAAACAGTCAGGCAGTGGTGACGTATGCCTTTAATCCCAGCTCTTGGAAGGCAGAGGCAGGCGGATCTCTGTGAGTTTGAGGCCAGTCTGGTCTACAGAAACTAGTTCCAGGATAGGTTCCAAAGCCATAGGGAGACCTGTCTTGGAAAAAAAGAAAGAAAGAAAGAAACCCAAACCAAATTCACTTACCTGGGTGTGGTAGCACACACCTATAATCCTAGCATTAAACAACACTAAAGAGGCTGAGGAAAGAACTTGCTACCAGTCCCAGACCAGCTGCGATATACAGGCCGACTTTTCTGCCCCACCAGTCACTCCCCAAATAACCACATGGAGATTTAATATTAATTTTAAATGCTCAGCCAAGAGTTTAGGCTCGTTTTTAGCCAGTTCTTATAACTTAAATTAACCCATTTCTGTTGATCTATGTGCTGCCCTCAGGCTCCTTTACCTCGTGGCGTCTCCTCAGACTTTGCCCTTCTTCTCCCCAGCCTTCCCTCTGCCCTGAAAATCCTGCCTACCTATTGGTCAATCAGATTTTTATTAACATGAGAGCAACATATCTTCATCCCACAGCAGGGATATGAGGTGAGACACTGTCTCATAAAGCAAACAAAACAGCCCTTCTTTTATCCTGACACCAGTTGGAAGATGCCTTGGATGTCTTGGAGTCGTGTTGAATTGCATCAGAGCTGCACAGCTGTTCAGGCAATTCTGGGCCTTTGAGACAGGGTCTCATGTAGCCCAGACTATAAAACAGAAAACACAGTGGTCCATTTTCCAGACAGAAGTGCCAGAAGTCAGCTTTGGTCTGTCTACAGGAGAACAGGAAGCACTGGGAATCTGCTGATGCCTGATAGGCTAACTACCCAACGCAAACTAGAATATAGAATAGAAAATTATTAACAGTCAGGCTTACTTAAAGACTGTCAGATATGACAAAGTTAATGCACACACAAAGCTTTAAAAATACACAGAATGTAGCATGTAGAGAAAAAAAAGCCCATAGACACTGTTGAGAAAGAGACATAAGTGGAAGATTCAACCAACAACACATAGAAAAGGCTTTTGACACAGACAGTGAGATTCTATAGACAAGACACAAATGCCAGAAATTTCTGCTGCAAACAGGAGTCAGGAAAAGGCCTTCCACGGTTAAAGGGCTTGCTGGAGGCAATGCGAGGGCTGGCTCAGTTGGAGCTGCATCGTGCAGGGTGTGTCATTTCTGGCCTCTTTCCTGACTCTGTAGCCTGCTGTGATCTGGGCTTTGGCTGCCATTCTTCCTGCTGCTCTGGTTCTGAGGACACCACACTTTATGAGGAGAAGCTGGGATTGCTGCTGCTGGAGTCTTGGACACACAAGCAAAGGAAGGTAGCAAGAAAAGTCTTGGGCTCTGTGAATTTCATCTCTTATGCTAATAGATAAGTGTGTTCTGCCAAGAACTTCCTTAGTTTCCTGTGTTTCATATCTTCCAAATCAATGCTGGGGCTTTGCCTTCACTCCTATCTTATCCCATCGTTACTATGACTACGCTTTAGAGGCATGGTCCCCTGTGTAGGTTGGTTGGTCTGAAACTCACTGCCACTTTCTTATATTTTTGGTTGTAAGTCTAGTCTTTAAAGTGCTGAGCTATCCTCCAACCCCACTGCCTTGTGGGAGCCTCCCAAGTGTTAGGATTGCAGGTTGGGGCCATGCCTAGCTCAGCTGTTGCTATTACAGGGTAAGAATTGCAACCTGCAGAAAGTATCAGGCCTTCATTTCACGAGCCAGATCAGTGGACTCGTACATCTGGGAACTGTCACTTCCCACTTGGAAAGATGGTGTCTTTCCTGTCACTGCCTTCCTGAGTCTCCATGAAATGCTTCTTTCAGTGGGTGCAGTATCTGCAGCACGGTAGAAACAGCTGGATTCACAGTTGCATTGTAGCACCTGGGAACTGGGCTGGAGGGAAGCTTATTAGGGTGAGTTTGGTAGCAGATGTCTCCAGGAGAGCTTCTGTTGGTTTTCAGTAAGGATACTGTTGTTGTCTTGTGTTCACAAACACTTGGAAGAGATTTTGAATCACACTCATATAACCTCCCTAGCACTTTTCTTCCTCCCTCTTTCCCTTCCCTCCTTCCTTTCTTTCTTACTTTAGTTTCCTTTTTTTTGAGACAGGGTTTCTCTGTGTATTCCTGAATATTCTGGAACTCACTCTGTAGACTACACTGGCCTTGAACTCACAAAGATCACCTTGCCCCTGCCTCCCAAGTGACCCTGGATTAAAGGTGTGTGCCACTACCATCTGGCTCTTTTTTTTTCTTTTTCTTTTTTTCTTTTGGAAGAGTTTCTTGTAGACTAGGCTGATTGTCACCTGGCTATATAGTTAAGAACAACCTTGAACTCCTAAAAAATTTTTCTTCGAAATGTATCCGTTTATGTTAGGGGGCCTGCACATGTGTGCATGTGTGGAGATCACAGGACAACTTTGGGAAGTCCGTACCCTCCTTTCACCTTGTGGGTCCTGGGGATTGAACTCAGGGTGTCAGACTTGATAGCCAGTTCTTTTAACCACTGAGTCATCTCTATGACCTGTAACCTGGACCAGCAAGTAGTTCTTCACGACAGAGTCCTGAGAGGGAAGTGCCTAGGGATAAAAGATAAAGAAATTAGGACAGGAGGGCCCGGGAGGTCTTCTGTAAGCTATATCTTCTGTCACACATGCTCATTAAGAAGTATAGCATCTTACATACTATGTACAGGGGAGGAATGGGATGAAGCTGGCAAAATCTATCATACAATGGACCTGACCTCTGTAAGCAGAGCTTCTAGAAGAAGCTGATATGTGTCATACCTGGCTGCTGGCTTGACGAGCTGTGGCTCTAGCAAGCCTTCACTGGAGACCTAATGCAAGTGCTTGGTGGATTAGACACATCTAAGTTGGCACTATTGTGACTGATGATGCTCTACTCTGTTCTAGGGCCTGCCCTCTGATGTAGAACACAGCAGCAGAATCCCCAGGGAATCTTACTCCATAGGGGTATAAAAGCTGGAGACAATGGAGGGTGGCAGCCCACACCTGGAATCCCAGGCCTCAGGAGGCTGCGACGTGGGTGGCGGTTTGCTTGAGGGTGGCCTGGGTTTCATAGTGAGTTTCAGGTGTGAGAAATTAGTCTTATCTCACAAACAGTGAGATAACTGTGCCTGCCTCCCCTCACATGGCCCTGTCCCTTGCCACTTATTAACTCTTGGTTATATTAATTTAGTTTGTTCAACCACATGTAATCAGTTTACTGAAATGTTGACTCATTGCCGAACTTGAGACTGTGTACACACAAAAATTCCTAGAATATTTCAGTATTTAAACTTTGTCCTATCTATACTTTCCCTCTGTTCCCCTTTCCCAGCTGCTTTCCAAGTTAACACATTGGGAGTGGGCTATGCGGTTGGACAGTGAGGGGCAGCCGAGTCCCTCTTGCCATAGGGATAAAAGACAGAAGCCACCCTGGTCACATGTGTTTACTCCTCTGAATTTTGGGCCACAAGCCTCCCAAGAAGAAGTCACTAAGGTGTTGCCAAGACACTGTAATTGATGAGGTAGTCTTCTACTTTATGATACTGAACACATTTCAGACATAGGCCAACCTGGGCTAGAGTGAGACCCTATGTTGCCAAAGTCTGAAATGAAACTTTCCTGTCCTGGCCTTCTGTGTGTTTTGCTTATGGTTGTGCTGACCTCCATTTGGGCTAGTTAGGGAGGATTTTGATGCAATATTGAAAACAGTATTTTCTTGATTATCTGAGGCAAAGAGTATAAACCATAAATTGACACAGTTTATTCTCTCTCTCTGCACATACCTGTATTTGCAAGTGTGTGGAGGTCAGAGGACAACATCTGGTGTCATTCTTCAGGCACCTTCGTCTTTTTGTTTGAGACAGTGTCTCTTCTTAGCCTGCAGAATGGGCTGGACCAGCTGACTAACATGTTTCCGGGACTCTGCAGAGCAGGCTGGACCAGTAGGCCAGCAAGCTTCCGGGGCTTTGCAACGTGTGCTGGACCAGCTGGCCAGCAAGCTTCCAGGGCTCTGCAGAGTAGGCTGGACCAGCTGGCCAGCAAGCTTCCAGGGCTCTGCAGCATGGGCTGGACCAGCTGACTAACATGCTTCCAGGGATCTCCCTGTCTTATCTCTCATTTCTTCGTAACTAGGACTACAAGCACGTACGTCAGTCAGGCTTTTTACCTGGATTCTGGTTAACCAAACGCAGGCCTTTATGTGTGTGAGGTGAGGGCTTTACCAACAGAAACATGTCCCAGCCTATGATCAGTTTATTGGAGCGTACTGTGGAAAGCTGTCTCTAGACACATGAATTCTTTGTTTTTCCTTTAATTGAAAATAGATTTTTCTCTCATGTGATATATCCTGATTATTCCCCCCCCACTCCTCCTGTCACCTCTCCACCTCCCCTCCCATCTAGATCCATCTCCTTCCTGTCGCTCACTAAAACAGGCTTCTATGGAGTAATAACAAAATATAACACGATAAAACAAAAACCTAACACATTGGAATCAGACAGCACAAACAAACAAAATGAAAAGAGTCCAAGAGAAAGCACAAGGAAAAAAGACCCACTCATTTACACACTCAGGGATCCATAAAAACCCTAAGCTAGAAGCCATAATATATACACAAAGGTACTGTAGGGTAAAAAGAAAGAAAAATATAATTAAAGTAAAATAAAAATAAAAAATAACAAGATAAAAATTTAAAAGAGAAGGACACGAGGAGCCCTGACACCACATTATAAGACACAGAACCTCCGAAGATGCTGCTGGGCTTATTTTTGGTTGGCAATCTACTGCTGGGCACGCGGCCTACCTTTATTTTTAATATTCATTAATTTTTTTTAAACTTCTATTGATTCTTTGTGGATATCATATCATACATTTTGATCCCAGTTATCTCCCTGTCCCCTCAAATCTGCCCTCTGCCCTTGCAACCTCCCCCATAAATAAAAACCAAATTTGAAAGAAAACCCAACAATGAAACCAACCAAGCAACACAACTGAATAGAAGTAGGAGAATCTTGTCATGGAACCTGTAGTGTGGCCCGATGAGTCACACAGCATACCCTTTAGTCCTCCTTTCCTGCAAGTGCTCATTCCCAGAGTCATTGGTCTGACTCAAGGCCTCTGGCTTTGGATAAATGGGCTCACACTGGGACTCCTCTTGGATATCCTGTTGTTGTCCTGTATCATGGAGATCCTGCTGTTTGGGATCTGTAGGTTGGTTCCTGAACCCGACCCGCGGGTCCAGTTATTCAGGGTCCGAAGAGGCTCCTACCTGAAAATCATGGGCGAGAGAAAAGAACGAGACCAAGCAAAATCTCTCTTGTCAAGGTCTCACTTTATTAGGGAAGGAAACCAGTATATATAGCCCAGAAATGTGGAGCTGGTGGAGGTCGAGGCAGAGAGCGGGAACTGGGGGTAATAAACACCTAGTTAGCTAACTAGCATACCTGTGCAAACAGAAACATTCTTTTGTGGATAGCTAACTAAGGAAGAGGGGAATCTCTGTAAACATCTTTGAGGCAATGGCTTCCTTATCTTTGTAAGCTTTCTAGAGTCAAAACTCCTAGCTGGCTCTGTTAAACATTCTAAGTCAAAGGCCTTTGATGACCTTCTGTAATTAATGGGCAAAAGGTCCCTGACAGGTTCCCTTCACATGCTCCAACACTTCATAGATTTGGTGGATGTTGCGGTGGACCAAGTCATAGCTCAGGTTCTGGGCCTGGGTGGTAACTGGATTGATCACCCCACCAGCTTTCCCTCATGGTCACTACCCAGGCCAGCTCTCCAGCACTGCCTCAGCCAGCTCACCCGATGCAGCTGGCAGTAAGGGGTGGGGCCAGTTCTCCTGCTCTCAGGTCCTCTGATCTGGGTCATCCACACTCACACTTGGGCCAGCTCCACTGTTCTGTCCAGGCAACGTGCAGGACCCTCTCTCCTGATATCTGTAGGGGACATATTGAGGATATAGGGGTGGGATCAGCTCTCCTGCTCTCACACCCTCAAAGCTGGCTAACCTGTCTCTCCCCACCCCCCACAGCAGGGTCAACTCTAGTGTGCTGCCCAGTTGGGGTGCAAGGCCCATTCTTCTGTGTGCTGTAGCTGGTGAGGGTCAAGGTTAGTTCTCTCATGACCCCAGATCAATGCTCTCTCCTGCCGCAGGTAGCAAGGGATGGAGAGGGGAAGGCATTTTTCCCTCATCCTTGCCACCACATGTCAGACGAGGGGGATCAGGGTCTGCTCTGTTTCTTTTACACCCTCAGGGCTGGCTCACGTGCATCCCCGACTTCAGGGTCAGCTATAAAGTACTGCCCAGATTCAGGGGTGGAGGGTGGCAGAGCCTGCTTTCTCATATGCTGTGGTTAGGGAAGCTGAGGGCTAGCTCTCCCACTCCTGTGAACCCGGGGCCAGCTTTCTCATCTGCCACAAGAGGTAATTAGTGAGGTGCGGAGGGCGTCTTTCTTCCACCCTATGCCACCACATGGCAGAGGAGGGGGAGTGAGGTCAGTTCTCACGCTCTCACAGCCTCAGCTCACCTGTGTCCCCATCTACAGGGTCAGCTCTATTATGCTGTCCAGGTGAGGGGAGAAAGAGAGAGTAAGCCCTCCCCTGAGGGGCCTTGCTATCAGTTTGTGGAGAGCAAACTCTAGTCTTGGCAACAGCCTGAGTTGTTAGGGGATTCTCAGGGAACCAGTTGGCCAACAAATCAATTAGATGTAATCCAGTCCCAATACTGGAAGTTCATTTGGTGACAAGACATGTCAAGTTGGGGCATCCTCTCCTCATTATTTGTCAGTTTCACTTAGGTCATCTTCATTATGTATATATTGGAAGCTTCTACTGAATTAAGTTTCCATACTACCCCTCAGAAGGCCCTTAATGTTAGCTATCTCTCCCCATAGTTCTCCCTTGTCCCCCTTTTCCTTCCTCCTCTCCATTTGATTCTCCTGTTCCAGTCTCCCCCCACATCCATTTATAACTATCTACTCTATTTCACTTTTCTAGGGAGATCTACCCCTCAATACCCTGCCCCTTATTCCACACAATCTCTGTAGTTTTTGGTTATCATTGATTTAACAGCTAATATGCACATATAAGCCAATATGAATCATGTTTATCTTTCTGGATCCAGGATAGCTAGCTCAGGATGATTTTTTTCTAATCCTATCCATTTACCTGCAATTTTATAATTTCATTTTTTTCAAAAAAAAGTTTCCCCTTTTTACCCTTAACTTTCCTTTTCCTTTTCCGGAAAACAAGGCTGGCCTCGAACTCATAGAGATTGGTCTGCTTCTGCCTCCCAAGATCTTGCTCTGTAGATCAGGCTGGCCTCACAGTCATAGAGATTTGTCTGATTCTGTCTCCCAAGTGCCAGAATTAAAGGTGTGCACCACCATTGCCTGATTCATGGTTTCATTTCTTTAATGGCTGCTTAATACTCAATTGTGTAAATATACCACATTTCCCTTATCTACTGTCTTATTGAGGGACATCTAGGTTGTTTCCAATTTATGGCTATTAGAATAGAAGAGAAATGAAAGTGGTTGAGCAAGTGTTTCTTTGACTGGATGAAGTGACCTTGGGTATTTGCCCAAGAGAGGTATAGCTGGCTCTTGAAGTAGATTGATTTCTGTCTTCCTGAGGAAATGCTGCACTGGTTTCCATAGTGACGGTATGTGTTTA
>JAQHUG010000008.1:1238073-1254608 GCA_028555095.1 Dicrostonyx torquatus
TGCAACCCATCGCACGAGATGATGCCACGGGATAGGCGGGATGGGACGAGGTGGAAAAACCCTTCGCATATGCGCAATGCACCTGTTTATTACTCAGGAACACAGGATATGTGTGCCATCTTGTAATGGCGAATAGCGGGTGCGGCTCCCACACAGTCATAACTGTGAAAGCTGTGGTTGGGGGCTGGAAGGGGAAAACTCACCACCAAACTCACTATGTACCCCGGTTGACCTTGAACCTATGATCACCCTCCTGCCTTAATCCCTGAGTGCTGGGATTGCAGCAGATAAGCACCATGCCCAGATCATAATTTGATGAATATACTTTCTATCAGGCACGGGCAGCACAATTTGTTTAGAGGGGGCTGTAAGGGGCACAGCACCCTAGAAAAACTGTATGGACCAGGCTTTCTACTACGTTTTACAAACTAATAACCTCAGGAGGAAGAGATGTGCTTACTCTTCTATTTCATAAAGAAAGGAATCAAGGTGGTAGCTGTGCTTGGGCAAATGAGCAGACAGGTTGTCCACTTCAGCAGGTTGTGGCTGGGGAGCTATCTGTTCACAAGGAGACAGCAGAGCAGTTGTGCTCTATCCTGAACAAGAACATACTAGAGCCAGGTGCTAAAGGGCTTCTTGTAGGATGGCTGGGTTAGAGCTGATCACCATAAGGTGAGAGTGTCTGGGTCCTTTGTAAAGAAGAAACAGGGCCTCCAAAGTCACATTTGACTCATCTTTTTTAAATGGATAAATTGTGTGTGTGTGTGTGTGTGTGTGTGTGTGTGTGTGTGTGCGCGTGCGCATGCGCGCGCACCTGGAGCAATGGCTCAGTGGTTAAGAGCATTGGTTGTTCTTCCAGAAGACAAAGATTTGATTCCTAGCACCATTAAACTTTGATGACAGGCATCTTTACTTACTGAACCATATCTCTGTTACCACATATACATTTTAAAATAAAACAGAATTAGATTGAAACTAAAAATTGGTATTATAAACTGTGAGGCAAGTATTGAGGTCTCTTTAGTTTCTTTTTTTTAAAAAAAATTGTTTTATATCTGTTTGTATGTGTGCATGCACACAGAGTGCACACATGCTGGTCAGAGGAAAACTTCTAGGGGTTGGTTCTCTCCTTCCACCATGTGGTTTCTGTGGATGGAATTCAGGTTGTCTACCTTGGCAGTAAGCACATTTACCTGTCCAGCCATTTTTCTGCCCACCACCCCCATCCCGCACACACACCAAAAGCTTCTTTTTTGATCTGTAGTAGAGCATAGCCTAGGCTGGTATCAATTGGCTATGTAGCCAAGATTGTCCTTGAATTCCTGGTCTCCCTGCCCCCACCTCTTAACTGCCAGAATTATAGTCATTCTTAAAGTATTTGTCTGAAATGGATAGGCACTATATTTGGATCCTGAGGTGATCTATATTAAATAGTTGGGTAGAACTGACCACACTGAGTAGATAATCGATAATATGAAGAAATTTTAAACAAATATGTTCAGTTAGGTAATGAGGTATGCTTATCTGTAGTCAGGATTCTTATATTTTAAGGATGTATATTGAACTATTGAGGGCAAAATCACACTAGCTTCCACTAGCTTTAGAATTTGACCTAGCCGGGAGTGATAGAACATGTGGGATGCATGTATGTGGATAGAAGAATAGCTAGAGTTGCTTTAAAGGAATTATCACACTTTTCAGATTTGTTTACTTTAAGACAAGGTCCCATGTCAGCCAGGCTGGGATCAAGCAGTTTTTGTTGCTGAGGATAACCTTGGACTCCTTATCCTCCTGTCGTCCTTGTTGTCCCGCTATACCCAGTCCTAGGATTAGAAGTATGTGCCTCTACACCCAGATGATTTTTCTTTTAGTACTGTCAATTTTTCCATGAAAAGTTGAAAAATAACTTGGCTTCAATGGCTGACTATTTTCCAAAGAGTAGAAAGAATTATGAAAGGGCTCGAGGTGGGGGAGAACAATTTTTTGCTGGGCGGAGCAGGGTAAAGGGAAATTTTACTCTTGGTCTTAATCCAGGGGTGAGGCAGTTTATATTCATAAGGTCACTGACTCATAGGAAAAGGAATCAAGTCCAGGACTTAAGTTTCTAATTTCAACAAAACAGAAGAAAGAAATGGTATTCACTTTAAAAATTCAAGAGGGAAATCATGGCACTGGAATCATTAGTTATGTTGACATGATAAGTCAAGGACTTCGAGTGAAAACAATATTTGGTTGTTTAGCATTCACTTCCTCTTCCTAATAGCACTGTCAATTTCTTCATCCCTTTCTGCTGTTGAGTTCAGCCTCAGTGGTAAAGAGAGTGCTGCCGTCTGCATTCTTGGCTCCTGAGCAGACAGAACAAGTCTTTCTGGGCTGCGACAAATGGATCCTGCTGACGAGCCATTGTTTCAGCTTTTGCTATGTAGTTTTAATTTTTGGACATGGGGTCTCACTCATAGCCTGGAGCTGGCCTAGAACTCACAGCATAGCCCAGGTCAACCTGAAACTCACAGTTGATCCTCCTGCCTCAGCTTCCAGAGTACTGGGCTAACAGGCTAACGCTGGCCAGCTCTGCTTTCTGTCACTCTAAGGAAGAGAACACTCAGCACCCGCTTTCCACCCTATGGATGCTCATGGGTAATAATCAGCTCATCTGCATGCCTGGTTCTCCCAGTTTGTTTGTTTGTTTGTTTCTTCTTTTGAGACAGTCTTACATATCTCAGGATGGCCTTGAACCCACTATGTAACTGAGGCTGACTTCTGGTCCTCCTGTCTCCACCTCTGGAGTGCTAGATGTAGGTCCGTGTCTCAAAGCCTGCTTTTATGTCATGTCAGGACAGAACTGCTACAAATGGATCCCTACCCCCAACTCTTATACTGCTCATTGTGTTCATGGCAAACATTTTTCTTTCAGTAGCCTCATGTTTGCTAGAGGTATAAAATACAACCCAAAGTTATATTTTTGCCGTTTGCAACCCAAACCTTTTGTTCCTCTATTGGGGATTGTGACCTATGAAGGGTAAGAGACTGGTCAGTGGTCAGAACAGAAAGGAGAATACAAGAGCAGCTAGAGAAAGCTTTGTAAGAGCCAATGTCATCAGGCAGCTAGCTAAGAACTGGAGGAAGACTGAGGAAGAAAGGTAGAGTGTCCTTGGGTCTTCAGATGGTGTGATGTTACATACCTGGAATCTAACTGGTAGTGGAGGCTAAAGCTATAGGATTTCCATGAGTGTCTTAGGGTTTCAAATACTGCAGTGAAACACCATGACCAAAAAGCAAATTGGGAGAAAAGGGCTTATTCAGCTTATAGTTCCACATTGCTGCTTATCACCAAAGGAAGTTAGGACAGAAACTCAAATAGAGCAGGATCCTGGAGGCAGGAGCCGATACAGAGGCCATGTTGGTCCTCCAATCACCCTTCTATGGGGTAGAGCTAGATTGTTATTTTACATGTCACAATTATCTGATATCATCTGATATCTCAATCTGGTCCTTGCTTATCTCTATTCAACAGTCAACAGACTATTCGAAAGATTGAAAATTTCAGAGTTGTTTTGATGTGCATTTCTCTGATAACTAATGATGTTGAACATTTCCTTAAGTGTCTTTCAGCCATTTTAGATTCCTCTGTTGAGAGTTCTCTGTTTAGGTCTGTACTCCATTTTTTTTATTGGATTATGTGTTCTTTTGATGACCAATTTCTTGAGTTCTTTGCATATTTTGGAGATCAGCCCTCTGTCTGATGTGGGGTTAGTGAAGATCTTTTCCCATTCTGTAGGCTGTTGTTTTGTCTTGTTGACCATGTCCTTTGCTTTACAGAAGCTTCTCCTTTTCAGGAGGTTCCATTTATTAATTGTTTTTCTCAATGTCTGTGTTGCTGGGTTTCTATTTAGGAAGTGGTTCCTTGTGCCAATGCGTTCAAGTGTGCTTCCCACTTTCTCTTCTATAAGGTTCAGTGTGGTTGACTTTATGTTGAGGTCTTTGATCCATTTGGACTTGAGTTTTGGAAGCACTACAATTTAAAAGTTATAATTTTGTCATTTTGTAAGTCCTCAGTGACATAGTGAATCACAGCACTGAATGTCAGTCCTTGCTAATGTCACAGGAAAAGAGGGATTGGCATTAAGGGCATTCCTGAGGTAGAAGGAAAGCGTACCTGTAAACATTAAGCTTAAACTTAATCATAGCCTAAGAAGGCAGATGGACTTGTCCTATCATACAACTGAGCTCCGTAGACTCTCTGCAGATTAAAATACCCAAACAGCTTGTTTTTTCTACAGATAAACTAAAAGGAAATTGAAGGGAACATGCTGGTAAAAACATATTGTAGAGCTATTATCCTAACACAATGTTGGGAGCTCACTTGGATCCTGATCTTTTAAGAAAAGATTTACTTATTTTATATTTATGATTATGCATGTGTGTGCCTGCATGTGTTTTTATTTTATTCATATATATATTTATGTTTATGTTATTTTGTTGTTTTATGGTATTTATGTTATTTTTATACTATATAAAACTTTAGGAGAGTATTTTTACTTATGTATCCAATAAGCAAGATCACAAATATTCAATCCCTTAAAGCAAATAAATAAATTTTAAAAAAATGAAAAGGAAACAGTTTTTCAGTGAGAGCCACTGAAATAAAAGAGCATCACATCTGACGTGTAATACACAGGGTTTTTCAGTTCTCACAACTGCACACTTCTAAATCACCTGCACAATCGAGGAGATCACACTGAAGACCTATGTCACTGTACAATCACATGGGTCACAGTGAAACATTAATCAATGTTGGAAAGTGAATGAAAAAAAATAATGAAGGACAAGGACATGGCTGCTCCTGGGTAAAGGACAAAGTTTATTCTAGATATGTGGGAGAGCACAGCCAGAGACAGAGACATCTCTGAGAATCCAGAGTGGATGTGGCCCTAAGCCATGTGAGAAGAGGGAGGAACTAGATGCAGCAGCCAGGAGGCCCAAAAGAGGATGGATAACCAAAATGACTGGATTATATAGAGAAAGGCAACCCAGTCCCTGGGCTGAAGAGTTTAGGGTAGGACGTGGGGTATGCCAGTCATACCCTGTAAACTGATAG
Source organism: Dicrostonyx torquatus (assembly GCA_028555095.1). Classification (NCBI taxonomy): domain Eukaryota; kingdom Metazoa; phylum Chordata; class Mammalia; order Rodentia; family Cricetidae; genus Dicrostonyx; species Dicrostonyx torquatus. The sequence goes on from JAQHUG010000008.1 coordinate 1,243,172, forward strand.
GGACTGAGGGATGCTCAGCAGACCTGGGGGCCAGGTCCACTTTTCTGTGTTAAATAGGCACTTCAGCCCTTTGTCCCCGTTTGAAAGCTAGCACTAGGTTCCTATATTTCCTAAGATTTTCTCAACTAAAAGAAATTTAATTTTCATTTGTGAACATGATATAACATTATTTTAGAAAGTCCAGCTAGGCATAGTGGTGCACGCCTATTTTCCAAGAATGGGGGCGCGGTGGGGGTTGATGGAAACCAGATGATCAGGAATTCAAGGTCATTCTCCATTATGTATTGAGTTTGAGATCAGTCTGGGTTATATGAGGACCCAGTAAAAAGGGAAAAAAAATGAAGGCAATTTATAAAAATATAAAAAAATAAACAAATATAAAAATCCATCTTAGCAGACAGAACATTCATTCAACTTTATTCATGGAAGCTGGAGTATAAAAAAAAAGGAAACGGAACTCATTTTTGCACAGTGCCTGTATTTGCTTCTTTTCTTGTTGCTATGGCCAAATACCTGACAAGAAGTTGATTAAAGAAGGGAGGCCTGATCAGAGCTCACAGTCTGAGGAAATAATCTATCATGGCACAAAGGCGGAAACAGATCAAGGCTGTGCCTATGGGAGGGGGGAAGCAAAAAGATTTTTTAAAAAAGTAAATAAAGTAGAAAAAACCCAATGATTAGATTCTGACTTATTTATTTATTTAGTGATTTACTTAAAGCACTGCTTCTACTGCCCACTTACCAAGCATGACTTCACTTGCTACTTAACCACCAGCTGACTGTCCCCCACAGAAGAAATGGGTTGCTGACCTTATAACCTGGGGACTGCCTCTTCTGCTTCGGTAAAGTCTCCCTTGACTGCCTGCCCCATTTTGTGGTTTTAGAGGACGAAATGAGAATGCACTCTGTACATGATATCAAGGTGTTTCAGGGGCTTCCGTGCACTGGTGACATCTCTTGTCCTCTCTCATGGGTGTCAGAGTGCTTATTCCAGAAACATTCCCCCCAGCAGATGAGTGCTGGGCCTGTTAGGTCTCCATCCCAGATAAATGACTGAGTGTCTATGTAACATATCAACATGGACCTGGCTGCCAGTTTCTCCCAGCATCCCTCAGTCCCTACCTGGTATCGGGTCCTTTTGGCTGGCATATCCCACACTGTACTGTCCTAAACTTCTCCAGCCCAGGGGAAGTTTCCACCAGGTGCCCTTTTCTATAGAATCCAACCATCTTGGTTACCTGGACCTTTTTGTCTACCCTCTACCCTCCTGGTCTCTTGGCCACTCTTTTGTGTCCTCTGGCTCGGGGGCTCTTCTCTTGCTCTCACTCCCCATTTCTCCTCATGTGGCCCAGCTCCTGGCCATTTGCACTCTGGACTCTCCCAGGTGTCCCTGCCTCTGCCAATGCTCGCTCTCCCTTTTATCTACAGCAAACCTCCTCCACCACACGCAGGAGGAACCAAGTCCTTTCCTTTTTTATTTCTTTTTCCTGTTCGGTGCTCTTTTTCCTTTCGCATCTTCCCCGCTGTGATAACTATTCTCGACTGTCAACTTAACTATATCTGGAATTAACTAAAGCCCCCAAATGGTTAGGCATACCTGCGAGGAAATTTTTGCCTAGTCAGATCTTTTGAAGTGGGAAAGATGCAGTTCTTTTTGTTTGTTTGTTTGTTGTTGTTGTTGTTTGAGACAGGGTTTCTCTATGTAACTGTCCTAGAACTTGCTTTGTAGACCAGGCTGGTCTTGAACTCAGAGATACACCTGGCACCTCCTTCCTAGTTAAATTAAAGGCATGCGTCACCATGCCCCATTTGGAAGATCCATTTCTAATCCAGATCTTTGAGGTGGGAGGAAATGGAGAAAGGAAGTTTGCTCTTTGCCTGCTTGTTCTTGACCTCGCTAGCTTCACTGGTATCAGAGGCTACTTCTAAAGGAGTCTGGCATACACTGAAGACCAGCTGCCCACATTCAGGAAGTCTTTCCCTCAATAAATCCTGTCTTAAACTCTTTTACAGACACACAGAATTGTGTCTCAATCTTTTACATCCATCCATGTTGACAATGAAGATTAACCATCACAGAACCCTCCTTACTGTTTCTGGCCAGAAAGTCATTTCCCTTTCAATTTAGCCAATGTGAGAGGCAATGCAATGGTCCAAGTTTCTTTCTGTGACTAACAGAATAGTTGTGACAGATAAGAATAAATAAAAACAAAAAATAAAAACCTTTAAAAAAGAGAAACTTCCTTTGCTCTCGGTTCTCTGTCTTCTTTCTCCAAACACATAAGATGTTTCACTCCTGTAGAATATTCTGTCACTGTGTCCTGATATTCAATCCAGAAAGTTTCCAAAGATGGACCCTGTGTAATAGAAAAAAAGATGGTTTTAGCTTTGGTGGCACGTAAGGCTGGAGACATTACCTAATCTGCTGCTTCAAACTGTTTCTCACTTCATCTACCCCACAGATCTCCTGGTCTCTGCATCTCCAGCTCTGGGATTACACAGTGTGCACCACCACACACCTTGCTTTTTAATGGGAGTATGGGTGTCAAACTCAGGTTCTCCCCCTTGCTTGGCAGATACTTTACCAACTCACCCATCTCCTCAACCCTATTATTGGTCTTCATGTCTCACAGTGCCTGACTTAGAAGGCAAACAGGGAAAAAGCACAGACGGATTTAGTATGATGTAGGCTTCCAGAAGTCGAGGAAGGCCAGGGGCTGCCCGTACTCTGTGAAGCAAGGAGAGAGGTGTAGGCTGGACCTCCCTCAAAACCTCAGGAAGGAAGCATTCTGCCCACGTGTCAACCTGGCATGTCATTTCTGCCTCCCAGATCCGTGAGAGGTGAGCAGTGCACAAACATTTGTGAGGTCAGTTCTCGAAAACTGGTTTCTGAGCTTGTGGAATTTTCCTTTCCGCTAACTGCTGAGAGCTGTGTGGAGAGATCGAAGACTACTGCACGCCATGGTGGCCAGGTGGCAGCTTATGTGGAAGAGTCTTGATTCTAGACGGTCTGGCTGCAAGGATCAAATATTTAACCAAGAAGCCTTTTATGACCGTGATGCAACTTCATAAATCACCTTTGTCGCAGCTTGCACCCAGGCGCGGCGCTGGCCATCTGTTTGCCTCCGGTGCTTGTCTTCTAGGTGTCTCCCAGTGCTTCTCACCCCTCCCATAGTATAATTTCCTCCACAAAGGCTGAGAGTTTTCCACACAGTCTGCAGACGCCAAGTGTGATGGTTCAGGCCTGCCATTCCACTCCTCAGAAAGCTGAGTCAGAAGGACTCCTGTGAGTTCAAATCCACCCTGGGCTACACTGTGGGACATTGTCTCAAAACAAAACAAGAAACAAGCAAAAAATAAAAAATAAAAGGTGATTTATCTTAGAAGTATAATTTATGAGTTGAAGGATATTTGCATCTCTTTTCGAAACATTTATTTACCTGTTTTTAGTTTATGTGTGAGTATTTGCCTGCATGTACGGATTTGTACGATGTAGGTGCAGTGCCTGTGGGGGCTGGAATTGGATGTCAGAACCCCTGGAACAGGACTAAAGTTATGAGCTCCCCTGTGGGTGCTGAGAAATTAATCCAGATCTCTTGTAAGAGTAGCAAGTGCTCTTAGCCACTGAGCTATCTCTTTAGCCCCAGAATACTCACATTTAGAAGTTATAAACATTAACAATGGTGTCAAATTGCTAGTGTTTGCTCTTAGGCATTTGATGATGACACTGGTCACCCAATGTGCTACCAACACTGGCTGTTATTCACACCTCACACATTCTGCCAATATTAAGATGACTCAGTTGATGCTAGTTGCCTGGGGAGGGGTCACTTGAGAAGATTAGGTTAATTTTCAAATTGTTTCTGTATGTCTAAAAGGAGCTGTCTCTGGACAACTTGGCCTTGGGGACCAGGCCAGCTGTGGTGGTGCTGGCATCCCAGCTACTCATAGGCTTCTGGCAATTGCTCTTCTGGCCCTCTGTATACATGCCTCCATCCTTCTTGCAAACCTAGGCAATTGGGATGCATTTTCCCTATTCCTGGGCACAGTGACCCTCTTTGCGTAGCGAGTCGTATAGTCCTTAGTCCCTCCAAATTCCACCTAAGCTCTTGACACCTCACACGAATTGCACAGTCTGATCATAGGTCTCTTGACCTGCAGTGGTATGCATTGGGCATCTTCCTGCAGCTAGAAGCTGCCTTCCTCGAAGGCATATAGCCTTTTGTGCACACAAACTGCATTGGCCACCTTCACATTGCTGTCACCAAATACCTGAAAAGATGCTACCTACCTAAGGATGGGTTTACTTTGGCTTATGGTTGAGGAATACAGTCCATCAAGGAGGGGAAGACAAGACAACAGGAACTTGAGGTTGCATGCTTGTGTAAGGACAGGTCAGGAAGCAAAGACAGGACGGGACAGGAAGCAGGGTCAGCCTATACACCTTGAGGTCCCCAGAGATCCACTTCCTCCAGCCATGCTTTACTTTCTAAAGGTTCTTCAAAACAGTGCTACCATCTTGGAATCAAGTGTCCAAACACACAAGCCCTTGGGGGGCTAGCAAACATAGTGCTGACTGTGCCTAGCTAGGGCTGTACAGTAAGGAGCTTGTGCAAGCTCCATGCGCGCTGCTGGGACCCTGTGCGGACCTGTTCCACACGATGCTGCTGGCATCTGTGACCTCTAACATGACAACATCTGTAACATTTTCACTGTATACAAGTGAAAATAAAAGGATCACCAGAATGTGTGCTTGTGTGTGTGTGATACTAATCATTGAACCTACTCGTGAAGCCAGAGGTAGAAACTCAGTACAGTGCAGCAGAAGCAGCTGGCTTCTGCTCTGTGCTCTCCATGTCTCAGAGAAGAGATTTCAGAGGGTGGGGTGGGATTGCTGAGAAGTTCACAGTCTCATGTGTCTGGGGTCAGGGAAGAGAAAGTTCTTAACTGGGATCCTCGCCAGACACCTATGTATAGATCCTGCCTGGGACCCAGGCTTCCTTGTAACCTGGTACCTTGCCTCTGAGCAGAATTCCAAACAGAATGGGTCAGGTGGGCCCCTTGCCTACTTCAGGTCTAGTTTCACATGGCCCCATAAGACACAAAGACAGGACAGGAGACAGGCACACCCCTCTCCTGAATGACCCATATTTTCGAGCTTGGTTCCCCATCCCAACGGCTCCACAGCCTCCCCCAGCAGTGTAACTATCACCTTTGTTCTATCCCATTGTCCATACAAACTCCCACCCAGATACATGGGATGGGACAAAGTCTCCTCCCCTCAGTGGGAAGAACGACTTTCATGGTCTAAGAAGCCTGTGGGAAGGGACACGGACAACAACTCAGCAAGCCTGGGGAAATAGCCCACCAGACTCTGTGATCATGGTGAAGGCATTCTTTTCATCTCTCAACAGGAAGACATCCACTCAAATATTTACCACCGGATAAGCATGCTCTGAAATGATGGCTGGGAAGTCCTGGGGGCCTGACACACCTGTCTGACCTGGAGGCTCATTCTCGTAGCTAGGAATCGTGCATTTAAAAAAATCTTTTCTAGGTACTTTGAAAGTGAATACCTGAGCAAAATAAATTCCTTCATCTTTACTATCACCTTCAAATTTTCTGCCTCTGTGCTTCCCAGACAGGAGGGTGACAGACTCTTCACTTTCTCAGGACTTAGAAAGATCACGGGGATGGTGAATTGGTCAAAGTGTTTTGTTGCTTGTCAATTCTGATCTCCAGGTTCAAAGCCCAAATACAAAACCCAGCTGAACAGAATGTAGCTATGTAATGTAAAGTTCCACTCAGCAAATGTTTCTCAATATCACAGTCTTCACTGGGTTTTGTTCTGTGTTTCCCCCTATGATTTAACATGTGGTCTTTAACCTTAGATTTTTTTTCTTTTTTGTTTATTATGTATACAATGTTCTGCCTGTGTGTATCCCTGCAGGCCAGAAGAGGGCACCAGATCTCATTACATTGTGAGCCACCATGTGGATGCTGGGAATTGAACTCAGGACCTCTGGAAGAACAGCCCCTGCTCTTAACCTCTGAGCCGACTGAACCTTATAATTTACAAGCATTCCACTTGCATAGCACATGTAAGGCCCTAGTTTCAATCCCTAGCACAACAGGAAGAGGAGGGGGAAGGAGAGGAGGAGGAAAGAAAACAAGCTGTATTCATATTTACACAATATTCATCTCATTTAAACTTAAAATAGAGTCAATCTAGAGTCAGTTTAGGCTGGGGAGAGAGTTCAGTTGGTAAATTGCTTGCCTTCTATCTCTAAGACCCGAACTCAACCCCAAAAACCATGTGAGAAAAGCTGAGTATAGAATTATGTGCCCACAGTTTCCAGCACTGGCCTGGTAGAGACAAGCAGATCTCTGGGGTTTGCTGAGCAGCCAGCCTGATCTATTTCGCAAGTTTCGGGTCAGTGAGAGGCCCTGTCTCACAATAAAGAGATGGATGGCATCTGAGGAATGACACTTAGGGCTGTCCTCTGGTCACTGCAGACACTTAATCCACCCCACCAAGATGAATGCAGAAAGAATCCACAGTGGGGTGGGGTGGGGGAGAAGGCGTGGTTCTAAAAGAACAATGTGGAGGAAGCGGGGGAGAAATGCTCTCATCTAGTTAATGTGCTGATTTTTGCACTGCATTGTACTTTTGGAAAATGTGGGTGGAACCTATATGAAAAGTTTCTGTGCTGTTTCCTATAATTGCATTTGAACTTACAGTTATCTGTAAAAGTTTAATCTAAAAAGGAATCTGTGATGATACAGAAATTAGTTGTAGGTGGCTTGCAAACTTTCTAGGCTTCCTAAGGAAAGTATGTGCAGGCTCAATCCTCATAGCGCTATGAAGAGCCAGTCTGAGGAAGCTCTTGGACCCAATGCCAGATTGTCCCTTAGACCAGGGTGCAAATACATCAACACAAGAGGCAGTCAGAAGGCTTACTCAAACTTCTGTTTCTTGAGGCTACAACAGCAGCTCAAACACAGCCTTTTGCTTAAGAATTTTGCAGTTTAGCTGGGTGGTGGTGCCACATACCTTTAACCTCAGCACTTGGGAGGCAGAGGCAGGCAGATCTGTGTGAGTTTGAGGTCAGCCTGGTCTACAAGAGCTAGTTTAGGACAGTTAGGGCTGTTACATAGAGAAACCCATTGTAGTATGGGGACTATGGGAGAGGGTGGAAGTGGAGAGGGAGGAAGGGAGGGGAGCAAAGAAAAATATATAGCTCAATAAAAACAAAATTTCATAAAAGGCCCATCTGTCGCATTGATCTTTGTTGACAGAGACACCTTTTCATGAATGACAGGTCTGTGTTCAAATTTCATAATTTTTAATTGAATGAAAAGTTTCTTCTTAAAAAAAAAAGAATTTTGCAATTTTCTGGCCCTCAGTCCCTTTCAAACCACAGTTCATGTTGGCACTTCCCCAGAAGAGCAGTAATGCTTCCCATTTGATGCTGACCGCAGCCAGCCTGAGAGGTTCCAGGAACTGTTCCGCTGTCTTTGAAATGCAACAATGGAGGAAGTGGTGATGGCCAGAGAGTCTGAATGCTAGCCACTGAGCGTGGACAATAGGAGATGTCGTTGGTGGACCCAAGCCAGGGCAGCTCCTGAAAGGCCTCCTTCCGGGTCCAGTTTGCATTCTCATTTTCTGCTCTAAACCCAGAAGGCGGGAGTGGGCAAGCGAGCAAGATTCCGTAGAAGGGTATGTGACAGTCAGCAGGCTGTTAAGGACTGTTTCCCCCACCCAGCCCCGTCAGTCTAATCGAGTTAGTGCACGAAACATGAAGTCAGGCTTGAAAATGAGCAATCCAAGCAGTGTTCTAAATAAATCACTAAATAGATCAATAAACCAGCATCTAATAATCGGTCTTTCCTGCCTTATTCTACTCTGTTCACCTTCGTAACATGATGGATCTGTCCCGAAGCAATGCGTTGACCCTCCTGGTGTGTGGTCTCCATAGCTCCCACCTGCACCTCTGGCCCTGCATCCCTTTAAATAACTCTTGGCATTTTCTCGTGCTATTCCTGATTGGTTAGCACAAAAACAGTATTCCTCATTTGAAACTATGCATATGCCTCCCGCAGGGGCGCTCACATCTAGTCCTCTGTGACTTGGAAGGGCTATTGCTGCAAAGGAACCTCTCTGCTTTCTGAGTGGCTATGCTTTCTTGAATGGTAGTTTTGTTTTATTTTGTTTTGTTTTTTCCTTGAGCTAGGTAGAGAGATGGTGGTGTTGGATTTGTTGGATGCCTATTGCAGTGGCACTGGTGGTCATGAACCCAGCCAGGGCCATTCCTAGCAGGACTAGTAAAAGTACAGGCATTTTCTTATTTCTTGAATCTCAAAAATGCAAGTACTACTGGTCCTCACTCTCTAGGGGCACATCTAAGTCAAGTGTCAAGAAGACTGCCTCCTGGGTAGCAGGTGTCAATACCTAGGGGGCAGGAAAAGTATGTACCATCCGGAACTACTGTTCCTTTAACCAGTCTGGTACAGCCCTTTCTGGTTTCCACACATTGGGCTTTTCCTATGAAATGAATAGGTGGTCCAGTTAAAAAGTGTCCCTTTTGTGTTTAAAGTTAGGCTTTGTCTAGTCTTTCCCATTCCAGTAGAAGTAACCTGGCTTGCCTGTGAACACATCCGGCAGGCCTGACCTAGGTTCAGGAGCCCGTGGATGGCATTTACTAAAGCCAGCATTTTGAGATATGGCTTTCCCACATGAAAGGCTTCTCTGTGGTCAGTCCCCATGTTAGTCCTCCCCCAGGGCCCGTTACAGTCTTAACTCCTTGTCCTTCTGTGGGCGCTCCCTTCCAGGTGCCTTCTGTGGTGGCAAAGTCCACATATGACCAGTATTTAAAATAAGATCAATAGTCTCCCCCAAAGCCATTCTTTGTCCTCTGGACACTTGTCTATAAGGTGTCACTAGCTGGTACCATCTCCAAACGGAATCACAGTCTGTTTTTCAAGCATGGGCAGCGTGGTGTGGTCCAAGGGGTGTTCTGTGGCTGGCCTGGTCCAGGAGATAATGCAGAATTCCTCTTGGAGGCAGTTAGATATATGGATGGATGTCCAGGAATTGGAGATGCCCTGGAAAAATCTCCAGATTAATTTATGTGACAAGGCCAGAGAGACTGAGTAGGGGTGGTTCCGATGTGCATCAAGATCAGGAAGGACAGGACTAGAAACATGGCTCAGAGATTAAGAGCACTGGCTATTCTTCCAGAGGGCTGGGGTTCAATTCCCAGCACATAGCAGCTCACTGTTTATAACGCTAGTTCCAGGGGATCTGGCACCCTCATACAGCCATATGTATAGGCAAAATACGAATGCTCATCAAATAAAAATAGAATTTTTAAAAATGAGCAGGAAGGACATCAAGAGACAGAGAAGGAGCTGAGCTATCATTCATGTTTAGAGATGGTCAGTTTCAGAGGCCGGTCTGGATCAGTTCTTACAGAGCATTCCTGGTCCAGAGCAGCCTTGGCTAGAGTGTGTGTGTGTGTGTGTGTGTGTGTGTGTGTGTGTGTGTGTGTGTGTGTGTGTGTAGTGTCAGCTGAGAACTTTCAAGAACTGCTGGAAGCAGGTGTGTGCATTCATAATCTCAGAGGTTCCCTAAGTACTTTGGAAACAGTGGAGGTAGGAGGCCAGACATGGTCTCAGAAGGATAGTAACTCCTTTTCCAGGGTACGCAATGCACCCTAAAGAGTACAAGTGGCAGAGTTTCTGGCCGAAGGAGGTCTGTTTCGTAATGTTTGGCCAGTGTCATTTAACAAGTCCTATTTATTCTATTGACCTAGCCTTACCATTGGGGGTAGCATTGTGTGTGCACATTTCAAACTAATTGCTGTGCAAGTAGGAAAAGCCTCTACCCAGGCTGTACAGTGCACACCATAAGCATCAAATATTGGTCCCCTCTTCCAGGCTGAATGTCAGTCACAGTTCACTTTTATGTGTTCAAATGGGTGGGGCCCCATTTATGTGTCAGGATGGGGCCTTGAATTCCCCCTTGAGATTGTTCCAAACACACTGCAGATAGGATTTGCTAACCTGTTGGGTCAGTGTCGGTAGCTTCAGGACTACCAAATATCTTTGTAAGAATTTTTGTAGGACAGTGTGATGGCTATTCTTGGTTGCCAACTGGACTACATCTGGAGTTAACCAAAACCCGAAAATGGAGTGGGCACACTTGTGAGGGATTTTTGCTTCATTTGAAGTGGGAAGAATCACTTCTAATCTCAGGATCTCTGAGGTGGGAAGACACACCTTTAATCTGGATCTTGAGGTGAGAAAGCACACCTTTCATCTTGGCCACTCCTTCTGCTGGATGCCTATATAAGCACATGGAAGAAGGAAGTTTTTGCCTTTTGCCTGTGTGTCCTCACCTCACTAGCAAGCCCACTCCTTCACTGGCATGGGAGCCCACTTCCTTGGGATTCTGGCATATATTGAAGAACAGGTGAAACATCCAGCCTTGTGATGAGAAACTACTGGATTCTTTGACTTTCTGTTCATAGCCACCCATGTTGGATTAGAGAAGCCACAGCCCTGTAAGTCATTCTAATAAATCTCCTTTATAAATACTAATCTCCCTTATCTATATATAAATATGTGTAAATCCCCTTTATCTATCTATATCTAGATAAATAGATATCTGTATCAATCAATCTATCTATATATCTATATCTATATAGGTGTAGATTCATCCTATAAGTTCTGTTACTCTAGAGAACCCTGATGAACACAGGCAGTTTTTCCAGAGGGGCTGCTTCATGAGCTTGCCAGACTAGGCTGAGCTGTCATCGCAGGAATTATTAGTTTCCTATCATTGGCAATCAGCCTTCCTCCTTGATTTTCTCCCTTTTATCAGTTGTTCTTTTCCTTTCTCCTGGCTTATATGAGAGGAAGTCTTGGGAGCACCGAGAGTATAAAACATACTTTATGGGGGAGGACACTGCAGAGCTATCTCTTCATGGAGAATGGTTTGCCTGACTGCTTTGTTTGCCAGTTGGCTTCCCCCACTCACTGGACCCTGGCTCCGTGTGAGACTGGCACTTACCACTACCACAAAAGGTGCCCAGGTAGCTTCTACAAGGTGCAGGGTTTGATATCTTCAATATCTTTGCTTCTGAGGTAAGCAAGTCCCTTTCTTTCTCCATGTACTGCTGCGTTGAATCTCTTGATGTGAGAGGCCATTCCCCCATTGTAGGCGTCAGCTCCATCAGTAAAAGTTTCTGTATCTAAATTCTGTATCTTCATGCTTAACAGTCTCCACAGGACTATATAGGTCTCACATCGGACTGTTCAGGCCCCATGCCCAGAAGAGTTCCTAAGCAGGAGATGGGAGGGGTATGTGTTCAGACCTAATCCTGTGTGATTTGTAGGGTATGCAGGAGAAGCCCAGCTTCCCCATCAAACAGGC
>JAQHUG010000008.1:1302670-1335351 GCA_028555095.1 Dicrostonyx torquatus
GTCTGTGAATGAAGTATCTCAGGGTCCCTGAGAAAATTTGAGATAATGATCAAGTCCAGGGAAGAGCATCAGTAACCTTTGTTGATATATATCACCTGCCAAGTTTCAGGAAGTCTCCTTTGATCATATTAATATATGATCATATTAACCTGGGACATCCTGGAATGTTCCAGGTTAATATGATCAAAAGGAGATACAATGATAAGCAGAGGGCTCATTAGGACTATGAGGTTTTATGAGTACTGCCTTAGTTGATTTATATCATGTGGTCATCTTAATCAAGACGGTGGTGAAGTTACCTGGCACGCACTCTCTTTAGCCTTAATAAAGATGGCTGCCAGCCACATGGCTGCTTTCATCCTGGTGAGGTCATTAGCCAAGCTGGAGACAAACTGCATTTTTGCTATTTAAAAACATCTATTTTACTAAACGAAATGTGGATCACTTATATAGTATGCTGTACCAAATTAAGATTACCTATGTGCAGATTTTTTTAATCATTAGCCTTTCGTTACAAGATTTAAACTAGTGTTTGTTACAAATTTTATGGATTTTTCAAAGATGTATTTACTTATTATAATACAGTGTTATGTCTGCATGTTTGCCTCTATGCCAGAAAAGGGCACCAGATCTCATTATAGACAGTTGTGAGTCACCATGTGGTTGCTGGGAATTGAACTCAGGACCTCTGGAAGACCAGCCAGTGTTCTTAATCCCAGATATCATAGATTTTCAACCATACCTAATGGACTTACAAATCCTGAGATAGAGTTTTCAGCATATTCTTAAGAGACTTTTTTGAGAGCAAAGAGCAAATAAATCGTAGAGATTTTCAAGAAATATAGAAGAAAGAAGAATAGAAGAAAAAGCTTTAGCTATGAGACTTACAAATCCTGAGATAGAGTTTTCAGCATATTTTTAAGAGACTTTTTTGAGAGCAAAGAGCAAATAAATCGTAGAGATTTTCAAGAAATATAGAAGAAAGAAGAATAGAAGAAAAAGCTTTAGATATGAGACTTTTGAGAGTGTAGAGCCGAGAAAGTTTAGACAGAAGAGATTTGAGGACTATTTGTCTGTGCAGTGGCGGAAGTTGTAACAATCTGCAAGAATGGAAAATTGAGTGTGTCACGTTTTTACCTGTTGAGCTATGGTAAAGCCAAGTCACTTGTAGGAAGGCAGCAAAGCTTTGACGCAATCTCTGAGTCAGAGGAGGAAAAAAAGAATAGAACAAGGTAAGATAAGGGGGGAAGGTCACAAAAGGAATCTATGCATGGGAGGAACCCAATATTATAGAGTCCAAGGAGGGCATAAGGAAACAGCAGGACTTAAACAGAAGGCTCCAGCGACAGAGGGCAAACGGCACGGGCAGAGACGCGGGCACAGACACGGGCAGCTCCTAAGTGGAGGTGAGAATGCTCCAGAAGGTGTGGTAAGAGACAAAAGGGTGGGAGAGAGAAGGGCCAGTGTCCTGGTAACAAGAATTAGGGGAGAGAGCTGGGTGAAAAGAGCCAAAGAGGAGTAGCTGGTACTCAGGATACTGAGTGAGGCCAGCATGGGTTTGGGGTGAAAATAGGCATCATAGACAGCCATTTGCCTCTTCTGACAATGATAAGGAAATGGCTTCTTTGGTAGAGGGGCATGGGTGCCAAATTTTGGGGGAATTTCCTTTGGATCTGACAATAGGCAGTCAATGCTTTCTGGGGAATGGGAAGTCATATTTCTCAGTGGCATAGCCTTTACTCAAGCAAATAACCCTCTATCCAAGTTCAAAATATAATTATCCACAAAAAAAAGAAAAAGATACAAGTGTAGGAGAGGGACTTGGGGAGAAGGAGAGGTTTGGTGGTGGTGGGGTAATGAGAGAGGATAATGGAAGTGGGGGCTGTGATCACACACATTATAAAATTTTGAATGAATAAATTTAGAAAGAAATCATGTATAGCAACACAGACCTATAAAATTGACAATCCTTTCCATTCCATTCCATTTTCTAAGTACAGCCCTGGAGGATTTCTTGGTTTATGAGAGGTGCCTTCAATACACCTCCTGTTCTACCAGGCACACCCTCACTGATATTTTTATCCCGATTTCTCCCTCAACCTTCAGCCCTGAGCTAGAAGCCATGACCATTGTCCTCTAGAGCAGTGGTTCTCAACCCTTCCTAATGCTGCAACTCTTTAATACATTCTTCATGTTGTGGTGACCCACCCACAGCATAAATTTATTTCCATTGCTATTTCATAACTGTAATTTTGCTACTGTTCTGAANTTAAGATAATCATCAGTCTGACTACAAAGCAAGACTAGTTCAGACACCCTCTCCTCTATTGCTTTATAATTGTCTTTTCATGAGATATATGCCTGACTAATTTTTTTAGATTTAGTTTTGTGTCTCTGTGTATATGCCACATGTGTTTAGGTGCCCACAGATGCCAGAATAGGGTGTTGGATCCCCTAGAGCTGAAGTTGCAGGTGGATTTTAAGCTGCCCAACATGGGTGCTGGGAATCAAACTCCCAGCCTTTGCAAGAGGAACACGTGCTTTTTAACTGCTGAGCCATATTTCCAGCCCCTTATTTTTTTTTAAAGATGACATTCTTTCTGGAATTGTCTGTTAGCTCTAAGAGGTTGTTTTTGGTGACACTCTCAGGCTTTTCTGTATATGGTCATGTTGTCTGCAGAGAGTTTCACAGATTCTTTCTGATCTGGATACTTTAACTTTTTTTAGCCTAACTTTTCTGGTTAGAACGTCTGCTAAAATGATGAACTGATGTGGGAAGAACAGACATTATTAATTTTTCTCCTATATTGGGGGATGAAGAATACCCTCTTTTGGTATTAATGTTACAAATGGGAGCTTTCCTAGATTACTATAGTCGGATCGTAGGAATTTCTTCCAGCTGTAGGTTTGTAACAGATTTTTAAAGATGAGAGGTTTTTTACTGAACACATCAACAAAAGAGGTGTAGTCAAAAAAACCAAAGCCATCTTTGCTTCCACTTCCTTTTCCTCAGCTGGAGCAGCAGCAGTGGAAGAGGCAGGACCGCCAGCTGGTGTCACTTCAGCACTGGAGCAGGACAACCAGGCCCTGCCTTGCTGATGAGGTTCCCAATGTTGACAGTAGCCAAGGCCTTTGCACATAAGCCAGACCAGAAAAGATCAACATTCATACTGGCTTCTTTAATGAAGGCATTGATCTTATCCTCTGTGACTGGGCACCTTGTAGAGGGCAAGGGTCAAGCAGAGGCAGCTGATTTGTTTCAGACCTACGATTTGGTGAGTACTTCAGGTGCCGTGCTAGCCCTCAGATGCTATGAGGGCCTCACCACAAGGCTGCCTTAGCAGCCTTGGAAGGGTCAAGAACTCTGGCAGCAGTTGAAGAAAGGGGATTCGTTGCTATTAATTCAATCCGTTCACCTAGAATGGACTTACTTCAAATATTTATTTCCTTATGAGACAGGTTTGACAGTTTGTGTTTCTCTAGCTATTTACCCATTTTGCCTCCATAGAGACGGTGGGAATGAACACCCTCTTTTATTTCTAATATTTGTAATTTTCCCAGAGGATCTTTCAAATTTGTTTTTGAAACAACTGATTTGGTTGATTTTCCTGCTGTGTTCTATTCTTCTTTACTAATGTCCTCTCTGTTGAATTCTTTCTTCTGCCCACCCTGGATTTGGTCTGCTCGACTTTCTCTGTCTGGAGCATGGAAGGCAGAGATGGTTGGTTGTAGTTTTCTTCATTTCTAGTATGGCTGCATAAACTTAGCTACAAACCAGCTATCATTATTTAGTTGATTCATCCATAGCTTGTTCTTTTCTATTTATAACTCTCCCACTGAAGATGTAATATTTTGCTCACATTATTAAACAATGAATGTTGACTTTGCCCATTGAGGAACTTCTATACATGGTTTCTTCTCCCCAGTGTCATGTGTGGATTATTGTTATATGTCTTTGCAAATTGTTTAAATTTTTATTTTTCCTGTTGAATTCTGTGTCATGATACATTAATATGATACTGTGCAATTTACCTGTAAAACCTATACAGCTATAATTTATTATTTCATTGTAGAAGATTTGAGCTTTCTAATTTAGTGCTAATGTAAATAATGCTGTTTTACATTCTTTTTTATCTAAATGTATATTTTTTTATTGCTTTATAAATAATACCATTCAAAATTTCTACCTCCTCCCATTTTCCTCCTGCTCCCCCACTCACCCTCCCCTCTCCCCCTCCAGTCCTAAGAGAGGGCAGGNACAGCATGAGTGAAGTCTTACCCCAGAGAACCCTCCTCCTGTTTATATTATTGTGAGGTCTACACTGTTATTAGTTTTGGAGGCTGTTTCTCACTCTGTAGTCCAGGCTGACCTGAAACTCGATATGTATGTGACTGGCTTTGAACTCCTGATTACTCTGCTTTGGTTTCTTAAGTGCTGAGACTATAGGTGTGTGCCACCATGCCCAGCATGGCTCTAGATTTTGAGTTTCAAAGTAAATTACCAAAGCGTTACTCATGGTACTATGTCTTACCTCCTTCCATGAGACAGAGTGTCACTATGTAGCTGAGGCAGGCCTTGAACTCAAAATCTTTCTGCCTCAGCCTTCTCAGTACTGGGATAACAGATGTGAACCCACCACATCTAACTTGCTACAGATCTTGGAAGTAGTAGATCAGTAACATTGTCATTGTTGAAATAAGAACTTTGTGGTAATTTTTTTCAAAATATCTGCATGATTTACCTTATTCTTTATACACAGAAATACTGATTAAAAAAAGAGGGGGGCAATAGTTCATGTGTATTAATCACTAATTAATACAGCCAGTGCATCCAGCTTTTTTGTTTGTTTCTGAGACAGGATCTAGCTATGTAGCCCAGGCTCCTTGTGACTATGCAGCAATCCCCCTGTGCCCGCCTCCTAACCTCCTTCCCCAGCACCCTGACATGCTGTGCCTCTTGCGCTGTATTAGGGATGTTTTTACTTTTACCCTGACTCCACTCAGGCAAATAGGGCACTAAGGCTCCTTGGTCTTGTGATTCTTCAGAGATATGACAAGAATTCAAAGGGGTTCATGTTTCAAATAACTGTCAACATTCCATGGGGAGTCTCCCATCAGGCTCAGAGGCAGGAACGGCATCCATCCTTATCCTTTTCCATACAAGCAAAGGTCTCTTTTAAACTTGAGCCATCTGCACCAGGCACTTTCCAATCTCCTCTTGGACTGCAGTTTGAGGGAGGGCCTCTCACAGGGACGGTTTCTGAGGTGTGTGCTAATACTTCCAGGCTCAGCTTCCCCTTGTCGTTATCCTGATACACAGCAACTGAGGTGACCCCTCTGCTGCCCAGGTCCTGGTCTAAGGTGACCAGAAGGCTTCAGCTGAGACCTACAACCACTGCTGCTGTCACTTGACTCCTCTCAGTCAGGGTTTGACTGGATGGGTAGAGCGCAGCTTCTCCTGAGGGTCTTGCTTATCAGGTACCAGGGTGTGTGGTGCATCCTGGACTCCGTGAACATCTGCTCCACCTTGTCTAAGCCATCCCTGCAGGGAGAGTGACAGCAGTCAGAAGGCTTCAGCCTGGGCCAGGCATGGTGGTACCCTCACAGAGCAATCTCTACCTGTCCGATGTGGCGTATACACGGAGCCGTGGCTCCCATCCAGGCTTGCGGCAGAGCCCAGGGCTGGGATCCTATGACCTCCATCCACAGTCCGAGGTGCACAATGCCTCAACAGCTACTGCCCCCTAAAGGCTTCTTTTAAAATACTTAGGGTAGAACTAAATGCTGAAAAACATACATTAGAACATGTAGGTGTAGGAACTCCTGTAAACCCAGAACTTGGGAGGTAGAGGCAGGAGATTCAGTCATTGCCTACATAATGAGTTTGAGGTCAAAATGGGTTCCAGGAGACCCTGTCTCAAAAACAGGTTTGTACATTGGAGCTCCAATATTTTTCTGCTTTGTGTTTTCTCCGATGTGGTTGCACATGATGCTAGAAAGAGCTGCAGTCCATTGCACCTGCTTTCTTCAGTGGGTGGCACAGCTGGGACCCTAACACAATGGTCGTGGGATCCATTCAGCCAAGCAACCCAAAGATCACAGCATCTGAAGACGGCTTCTCTGCGCGCCTTTCCCCACCAGAGGCGTGGCGCCTGTGCTTGCTTTTAAGTGGATGTGGGCTGTTTACACTGTAAAGTGATTCACAAGTTTTGGAATGGATTCCTTCCTACCATATTCTCTTAAAACGTTTCTCGGGAATAATCCAACATGTGCTGTAAACAGAATCGGGAGGCGCAGAGGACAGAAGTGGCAGTAGCTGTGCTGTAAGATGGGTATCTGTCCCAGAGCTGTGCCTTCCTCTGTAGGGCTTGAGCTCTTCACCCTGCCACGTTCCTCACCCCATCCCCCACCCCACCCCCTTTTTTTTTGCCTTCTGGTTTCAGACATTTACGGACTGAAAATGAAACCATCCCCACATACACTTGAACTCATTTTTAAAGGCAACGTGACAGGAGGAGAGAATTTTTGAGCCAGTTTGTTTGGAGTAAAAGATACCAGTAAACCATATACACCCAGATTTCTTGGCACCACAGATAAGGGAAAAGGTGCATTTTGAAAAACCTCCTGACAGAACTTCAGCTTTGTTAGGATTCAAAGTCTCCAGTGGAGAGAGCCTGTTCAGAAACTGGGCTGCAGTCAAACCTGGTGTTTCAACACCTCATTGGCTGCTAAAGTTTTCTGTAAATCATTCAAACTTAATGCCTGAGAGGGTTAATTTGTTAAGTAGCTAACCGAGGAAGACAGCATGGGACAGGGGGTGAGCTAAGGGGCAGAAGAGGAACACTCAGACAGGACTTTCAAAGAGGACATATATAAAGGGAGCAGGCAGCGTACCAGGTGCTCTTTTGGTACCCTGCGGGGTGGGGCTGCCTGGAGTAGTCAGTGATGGGTCCAGGAGGCTTGGCCAAGGAGGGGCAAGTTCCAGCTGAACCTACAGGCAGATGACAATCCTGGAGGACCTGACCGCCATCTGAGGCTGAGGGATGTTCAGTTGTAAAAGAGAAAGCCGGGAAGGCTGAGCCGAAGACCCAGGCTTTT
Source organism: Dicrostonyx torquatus (assembly GCA_028555095.1). Classification (NCBI taxonomy): domain Eukaryota; kingdom Metazoa; phylum Chordata; class Mammalia; order Rodentia; family Cricetidae; genus Dicrostonyx; species Dicrostonyx torquatus. The sequence continues at coordinate 1,309,769 of JAQHUG010000008.1, forward strand.
AAAGGATGTGGGGGTGGAGAGAGGAAACACCATTAACGGAAAAAGTGACTTTGGGTAAGCATTCTCTCCCCAGGCAGTTTAACGCCTTTTTCACCTTCCTGGCAGGAGAAAAAAAATAAAGCCGCAGAAGAAGGAACCCCCGGCAATTGCTTTGAAATACCCAGGAGCTGGCAGACAATGGACAGGCAAGTGAGAGAGGACTCAGCTCTGTGGGAAAGCGTATGTGCATGGGTTTGAAGGGTGGGGAAAGGGCACTATTGGGGGGGGCCACCGAGCATGAGCGGAGGGAGACCAGCTTTTAAGCTATCAGTTCAGAATGTTTATGCTTTCAAACCCAGCACCACTAATGCTCCTCATAATGTCGGCTCTCCCTCGCAGGAAACAGACAGCTGAGACCCTGCTGTCTCTGTCACCCGCTGAAACTGCCAACCTCAATGAAGGAATCAACTTTTTTAGAAATAAGACTACTGGCAAAGAGTATATCATTTACAAGAAGAAAGGCCACTTCAAGGCATGCAAGAACCTCTGCAAGCACCAAGGAGGCCTGTTCATGAAAGACATCGAGGATTTAGATGCAAGGTACACAGGTCCTTTGCTCTCTTGCCAGGGACCCTGTTTGCACTTAGCTTATCTAGATATTTTAAACGACACAACCATCAAATTGCTTCTAGTAAGCTCTTCTCTTGTTTCATTGGGACAGGTTCCAGACTTCATAAACATAAAAAAAAAAAATTTATGTCTTGCTTAGATTTACTTTCTCTTTTCTCTAAGAACTCTAAATTAGCTTGACAATCCTAGTTATGGTAGCCTGCTTCTAGAGTACATGTACTTGTATGGAAATGTTTGGGTTGCAGGGGTGAGCATGCACACACACGATAGAGAGAGAGAGAGAGAGAGAGAGAGAGAGAGAGAGAGACAGAGACAGAGACAGAGACAGAGAGACAGAGAGAGACAGAGAGAGAGAGACAGAGAGACAGACACAAAGACAGAGAGACAGAGAGCACTTTTCAAACCTTGCTGGAAAGTAGATGGAATTTTTCTCTCAGCTGAGCCCTGTTTAGAGAAGAGACAGGCCCTCAGCTGTCCCTGTCCTAAACAGTAGTGGTCTGGTTATCTCTTCTGAGAGCCCATGGCTTTACCTGCCTCCATCCTCACATAGATCATTTCTCCTCAGGCAGCAGCAATGTGAGGACAGAGATGCTTGGCTCTGGGGAACAGTCTGGTGCAGAGAAATAGAATTCCTGGTCATCTGTTTCATCACCTGCCTTATGGATACTGAATCCTTTAGAACAGTGGTTCTCAACCCATGGGTCACAACCCCTTGGGCTCAAACAACCCTTTCACAGGGGTTGCTTGAGACCATCAGAAAACACAAACATTTACATTACAATTCATAACAGTAGCAAATTACGTGATGAAGTGGTAAGAAAATGATTTTATAGGTGGGGGTCACCACAGCCTGAGGAACTGTACTAAAGTGTTACAGTGTTAGGAAGGCTGAGAACCACTGCTCAGGGTCCTCTGCAGCCTGTCCTGGGCTGTGTGGGCTGAGTCCCTGGGCCTTTTCCCTTCTTTGTGTCATTGATCTTACTCCTCTGCTCATGTGTGGATAGTTCGGTACTGGAGGGATGTTGCAGGAGGAGGGCTGCTTTTTGTCCCGGCCGCCCAGCTAGATGACACCCGAAATAATCACACAGAAACTGTATTAATCAAATTACTGTTTGGCCCATTAGCTCTAGCTTCTTATTGGCTAACTCTTATGTTAATTCAACCCATTTCTATTAATCTGTGTATCGCCACATAGCAGTGGCTTACCGGCAGATTCTAACCGGTGTCTGTCTCAGGCAAGAATCCATGGCTTCTCCCTGACTCTGCTTCCTTTCTCTCAGCATGCATTTAGTCCCTGCCCCCGCCAGCCTACCTAAGTTCTGCCCTATCAACAGGCCAAGGCAGTTTCTTTATTCATTAACCAATGAAAGCAACACTTTGACAGAAGGTCCTCCCACACCAGAGGGAGCTGAGGAGTTGTCTAAGAATGTCCCCTGTATTGTTGTGCAGAGGACAATTTCCAAATCTAGAATGTTTGCACATCTATCCATAGAGTTGTATGATTACACACACACAGTTTCACAGTCCATGTTATTACATGTACATGGCTACTAGACTTTCCAGTGCTAATCTCTGTGGCACCTGGAGTCAGAAAGTGCAGGTACTATTCCAGATGGGCTGTTGGTTGGCTTTCTTCTGAGGGACTCTCATTCCTTCATCTCTGGTACATTTGTGCAGAACTCGGGGTGGATAAAGATTTTTTTTTCTCTTGCTGAATTGTCACTGGGAGACTTTGAGCTTCCTGTCTTCTTACATGTAGCTAACCACATAGAGGGGAGCTAAAGCTAAGTGCCACAGTGTGAGCTCTCCTCCCTGCCTGCCTCACCACTCACCAGCTCCGGAATCAGCTTGAACAAGTTCACAGCCTTCCTCAGCCTCAGTCTGCTCATTTGAAAAATGGAAACAGCACCTATGTTGTCAGGTTTCAGAAAAGGTAAAACGCTTGCTGTTGAAGCATGAGGACCTATGTTCAAATCCGTAGCATTTTTGTGTAAAAAGCCAGGCATTGTGGCATGTGCCTGCACTCCCAACCTCTGGGGATGCAGAGGCAGGAGGATCCCTGGGGCTTCCTAGCCAGCCAGTCTAGTTTAACCAGCGAGGTTCAGTGAGAGACCCTGTCTCCAAAAGAGTAAATGGAAATAATGAAGAAGGAGCGGCTGCACGTGGCAGACACGTGTTATGAAAGAGGGTATGAAGCAGATTGGTGTTCTAGTTCCTGCTACAGATGTTTTGGTTTGGATAGTGGATAAATGCATGAATATAATCAGTACTAAAAGTGTAAAACTCAAGCTTCACATTTATTCTGAATGTCAACTCTATCTATCTATCTATCTATATATGTGTATGTGTATATATATCTATGTTCATTAAGTTCTACAGACTTTGGGTATAGATAATTTTGGTGTGTGACATTTTTAATTAATAAAGGCTTACTAAAATTAATTTTAAAAAAAGGAAAAAGTAAATGGAAAAGAAATGAGAAAGACTTCTGGTAGTGACCTTTGACTTGTACACATGCATGTACATTCGCACACATAGAATCAACCACTCAAAGTCTACAGAAAGGGCTTCAAAGACCATCACCTGGAGTATATGATAAGCAGCCAGTAAGTGTTCACCACTGTTAGTATTCCCATGGTCTTCTGTGTACAGATTATTGGGAAAAATTGTTGATTTTGCAATCAGTTTGCTCACCTAAACATAGTGTTCTCATAAGGTGGTTGACCTTAGTTTTCACTTTACCAGCAACTTAGCCCTGTTTTGTGTGAATATGTATACACGTGTGTGTGTGTGTGTGTGTGTGTGTATGTGTATGTGTGTGTGTAGGAGGGCAGATGTTGACAGAAGGTTTCTATCACTGAACCTGGACCTCACCAATTAGGTTATATCAGGCTAGGAAGCCCTAGGGGTCCTCCTGTCTCCGCCTTCTCGGTGCTGGCTAAAGGTGCACGCTGTCACCCCTTGCTTTTTATAGGAGTACAGGGCTTAGACTCAAGTTCTCCTGCTTGTGTGGCAAGCCCTTCACCCACTGAGCCATTCCCTAGCCCACACTCTTCACTTTATCCTCTGTGGAGCTCATTGCTCAGTAGTTAAACTGCACACCGGTGATGGTTCCTATTTGTCTCCACATTCTATTCTTCTGCTTGAGCCCGCTGTTACCAATCCTAGAAAAGCATCTTTTCCAGGGTACAGTCAAGCACAGTCCATTCCTACCTGCCGTTCAGTCAGTTTTCTTCCTGACTGACATAACTAAAATCAGCAGAGCTTAGGTGCTATACATTTCATGTCCTTAAGTCTAACATGCTCTCATAGCTTCTGAGTGTGTAGTGGACTCCTCTTCATGCCCACTCTATCTCTCTCCTGCCCTTTTCTAGCCCTTTCCCACTCCCTCCTATATCCTTCCCCCTACATCTTCTCTTGTCCCACTCCTGCCCACCCTAGTCAGGCTGAAACCCAACTACACTTAGTGCTGCCAACTTTCCCTCTTGGGTTCTTCAGTCCTGTTTGGGATGTCTCATCCTAAGTTTTAGAGGTTGTTGTTCACGTGTGCCTAAGAAAGGAAGGGCCACAAAGTTCTGGATATAATCAAGCTTGGAAATGTTGGCATGATATGCTTACAAGTTAAAATCAGGGACTGGAGAGATGGCTCAGAGGTTAAAAGCACTAGTTTCTCTTCCAGAGGTCCTGAGTTCAATTCCCAGCATTCACATGGTGGCTCACAACCCTCTCTAGCAGTATCTGATGCTCTCTTTTGGTGTAAAGGCATACATGAAAATAGAACACTCATACATAAAATAAATAAATGTTTACCAAAAAAAAAGAACAAGTTAAAATAGATGCTTTTGGTTTTTTCAAAAAATGATGTTTCTGGTAGGAGACATTTTTTTTTGTTAAAAAATTCTTTGCTTCTTGAATTTCAGTAGAAATTTATGAAAATAAGGAAAGAAACGTTTTGTACCCTACTTCTGACTGAGCTCCCCCAGGTCTGCCAAGCTTCATTTTCTTGGGAGATAAAAGGGAACTGGATATGGTAGCTCATGCTTGTGATTCTAGTACTTGAGAGACTGAGACGGTGAATTTCTATTTGTTTGGCACCAGTTTGAGCTACAGAATAAAATCTGACTGATAAAAATAAATAAATAAATAAATAAAATGGAGCCAGGTATAGTGAACGCCTCATAGTGGAGCACTTAGGAGGAGGCAGAGAGAGTAGAAGTTCATGGTCACCCTCAGTTACATAGTAAATAAAGGTCATGACTAGCCTGGTCTCCATGAGATTCTGTATCAAAAAAGTTGATGGGAGAAAGAAATAAGGAAGGAAAGAAGGAAGTTAGTTCAAGCAAACAGCAAAAATGGCCCAGAACCTCCTCTAAAAGGTCTCCTGCTTGCTATAATCTTATTCTGAAATGGAATTAAATTAGTAAATAGAAATGTAGAACACGCACCCAAATAATTGCTGATAGTACCACATTTTAGTATATGTTGTAAATATAATGGGAGACATTAATTTGAAAATATACTCACTTTTAGCGTGTGTGGTGGCACATACCTTTAATCCCAGCACTTGGGAGACAGGGACAGGTGGATCTCTGTGAGTTTGAGGCCAATCTGGTCTACAAAGAGAGTTCCAGGACAGCCAAAGTTATTCAGAGAAACTTGTATTTTTTTCTTGAAAAAAAAAACAAAGAAAGGAAAAAAGAAAAGAAAATATATTCACTTTTGTAGGCGAAGACTGATCAGTCCTAAATAATCACACAGAAACTACATTAATTACGGCACTGTTTAGCCTATTAGCTCAGGCTTCTTATTGACTAACTCTTACATCTTAAATTAACCCATTCCTATTATTTTGTATTTTACCACGAGGCTCATGGTTTGCCAGTAAGGTTCTGGAGTGTCTTTGTCTTTTGACAACTACATGGTATCTCTTTGACTCTGCCTACTCTCTCTCTCTCTCTCTCTCTCTCCATATATATATGTTCAGATTTCCCACCTGGCTATATTCTGCCCTGCCATAGGCCAAAACCGGCTTCTTTATTAACCAAATGGCAATAAAACATATTGATAGCATATGGAGGGGAATCCCACATCACACTTTGTCTGAAATTCATATTTATCTGAGTATATTGTATTTGATCCAGTAACCACACTTTCAAACCTTAAGCTCTAGGGAAATCGTTTGGGGATTTTAGACTAGTTGGACACTAAAGGTGAATGGTTGCTGACAGATCAGTCATATATATATGTAAGACCATCTTCTCTCTGAACCTCACTTCATTGTTATGAGAACGAACTCTTGAGCAGTTTGTGGCCAAGGGCTGTGGGCAGAAGCATGAGCTCCTATCATCACCTTGTTTATCTGGGCACAACCCATTGCTTTGCTACTGGCCAACGTTCCCTTCTTTCCCTAGAGCCTGTGTATGATGACTGACTATCACTCCAGGCTGACCCTCTGCTCCCTGAAGACCATTCTGTTGTCTCTAACAGACATCACTGTGTGAACTAGATGTGGTCCTCGCATTTGAGAACATTGCTTGATGATTAGCCAGCATTTCCTTGGCTCCCGCAGTATTATCTGTTTATAAATTTTCTTTCATGTATTTTGCATTCCCTCAATTGCTTTGACTTCCCTGTCATGAGTTGCCTTCCCGCTTCATCAGCACTGACTCCCCTCCCACTGTGTCATATGGTTGACTATCATCTCCCCCACCCTCCAGGACCGTTAAATGCACAAAGCACAACTGGAAGTTAGATGTGAGCACCATGAAGTACACCAACCCTCCAGGGAGCTTCTGTCAGGACGAGCTGGGTAAACACTCACCCATACTTCCTGCCAGGGTGGGTTGGGGAGGGGAGCCTTTGGCAGCTTTGTTGTGATGGCTTCCAATCTCCAAGTTTTGGTTCTGGTCTGATTTTAAACTGTTAGACCTAAGGATTGATTGATAGTTTGTTTGAGACAAGGCCTTGCTTTCTCATTTATTGATCCTTTGCATTTCATCTTTGGAGAATTTCCAGCTCCTTTCTGTAAGTCCCAGTCTCTGGCCTCCATCTTTGGAGGCCCTGTCCCTGTGCACACCAAACCTTGACCCTTCTCCCGAGGAGGGGCAAGGCAGCCCACCAAAACCTTGACCACTTCCACAGTCTATTTAAACGGCTCCCCAGAAAGTCCCTGGGTGATTGTGTCTGGTTGTGTGTGTGTGTGTGTGTGTGCGTGCGTGTGTGTGTGTGTGTGAGTGTGTCTCTTGTGTTCCCCCACCACCACGTGTTCCCCCGCAACTTCCAAGTTCTCCTCAGGGATACCCGAGAGCACAGGAATTCCATTAAACCTGGATATTCTTTAACTTGGCTTGTTGTGATTTGGCTTGATTGGGATTTTTGTTTCACTAGCTCATTTATTGATTAGATACTTGATTTCTCATTCTTTAGCTTTTTTGGTTCTTTGTATATTCTAGGTACGACTCCTCTGCCAGATACATTGTAAACAAATACATCTCCTACTCTGTGGGATTTCTTCACCAAATTGCTCTAGTTGCTGGACAGAAGCTTGCTAATATTTAAGACCATGTCCTCTGTGGGTGTAGATAGCTTAACTTCTTTCTAATTTGTATGCCTTTTCTTTCATTTTCTTGTGTAGTTGCTTTATCTAAAACCTATAGGCAAAAGTGTTAAGAGAAAAACTCCTGGTTCTGTTTCTGCTCTTGCAATAAAAGCAGCTACGTGTTTCTCAGCTGTCCTTTTTCAGGTCTCCTAACAGTATCATCTAACTCATAAGAGGGTCTTTTTTTTTTCTTTTTTTTCTTTTGGTTTTTTTGAGACAGAGTTTCTCTGTAGCTTTGGAGCCTGTCCTGGAACTAGCTCTTGTAGACCAGGCTGGTCTTGAACTCACAGAAATCTGCCTGCCTCTGCCTCCCAAGTGCTGGGATTAGATTAAAGGCGTGCGCCACCACCGCCCGGCTTCAAATATCATTTCTGTATTCACTGAGATGCTCATATATCTCTCCCCTTCTGTCATCATCATTGCATTTTTCAAATATTGAATCATTCTGGCACAGAGCTCACTTGGTCATGTGTGATTCTGTTTCAGACCAATGAGGTCAGTAGTAATACCTTCATACCAAAACCAGACAAACACAGAACAAGAAAACAAAACTAAAGCTGTTGTTGGGAATTATTTAATTGTTTTTCTTATTGTTGTGACCAAGTTCCTGGCAATGAGCAATTTAAGAGAAGAGAGGTTTCTTAAACACTGCAGACCATTTAGAGGTTTTTTTGTTTTTTGTTTTTTTTCTTTTTTCCATCTGAATCTATCTTTAGTGCATATCTCTTTTTTTCTGACCACATGAGTCAAAAAAAATTTTTTTTTGCTAAGCAATATAGCTAGCTAGGATTAAAGCTGTGAATTTGATGGCTGGATCCACTCTATCCCTTAGCTTTCTAAGAGTCTAGCTTCATGGCAGAGGTACTGGTGGGAGCCATGTTTATTGTCACAACTCTGTGGTATTTCAAGGTCCCTGCCACCACCAAGAAGCATGCTATTGGCTACTCATAAACACCATTGAAGTGGTGACAAGGCCTCTTAAAAGAGCTTCAAGGTTTTGCAACTAAAGCTGAGTCAGGAAGCCTCTCTTACATGAGACATGCTTGCCTCTAGCAAACATAGCCCACCTGAGAAAGTGTTGCTACCAAGAAGCTGTGATTAACTCTGTTCTTTTGAATCTCTCAAGTTTTATGTGGATGTAATAGCCCCATGTTGGGTACCTTTTTTGGACAGAGTCTTCTGTCCAGCCCAGTCGTGCAGCCATTCAATCCCAAAGAAACACACAGAGGCCTACATTAACTATAAACTGGTTGGCTATTAGCTCAGGCTTCTTATTAGCTAACTCTTATATCTTAAATTAACCCTTAATTCTTATCTGTGCTAGCCACGTGGCTTGGTACCTTTTATTGGTGAGCATTCTCATCTTACATCCTCTGCATCTGGGTTACGACTGCAGACTCAAGAGGAGAGGTTTCTTTTGGCTCATGGTTGGAATAGGCATGTGACAGATTTTCATGAATTTTAAGCTTTCCAATGCAAGAATCCTTCTGCATGATGTCACTCATCATGTTGCCTGCCTGTAGCATCCCTCTACATGACGTCATTCATCATACTTCCTGTCTGTGGCATCCCTCTACATGACATCACTCATCATGTTTGTGGCATCCTTTTGCATGACGTCTCTCATCATGCTGCCTGTCTGTGGCGTACATCTTGTACCTGTCAGTCATCTCATCTCTCAAGTTGAACTTGAGTGACTTGAAGCTACTTCCTAGTTACCCTTCTTTTGGCTTATGTCATCAGGTTAGAAATTCCTTCCTGTATACTCTCTCAGCACCGTGACCTTCTCCCTTTCCCTGATTTCATGACACTGCAGTTGTGTGGATATGTCAAACATGCCTGGGATCTCTTGAGTTGCTGAAATGCAGCGTGAATAAGGAAGTGAGCATCATCAGTAGCTATTGTCTTGGTAGGTGCTGAGCAATCAGTTAATATTCTCTTCTGTCGTGAGTGTGATTTTGTTCCTCTATACTTGAACTATATGTTTCTATTTCAGTGATACTTTCAAAAATGTCATTTTATCACTTGCTCAGATTTATTTCTCTTTGGTTCTAGTTGTTGAAATGGATGAAAACAATGGACTTTTGCTTGTAGAACTGAATCCTCCTAATCCTTGGGACTCTAACCCCAGGTCTCCTGAAGAGTTGGCTTTTGGGGAAGTACAGGTAAGGAAATATTAAAATTATAATATTCCTAACAAAAAATAAAACTAAGATCTCATTCATACATATATTTGCATATCTTCACAACTATCTTCATAGATAGATAGATAGATAGATAGATAGATAGATAGATAGATAGAACAAAAATGATGTTTCAAAGGAAGAGCCATGTAAAACTGTTGGGAGAATTTCAGGAGCTACCCTTAGTGTCTGAACATTTTTGGGTAAGATGGTATATTAGTCAGTGCTTTGACAATAAAATACTTGAAGCTAGAACTTTATGAAGGAAATATTCTAAACCATAGTTTGAGAGCTTCAAAAGCATGGTGTTCTCAAGTGCCCAGCTCTGGCAAGTGCTTCATGGTGGAAGGACTCACAATAATGCAGGAGTGGCATGTCATACATGCAGAACAATGACTGGAAGGAGGTGCCAATTCCTTAATGAAAACCAGTTCTTGAGGGAATTGGCCAATCCTAGATCCTGTGATTCTGCAAGAACTGCATTGATCTCTTCTAAAAATCTCTGTCTCTAATTAATTAATTACCTTACACTAGGCTCCGCCTTTTAAAGACCCCATGCATTCTCAACATCCCCACCCTGGGTACCAAGTTTCAAGTACATGAACCTCTGGGGAATAAACTGCCTTCCCCCTGCAACAGATAACAAGCTGTTTAATTTTGTACCTCGTCCCGAGATCTTCTGCAAGTCTTTTGTGCATTTTCTATCTTCAGATCATGTTCCTCTAAAGGAAATACTTCAGAAGTTTGGGGAAGACAAACAATTTACCCATTCTCAGAGGACCTTGGTGCCTGCAGGGGTGGTAGGAAGATAATGTAGAGCAGAAAACCACACAGCCCAGTAAGTCAGATGCCAGTCCAGTCTGTCCAGCTGTGCTAACCCAGAAAACTAATCAGGAATCAACCAACACCCCTTGAACTTAACAGGCATGTTAAGTTCCTCGATGCTTGTCCTAACGTGTCTAACTGCTTTCATGGTCAATCCCTCGATGCGTGCTCTAAAATCTCTAACTGCTTACTCTAGAAACTGTGTTTGGAGTGGTCAGACAATAGCTAAACATGTAGGATCTGGTTTAAAGAGAGAAAAATTGGGTGCATCCATTGATTTGACACCAGGCACTAGAGGCTCCATCCTGACAGGCTGTGGAAGGAGTGGTGTTCTGTCGGGGTGTGCCTGCAGCTGTAGCTGAGTCGGAGTTGGCATGACCTTATCAAACAAGCCTCCTGAGCCTCGCACTCCTCTGCAGCTAACCAGTAACCGGATCATAGCAGGAATGTCACTCTCTTCCAACAGGTAACATATCTCACTCATGCCTGCATGGACCTCAAGTTGGGAGACAAGCGGATGGTGTTTGACCCTTGGTTAACTGGCCCTGCTTTTGCTCGAGGATGGTGGTTGCTACACGAGCCTCCATCTGACTGGCTGGAGAGGCTGTGCAAAGCAGACCTCATTTACATCAGTCACATGCACTCAGACCACCTGAGGTAATGAAGCCAAGCACCCAACTCCTAAAAGACCACAATGGCTAAGCTGGGCGGTGGTGGCACATGCCTTTAATCCCAGCACTCAGGAGGCTGAGGCAGGCAGATCTCTGTGAGTTGGAGACCAGCCTGGTCTACAAGAGCTAGTTCCAAGACAGGCTCCAAAGCTACACAGAGAAACCCTGTCTCGAAAAAAAAAAACCAAAGCAAGCAAACAAACAAAAACCCAAAACAACCAACTAAACAAAAGATACTACAATGGCTGAACTACAGGCATCAGGGGGATCTTTAGGGTTGCAGCTTTGTTTCTTAGACAGGTTCTTTACGAAGCTCAGACAGGCCTTGAACTCACTATGTAGCTGAGGATGCCCTTGAACTCCTGATCCTTATACTTCTCCTTCCAAATGCTGGGATTATAGACATGTTCCACTGTGCCCTGCTTAGAAAAAGTTTTTAGATTCTTCTGCAATCACTGCCCACCCACTCTGACTTGCCCCACCAGGACTATGGAAAAAAAGGAGAAATAAAAGTACATTTTTTTGTACATGTACCATGATTCTAATTTAAAAAGTGCTCCACAGTTTATACCCACAGGAGTATGATGGAAAAGAAAGCAGGGTGGTTGATAATCCCTTACAGACTTCCATTTTGTCCTAGCTGGAAGATGAACAGGCAGAAAGCCCGTCAGAGCAACTTTTTAGTTCAAAATTTATAGCACATATATATATATATATATATATGTATATGTATGTATATGTATATACGTATGTGTGTATATACTATATATAATATATATATATAATATATATATATATAATTTTCTTTCAGTAAAGGACCAGTGTTCTTAGCATTTGGAAAGCTGAGGCAGGAGGATCAGGAACTCAGTGCTGGTATGGGTTACATAGCAATACTGTATCAAACATGACAAACAGGTACTTTTTTTTAAATACAGGGCCAACTGAATATTTTCTGTTTTGTAAGTCATACAACACACATTGGATGTCACTCAGCCTTGCTATTGAAACAGGAGAGCCACCGGGAGTCACAAATGAGAGTCCAATAAAATTTTAGTGGCAGATACAATGTCCACATGTCATAAAATATGATTGCCTTTATCTTACATTATCCTGTAAGGCTGTGTGCAGAATCAGGAAGATGCCTGGCTCATGCTCTGCTTTGCCAAGTCCTGGCCTGTTGTCTGTGTACCCAGGCTGTCTGGATCTTTGTGTCTTAGCCGCCATGTGCTAGAATCGCCATCTTTCCCTGCTATGACCTGCTTTAGAACATCTTCCCAGTATTTTCCAATGCTAATCCCAAGTTAGCTCCGCCAGCACTCCTGTGAGTCTGCTGTGGTGCTAGTGACCCAAAGGTCCCTTCCTGCATCCGGGCAATCCAAAGGGAGGGTGAAAGCAGAACCTTCAATTCAGAAGTCACACTAAACAACAACAACAAACCTCTCTCTCTTTTTTTTTTAACGTACAAATTATTGGAAGAAGGTGGGTCATATTCTCACTCTCTGTATTTAATTATGGGTTGTGTTAATTTTTAAGCCGTGTGGAAGTTTTTGATCCCTTTTTCTCAGTCACTAATATTGAACATAGCAAGGCCCACGATGTTCTCAAGAACTTTCACTGTTTCTTCTTCTGTGACCCTGTATGATAAAGTGTTTGCCAGATGTACTTTCTAGAAAGTCCGTGCAACGGATAAAATGTTGGCTGTTGGTTGGCTGACCTCTAAATCATGTGGAACTGGAGGAAATGACTATCCTCACATATAGTCTAAAGGGAAATGGTTTAAATTTTGAACGAACTGAAACAGTAATAAATTGCTTATAACTCACTTCTTTAACTGTCTAACCCCTTGAGTGACCGCAGTACGACAAACCAAGCTCTGCTCGTTTGTTGCAATACTTTTTACCCTGAACCAGTTCGTGGAACTGCAGTTGTCTCGCCGGAAGCTTGTGGCAGCCCTGGGTGTGCATTTCATAATAACCACTGTGTGTGCTGATGATTTTATATAGCTTGCTATATTAAATGAGACTGGCGGTGGTCCGGAGATATGTGATTGCATTACACTTCATTTACAGTTGCCCAGGTCTTAGTTGCCTTCTGTTGGACAGCCCTGAATTTGGGGTAGGGTAGGTATAAGAACTTTAAATGTTATTTGGTCAAGTTACTCTTTAGCGGTGGGCCTAAAGAGCCAGTTGAGGGCTAGTGTTAGAGCCTCCTGAGGCAAAACTTTTAAACGCTAAGGACAGGGTCCTAAACACCCACTGTGTACCGATTAGCTGGGTGCTTGCCCCTGGAAACTGCTGACGCTCTGTCTCCATGGCCAAACCCTTCTCACTTGGAATCTTTCCTGGTCAGTTAATAACCTCTGAGGTCATTTCCCCCAATCCTACTGTCTGACCTTTACTTTTTGAATGAGACTTCCCTGGAATATAAAAGTGAAGGAGGAAAGAGTGTGGTGTGGCAAACAGCGCTCAAAGGAAAGTGATTTCATAACAGCGAGGATTATCAGTTAGGAAACCGCCGTGCTATTGGTTATTTTTCTGCTGTTTTCAATAAAACATTGGGACCAAAGCAGCTTATAGAAGAAACAGTTTATTTGAGGTTATAGTTCCAGAGCATTAGAGTTCACCCTGGGTGGCATGAGGAGTTGACTGTTGCCATGGTTAGAGCAGCAACATATTAAACTGGGAGCAGGAAGCAGGGAGAATGCCCTGGTGACATACTTCTTCTGAGGCCACACCTCCTAAGCCTACCCCAACTGCTATCTACTAGGGACCAAGTATTCAAATGGTCAAAACTCTGGGGACATGTTCCTTCACGCCACCACAGCTACAGAGCAGTAAATAAGCCTCCTGGGGTCATTTTCCCCCTCATCTTTATGATGCAAAATCTGTTTTCTGAACTCAGAGATTAAAGGCAAGTCAAAAGAATCCTGGAATTTTTAAATCTTTTGCTTAAAGAAAACCTGCTTTCTCCCCATTTCTCCTCCCTGACTCATAGGAATATTATCTTAGTACAGGGAATGCATACTGGCGTACACATTTTGTTTGTGTTTACAGCGTTATATTTCATTTTATATGATAGTAAGATTCTGTAGGATTATGTATTTGTCTGTAGGAGATTGTAGGCATGTGGTACCATGCCCAGATGCTAGTCTGATTCTAAAACAGAAACTATCTTCTAATGGAAGCAGTGCTAGGTTTGGCCAGAAAAATAAGTTTCAACACCAGTTTATTGTCTGTATTACTTGTACGTTTATGACTATGTTTTTTCATCTATAAAAACAAAATCCTGAGAGAGTACAATAAGAATCAAATGACCACTGGGCATGGTGAGTCACGCTCCAAATCCTAGTACTCAAAAGGCTGAGTTAGGAGGATTTTTAGGAACTCCGGGTCAGCTTGGGCTACACAATGAAACCCTATCTCAATCAAAACAAGCAACAACAACAAAACCCACAACAGAAAAAGAATTCAAATATTTGGAAACACCTATGATAGAATAGGTCCCTAGCCATTTGTTCATCCTTCTACCATACCCGACAGTGCTACATAAAAATCTCCTATGTCATGGATGCTCAAGAGAAATGCAAATTGCCTTCATGTATATAGGGAGTTCAAAAGACTCGGATGACTAGTTACAGAGCTGAGACTAGTGGAACTCCGAACATTTACCATCTCCATTAAATTTTACTGTACGGCCTCTCTGGGTCCTGCAAAGGAGAAACAAAGTCAGCGTAGCTTTCTGCCTTTGGAAAACATGGCAGTGACCCACAGGCTCCTCCTGTCTTGTGCCATGTTCTCTGTTTTACTGAGAGCTGCTACTTAGGAAAATTATGAAGACATTCATCTTGCAGCATATTCTGCATGACTCTCTCTATGACTCCCGCCATTCTTCATCCCATCCGGCCTCGCCATTCTGAGCAATGCTGCTGAGGAATGCTAGACTCACACACTTGGCTGATGTCCATTCCATGATGTATGTTCTAGCTGGGAAGTGGTGTCTCCTGAGATGTTGCCGTGACTGTGAGAAGGAACCCGTCTCTGAGCTCTCATGAGAGGCTAATTTACACTTCTTCCTTTTCAGTCAACACGTTGTTTTCTTCCTGGTGAATCCCATTTTATTTTTTTTTAACGTTTTGCTGTTTCCACCCCTCTGACTTAGTTATCCCACTCTGAAGCAGCTTTCCCAGAGACGACCAGATATTCCCATTTATGTTGGTGACACAGAAAGGCCTGTGTTTTGGAATCTTGACCAGAGTGGTGTCCGGTTAACTAACATCAACGTGGTACCATTTGGACTATGGCAACAGGTTAGAGATCCATTTTATTATGCTTTCTGAGGTGATATTTAAATGTATAGAGAGTGGCTTATATTGTCTGTACATGGAACATAGTAAATAAAATCTGTATTCAAGCTTCAATTTTGGACATAACTGCATTTGCTAAAAGATTTCCTTCCCATTTAGCAAATGTATAACATTATAAAACAGGCTAATAAATCCAGTTCTGAATAAAGTACATTTTTTCTTCCTTTCAATTTTGATTTGATTTGCCAATCTTTCTCAAAATGTCAGCCTTCTCAATATTAAATCAAGGCGGAACTGCCTGACAGAACTTTTTTTTTTTTTGTTGGATTGCAGGTTGACAGCAATCTCCGGTTCATGATCTTGATGGATGGCGTTCATCCTGAGATGGACACGTGCATTATCGTGGAGTACAAAGGTGCCTTCCCATCCTTGCAAGCAATGGAAAATGAGGCATGCCGTGGGTAGGATGGCTGCTGTCTGAAATCTTACCCTGTTCTCCTCTTCTGCCCTTGTCATTTAAGAGAACACAATATACTATGCTCTTGTCTTAGGAAAATGAACCCTTTAGATCTTTTTTTTTTCCCCCAAATGAAAGCTTGTCAGTATTTAGGAGTCTGTCATGGCAAGTGCATGGCTTTTAGCACAAGGGAACAAATATTTACATTGTTTCAATGCTATCACTAATTTATTGTTGAGTAAATGTTGAGTCCCTTTCATCATATTGCCGGGTATGGTGGTACACACCTGTGATCCCAGCAGCTAGAAGCAGGAAGAACAGGAATTGAGGGTCATCCTATGATAAACAGTCCAGGCCAGCCTGGCCTCTGTAAGACCCTGTCTCAAAGAGCAGAGCAAAGCAGAGCAAAACTAAACAAAAGGATTCAAAATCCTATCACTAGGAAACTTCACCATGAGCGAGGCATGGCCTTAGTTATGTAGTCATCATTTGGAACATAATTGTACATAGAATTTGCCAGAACTAGGGGCATCTCTGTTGACTGGGATCTGTAGCTTCAGCATCTGGAGACAGTTAGGGGAGTATTATGTGATCCACAGTGGAATCAGGCACCCAGAACCCATCCAGCCTGAGGGATAAACTTATTCACTTGGATGTCAGAACATTGTAGAACTCTAGACTCTGTCAGCTTCTTCTTTGTGTCTTGAGCTTTTTGTCTGTTTGTTTAATTTGTTTGGGTTTGGGGGGGGGACATAACAATTCTTCCATAATCAACTGAATCAGATTATATAGACTGCACCGGACAACCATGTTGGCTTGGCCATCCAAACTGTACTGTTTGAGATTTCCTGTTGTTTCTGCACAGGTCATAAAATACTCAACACTGTGGACTGCACCAGACCCAATGGGGGAAGGCTGCCTGAGAAAGTTGCCCTAATGATGAGTGATTTTGCTGGAGGAGCATCAGGCTTTCCAATGACCTTCAGCGGTGGAAAATTTACTGGTAATAATTTACATCCTAGTGATACTGAGTACTGAGTATTGGGCATGGTGCTTGGATGGGTGCCATGAGAAAAAGTACAGAGATAACTGGCATATGGTTCCTGCTCAAAGGGGCATGCGCTCTGTTACAAAGCCAGACTTAGGAACCACAGACACCAGACACTGAGGTTTCCAGCTTAGAATGCAATGGTAGAGTGTGCAGGGGATGCTGGCGCGAAGGAGCAGAGCGAGCACTTGGGGGAGGGGGAATCTACGAGGAGCTAAGAAAGACAGTCATCAAGTATCACAGTGTGGAGCCCAGGGAGGGACCAGGAAAGGATGGCATGGGTAACTCTGGATGATAGTGTGTGGGATTCAGTGCGGATACTTCCCAATGGTTCTGTGGAGTGTTCAAGGGTGGCACAGCCAGAGGAGGGGATTCTGCAGTGTGGATTCCCCACCCTGGAGCTTTCTACTCTGGACCCAAGGGTAGTGCTGGGATTTGTATGAGGGAAGTATATGTGTGAGAGAGCTTAGTTTTGATCCTTGATACAAGCCCCCAAAGTACTAATAGCTCACGATGTCGGGTAAGTGAGCGTTGTGGTGCAATGCGACCCAAATGAAGCTAGCTCCCTCGGCCAGTTTACTGCTTCCTCCTACGCTTTTGTAGCCGCTGCCTCCCAAGGTGTGTGGAGCGAAAGAGGGAACATTTTGTCCCGAAAGAGTTAAAATAGAGTTAAAGGCAAATACAGGAGATGCAAAAATATAGTTATGGAAAGTTGACTGGTATAATTCCGTGTGTATGTGTGTAATACAAATATGTGTGTACAAAGGTCTGGTATGTAAAAGATGTTTATAGTGATTATGTCAAGTTGAGTGTAATTTTTATTTTGTCTGTGTCCTTATCTTATCTACCAGATTTCAGTTTCAAGAGTAATAGAACCACACCCTGTTCTAAACCTAGATCCTGTTTAACCCTAGCCTTCCCTGACCAATTGCCTCCCAGTGTGCTCAGTTGGCCCCTTTGTCACCTGCTAGTGTCCTCAGTAACACTCCTGGTCTACCCCTGGCCCAGCTTGTCATGTTGACTACTTTTAATTCCTTGGGGCCTTCCTGTTGCTAAACTCCACATGACCAGCGATTTCCCATGTGTCTCAATTCAACTACCGTCTGTCTGTTCCCCGACAGACAGGTTCGTATGTTCCAGGGTAGGGGTGTATGGATTAGAAATGTTAGGCAGAATAGACAGAGGTATGAAAGAAACCCAGAGATATAGGAGAGCACCAGGAGAGCAACTCAGTGAATACCGAATACTGAGTCTGCCCACGTTCATTTTCCATAAGCATTTATACCTCAGTACAAAAGGGGGGGGGGAGGCAAAGACTGCTTTAACATGACACAAAGGCAACCAGAACAGTTACTTGCTCCAATACTTGAGACATCAAGTCACTATTTCCTGAGTTAAGCATTCTGATGTTTGGGCAGGATACGCAGTGAATATACCCTAGACCAAGTATCCTGTAGGCAACCACTCACTCTGTCAAACCTCTTTTAAAATGAAGGAGCAGGAATACACTTGAATTCTTCTACCTTTGGTCAGGGTGGAGTGGATCCACCTTTATGGGCCATCTTAAAGTCCGAAACACCAAGTAACCACACCCTACCTAGGTCAGGGTTTCTTGTTTGTAGCTGCACCTGTTGTCAACAACTTTGAAAGGATAAAAATAAGCTCACACTCTCTGACCTTTAGTCAAGGTGGAAGAGGGCTCACATCTGTGGGCCCCCACCTCACCCCACCCCACACAGACACTCCCTGCCTGCCTTGTCTAAGGTGACCATGCTACCCCAGCTCAGCAGACACGCCCCACCACACAGCCCCAACATACTATCCATGTCACTTTATAGAACTGCTTTATTTCCCCTTGGAAAACTGGTTTCTTTCACTAGGAAAAAGACTCCTTGGGATCATATTTCCATTTCTTGCTCATAAGAGTTACCGTCTTATTCAGTACTGTACACTTAGTACCCCCAGAGCTTCTCTGGAGCATAGACAGTGTGTAATAAACGCTGGGAGGGAGGAAGAGGAAGAGACAGCGGGAAACTGTGAGGTGTCTATCATGAGTCCCTTGACAGAGGAGGAGACGGAAGGTAGCTCACTTACTCAGTTCTGTAAGTAGTGGGCTGGGCTTTGATCCTAAGTATGACTAACAACCAAACTGGTGATTTTAGTCACTGTGAGTTGTCAGGTTACAAGAATAGAGTTCAGTTTTATAATGCACCAGTCATGTATACACTATTAAAATGTTAACAACTATAGAAGTTACAGTGTATATAGAATGGGCTTCCCTGTATTAAACTATAGGAGTTACAGTGTACGTAGAATGGGCTTCCCTGTATTAAACTATAGGAGTTACAGTGTATATAGAATGGGCTTCCCTGTATTAAACTATAGGAGTTACAGTGTATGTAGAATGGGCTTCCCTGTATTAAACTATAGGAGTTACAGTGTACGTAGAATGGGCTTCCCTGTATTAAACTATAGGAGTTACAGTGTATATAGAATGGGCTTCCCTGTATTAAACTATAGAAGTTACAGTGTACATAGAATGGGCTTCCCTGTATTAAACTATAGGAGTTACAGTGTATATAGAATGGGCTTCCCTGTATTAAACTATAGAAGTTACAGTGTACATAGAATGGGCTTCCCTGTATTAAACTATAGGAGTTACAGTGTATGTAGAATGGGCTTCCCTGTATTAAACTGAAGTCTCCAAAAATATAACAAACAAGAAGCAAGCTTGGGACCTGTGGTTGATCTCCTGGTAAATAATCAAAATTTGCTAAATCAAACTGAGAACACATCTCCATTATCACTGGGATACTTTTGCTTCTGTCTTAGTTGTCCCTCCATTTTTCACAGCATATCCCTGTCCAGTAGAGCAAGATTTAGTAAATGTTTCCATTTGTGAACCTTGGCACAAGAGAAATCTTTATGCAGCCTTGAGCATATAAGTATCTAAAATCAGGATACAAGTCAAGTATTTGTATCTTATTATTTGCTGATAATGATTTATAAACAAATTTATTTTAAAACAATTTTTGCTACACATATAATTTAGTATTTATTAAAGATGAAGTAAATGTTTATGCTTCAGAATGGATGCACGTACTTATTTACATAAAGAATTTAATCTTGGCTGAATATTTGATACAGTAGATGTGGGGTATCTCCAGCAGTTTTCAAAGTTGATTGGTATTTTGATATTCTGATCAATTCTGAGAAACCCATTCACATAAATGTGTATTACCATACAGCAGAATTATGATTAGGTCCATTTCACAAGTTTTTGGAAATTCTATCCTGATCTCGAGTCAAAATTCTTTGAATTACTGAATTCTGTGAAGCTCAAGTCAACAACTCAAACAACAATTTTAAATATCAAACACCCTAGCACGATAGAATCCAGAGAAACACTAATTTCATGCATTCTTTGGGAGGATGCTAAGAAAACATGAAGTCTTTGTTTTCCACAATTAAGCCATTCTGTTTCTATGAGAGCATAAAAGGTGGTGTGTGCGGTAAAAACACACAGTTCATAGCATGTGGTGGTTTTGAGTGTGAGCCAAGGGCACACACAATTGTGTTATGTTGAGTGATGACATGCCCAGTGCGAAGCACGCCTGGTGTGTGCTCAGAACCAAGGCTTCAGTGACATTCCATGATGAGCAGTGATGTCACAAGGCACAGAGCAGTGCCATTATGTGCTTGTTTTTTTAAAATTAAGTTTGTTGAATTCTCAGAAAACTTACAGATGTTGATTTTCTTGTGACGGCCACATTTAGTTACGCATCCTGTGTTGGGTTACAACCCAGTTTAAGAAGCCGGGAGCTAGGGCATTTACTTTCCAAGATTGATGAACGGAGAACACTAACCTCAAACATGTCCTTTCAGAGGAATGGAAAGCCCAGTTCATTAAGGCAGAAAGAAGAAAGCTTCTGAATTACAAAGCTCAGCTGGTGAAGGACCTGCAGCCTCGGATCTACTGCCCCTTTGCTGGGTATTTTGTGGAGTCTCACCCATCTGACAAGTACGACTCTGAGCTTCATTCAGTATTTTGCACTTAAGTTAGTGTCTGTCAGAATGAATAACTTTGCTATGCGTGCACTGTATAACGAGAAAAAAAAATTGTACTAATCCAAAGCACCTCTGTGGGGGTGTGGGGGTGCACGCACACGTGTTGTGTCTGTGTCTCTGTGTGTCTGTTAGTGTTTGTGGGTGGGAGTGCATGTGTATGTGTGAGGAGGTTAAGGCCTGGGAACAACCTTGGTCCTCTCACTAGCCTGGAACTTCAAAGGCTAGGCTCGCTGGCCAGTGGCGTCTCTGTCCCCTAGCACTGGGATAACAAGTGCATGCCACCAAGTCTGAGTTTCTCACGCTTGCAAGGCCAGCGCTTTCCTTACCCGTTTCTCCACCCTGATCGTCCACAACTTTCTAACCAGTTCCCAGTCAAAGCCTCTGGAGTTAGTGCAGAGAGACGCTGAAAGATCTCTCTGGATGGCAGGAGGCAGCCAGCAGTTATTAAACATGTGGCTGGAAGTCGAGTGGGGCCTTTTAACTAAGTCATCTGAACAATCCCCCTGTGGGAAAGTGAGGAAGGTTTTGTACATTTGCTGGAGAGGGTGAATGTGACAACAAGAAAGACCTTCCTGTGAGAGGAGGAGCCCATGTTTTCCTGGCTCTAAGCTCGTTCTCCACTGCTTATCAGGGTAGAGAAAGGAACGAATGAAAGAAGGAAGCATTTCACTGACCTTGCGGTTTCAGAGAGTTAGGCTTTGAGGTGGTCTGAAAGAAAATGGCCCCCATAGGGAGTGGCAATAGTATGAGGTGTGGCATTGTTGGAGTAGGTGTGGCCTTGGTGGAGGAAGAGTGTCACTGCGGGGTGGGCAGTGCAGCATAGCAGGGAGAGCTGGGAGTTTGGAAATATGCTCTCTACATCACCTGAACCCCAAATGTCTGTAAACAGGACACCATCTGAGGAATATACAAGTGTTACTGCTATTGTTATTTTCCTATGCAGTTTAAGCTAGCTTTAAACTTGTCATCCCCCTGCCTCAAACTCTCCAGTATTGAGGTTATAAACCTGTACTACCAAACCCAGATTTAAAAGTTATTTTTGGAAGTCTAGGTAATTAGTAGGCATAAAATCCTCACATAATATCAGGAATATGGAAGATTCCCAGGAAATATTTTTTCTTTTCTCTCTTCCTTTCCTTTCTTGACTCTTTACCATAGTTTAAGGGAAAGTACCGAAAACAACTTTTCTGGACAAACTAAACTAACCCTAAGGTCAGGAAAATGCCTTCGTTTCCCAGCTCAGTAGAGGATTGCAGACATGCCAGCTGCTACTTTGTATAGGGACAAGGCGATGCGGAAGGGGTTAAATCATATTCTCAAGGGTCACTTGTTCAGTCTCAAAAGGGGAACACAAGTCCAGTGTTCACAAAGGCCAATTGAGCTGGCCCTGAAACCCTGGGGAACAAAGCCTTCTTTGGGGTCATAATGCTTTCCATTCCAAGAGCACAGAGAGAAGCCTGTTGCCCCTTCTTCACTCACCTCTACTGGCTTCACCTCTTTTCCCTGTTTGCTTTTGGAGACAGAGTCTGATGCCATATCCGAGATGGCCCGGGAGTTTACAGTAATTCTTGCCTAGTTCCCAGGGACTCAGATTATGGGAAAGAGCCTCTGGACCTTGCTCTGTTGCTGTTTTCCTTTCGCTAACACTTGGTTCCAGAAAGTAGATGCAATTCTCGGAAAGTAGTTGTGCAGCCAGGGAACCCAAGTCCTGGCTTTTCAGTAGATGGTTATCTTCTACTCAAGTATCATTTGACATTGACGGACACTTGGGAGACAGAAGGCACTGGGGACGTTGTGGGGAGAACACTGATGAAAATGAGCCAGAAGACTGAGTAAACCCCGGAGCTCAGCCCCTGGCTCTGCTTTGTGTCCCTGAGCAGGAAGCCAATCCTCTGTGACTGAAGTACAGAAGAGAGCACTGCTCAGGCCCCACGCTGGTGGCTTGGTGGCACACATGTGGCCTCCTGCGGGCACACATTGAGCAGAGCTGAAAGGTCCACAGAAGCTTTGGAAGAAGAACTTAATTGAAACACAGCCTGAAGATGGTGCTTTGGAACTTACAGTGTGACCATGACCAGACTGATTACTTGTTTAAGCAAAAATCTAAACTTCCACAAATATAAACAAAAACCCAGATGTTCAAAAAATAGTTTTCAAAGGAACAGGATGTGATCCACAACGACTTAATATCAGGAAAGACAGGAAAACATGTCCTTATCAGGACATGAGGTAAGGCAGTAGATAACCAATCCCAAATGACGCAGTTGCTGGAAATATTAGAAAAACATTTCAAACATCTATAAAAGTCACGTTTCAACAAGTAATGGCCAAAACTTTTGACTGTAAAAACAGAAAGAAAGACAGAGAGAGAGAGAGAGAGAGAGAGAGAGAGAGAGAGAGAGAGGGAGGGAGGGAGAGAGGGCGGGGGAGAGGGAGAGAGAGAGAGAGAGAGAGAGAGAGAGAGAGAGAGAGAGAGAGAGGGAGAGGGAGAGGGAGAGAGGGAGAGAGGGGGGGAGAAAGAGAAAGAGAGGAGTCAAATGGGACACATGGGAGGACTTCAAGTGCCTGATGGGATTGAGAAAGGCAAGAGGAAGCAAACTTGAATATAGAGCAAGAGAAATCATCAAACCTAAGAAGAAGAAAGAAGAGATTGTGACAAACAAGAATAGTTCAGGAGACCCATGGGACAATGACAAATGTCAGGTATCCACGGAGAGGAGATTAAGGCCACGGCATACAAACAAGATGAAAAGTGAGTGGCTAGAGCCAAATCTGATAAATGGCACAAATTTAGATGCCAGAAGCACAGTAAAGTATCCAAATCAATATGAACTTGCATCAAGAGAAGCCTGGACACTTCAGAACAAATGTACCAAGAAAGAAAGATGCAGCAATATTAAATTACTTTGTTTTTTTTTTCAATCGCAGAAAACGATTCAAACAGTTGGACTACTAATCATAAAGACAGTGAATTTTAAAAATGTGTTTACAAAACAAATAGAAAAATTGGACCTAGATCTAGGGAAGAGATCACAGGGCAGCGAGTAGAAAGACATGCTCAGATGAGAGAGCTATGGTGGGCCACTGCCAGCAGATCTACCTTACAAAAACCCAAGGGAACTCCTTCAGATTAAAGAGAAGCAATTCTGAGGGGAGAACGGAAATCTAAATACCTTGACATATTTAATGGACTGCTTTCTTTCATTAGGTTCTTTAATTTGAAAGCCAAAATATAACACTGGCATAATTTTCAGTATATAGAGATGTTACAGGTTAAGTGGCATCTCTTCTAAATCCCTATGTTAAAGGACTGAGCCCTGAAGACCTCAAAATAGAATTTGCTTGAAGAGAGGGTCTGTGCAAAGGTGACCAGTTAAAATGAAGTGATGAGGTCAGACCTTAATTCAACTGATGGGTGTCCTTATTACAAGGCACAGCGTGGACATAGAGACACATGAAAGGAAGATAATATGGCGAGACAAACATAAGCTAGCCTTGGAGAGGCCACGGGACACAGTCTGTGCTCAGCCCACACAAGGAACCTGGCCTGCTGCACTGTGACATGTCCAGTGATAAGAAAAAAGTTTTCTGTTTAACTTCTGTTTTTTAAGCATCACTAGTGTGGTACTTCATTGCAGCAGTTCTGTCAAAGAGACTCAACAGAGGCAATGCATTCTAAGTAGACGTGAGAACTAGTATAGAATATTATTATTATCCCCCGAGGAGCAGGCTTATAAGGGATGTGGTTAAAAACAAATCCACAGGCAGACCAAATAGAATACCAAAAGACATGAAAATAACCCAAAAACCAAAAAGGGAGGGAACAGAGGAATGCAAATAAAATGATAGATGTGAATAAAGAAATATGGGTAATTATATTAAATATGAATTATATAGATATGTAAATGAAACCACTTGGCTAGAATTATATTGCTGAAGCTGCCAAGTTCTATGCCTTGATTAACTGGAATTTGGCCCCCTCCTTCAATTACATTTGCATTGATTTTCTGTTCTTAATAGTTTTCTTCACTGCTTAAGCTTTCCTTTAATTAATTCCTTTACACAGGCTAGGAGCTTAGCTGGGGAGGATCTTGCCCTGTGACTACTACTCCCTTCATTCCATTTAACATCACACTTTTCTTTAAACTTTTTATTCTCTTGAGCCTAACACTTGGCTCCAACATCATCTTTCCTGGTGCTCTTTGTAAACAGAGACTGCTCGTTCATTTCCCAGCTGCCCAGGACTAAATAATCAAACTGAAACTATATTAATTACAATACTGTTTGGCCAATAGCCCAAGCATATGCCTAGCTAGTAATTTTATCTTCAATTAACCCATTTCTATTAATCTGTGTATCACCATGAGGCTGTGGCTTACTGGTAAATTTCTAGTGTCCTTCTCCTTCAGCAACTAAATGGCATCTGTCTGACTCCACCTACTCTCTCTCTCTGTCTCTTCCAGCCTGGCTATATTCTGCCCTGCTAAAAGCCAAAGCAGTTTCTTTATTAACCAATGGTAATAAAACATATTCATAGCAAACAGAGGGAAATCCCACACCATCTCCCCTTTTCTGTCTAAATAAAAAGGAAGGTTTTAGCTTTAACATTGTAAAATTACATATAACAAAACAGTTACCAAACAAGAATTAAAATTACAATATTTAGTCTAATTCTGTCTGGCAAAATTAAAGAAAATATTCTATCATCTGTTTTATCTTTGTGAATCTAAAGTTTCATATCTAATTTATCTTTTACCATGACTGAGGAAACTATAACTATAACTTTCTGTCTTCAACTCCATCAAAGACCCCAGAAGAAAA
>JAQHUG010000008.1:1342126-1369764 GCA_028555095.1 Dicrostonyx torquatus
CTGTGAGCTCCAGTCAGTGAAAGACTCTTGACCCCCAAAATAAGGTTGAGAGGTTGGGGAAGACACAAATAGCAACCTCTGACCTCCACATGCACACACTCACAGGTGCACCCATGCACATGCTCATAGGTACACACATGCACACACTCACGGGTACAAATACACAAACACAGATGCACACATGCACATAATCATGGGTAAACACATGCTCACGCTCATAGGTGTACACATGCACATACTCACAGATTAACATATGCACATACTCATGGGTGCACACAAGCACACACTCATAGGAGCACACATGTACATACATGCTCACAAGTGCACCCAGGCACATGCTTACAAGTGTACATACATATTCACACACTCACAAGTGTACACATGCACATGCTCACAGATTTGCTCATGCACATGCTCATAGGTATGCACATGCTCATAGGTATACTCATGGGTGCACACATAAACATGCTCATGAGTACACACACTCATGCATTCACATATGCACATGCTCATGGGTGCATGTACACATATGCTTATTGGTACACACACTCACAGGTGTGCACACGTACATGCTTACAGGTGCACACATGCACATGCTCATAGCTGAATATATGCACATGTTCACAGGAACACACAGACA
Organism: Dicrostonyx torquatus; assembly: GCA_028555095.1. Classification (NCBI taxonomy): domain Eukaryota; kingdom Metazoa; phylum Chordata; class Mammalia; order Rodentia; family Cricetidae; genus Dicrostonyx; species Dicrostonyx torquatus. Next base: position 1,342,767 of record JAQHUG010000008.1, read on the forward strand.
TCCATCACAGGAGCACACATGCTAACAGGTGCACACATGCATATCCTCATAGGCACACACAATCATGGGTACACAACACACATGCACATGTTCATAAGTGTACACATGCACACACTCACAGGTGCACACATGCACATGCTCATAGGTGCACATACTCACAGGCACACATGCACACACTCATAGGTGCACACATGCACATGCTCACAGATGCAAGCACACACTTGTATGGGTGTGTGCACACACACAGTCACAGGTGCACATATGCACATGCTCACAGGTGAACATATGTATACATTCATGGGTGCACACATGCACATGCTCACAGGTGCACACACCCGCATAGGTGTGTGCACACACACAGTCACAGGTGCACATATGCACATGCTCACAGGTGAACATATGCACACATTCACGGGTACACACACTCATGGTGCACACATGCACACACTCACAGTTGCATACATGCACACACTCGTGCACACACACACTCATGGGTGCATACATGCACATGTTCATAGGTGCACACTTGCACATGCTCAAGGTGCACACATGTACTTACAGGTGAACATATGCATACACTAGTGGTGCAACATGTACATGCTCACAGGTGCACACATGTACATGCTTACAGGTATACTCATGCACACGATCACAGATGCACATGTTCATGAGTGCACACATGCACATACATCCTCACAGATTACACATGCACATGCTCACAGGTTCACACATGCAAATGCTAATGGGCACAGACATGCACACACTCAAGGATGCACACATGCACATACTCAGAAGTGTATACATGTACATACTCACAAGTGCACATACACACATTCTCACAGTTTCATATGTGCACATACTCACAGATGACATATGCACATACTCACGTGTGCACACATGCACATGCTCACAAGTGCACATATGCATATGTTCACAGGTGCACATATGATCATATTCACAGATGCACATATGCACATGCTTATAGATGCACACATGCACATGCTCACTGGTGCACATATGCATATGTTCACAGGTGTACATATGCACACACTCACGGGTGCAAATATGCATACACTCACGGGTGCACACATGCACATACTCACAGGTGTACACATGCACATGCTCACAGGTGTACACATGCGCACACTCACATATGCATACACTCATGGATACACTCATGCACATGCTCACAAGTGCACTTATGCACATATTTACAGGTGCACATATGCACTTACTTACGGATGCACACCTGGGTACACATATGCACCTACTCACAAGTACATATGCACAGACCCACACAGGAACTGAAATATCAGAAAGCTGCTGGGAGCAAGGACAAGGCCATGGGCGGTGACAGTGTTTCCAGGAAGGAAACACAGATGTTGGTTCATGTTCTATTTAACAGTGTGACTAAATGTCAGATCTAGAGAACCAACTTGAAGCAAAAGATGGCAAAGTCTCTTTAGCAGTAATGTCTGTGTAAGTTGCTGTCAGGTGAATCCAATGACAAATCCATTTTCTCTGGATCTCCCCTTTTCTGTCCCAACACCAATGTCAGTGTGTTGTGGAGATTGACAAGGTTACAGGTATTTTTGAGAAAGGTGGTGATGTGGAACTTGATTTGGGGGTGGCCAAGCTTTGGATTAATAGTGTAATTAAATTCTAGATCTTGAACTATAGCTCTAGTACAGTGGTAAAGTCCTTACCTTTCATGCATGAGAAAAGAGAAGAGAAAAGAGGAACCAGGCCTCAGGAAGGATTATGATTGAGGATATGTGCTCTTCTGTAATGAGTGGATTTTCAAAAAGTTTCTTGTTTCTCCTTTTCTTCCACACCCCGCTCTTCTCTCTCTCTCTCTCTCTCTCTCTCTCTCTCTCTCTCTCTCTCTCTCTCTCTCTCTCTCTCTNTGTGTGTGTGTGTGTGTGTGTGTGTGATGGTGCGTGTGGCTGCATATCACTGTGGGTGCCAGAGGTCAACCATGAGTGTCGTTCTTTAGGTGCTCTCCGCCTGTGTTTTTGAAACAGAATCTGGTATTGCTGGGCTAGCCAACCAGCACTGAGGCTGAGAGTTACAGTTTCAATGGTTTCGAGTGCACAGACTTTCCAGATTTTATTCTGAAAGCTAGAGAGAGGCCCTGGAGTCTGTCTGCAGTCTGAGCCTGTGCAGGTCATGTGATATGCAGCCTTTGCTTCCTTCTCTAGGAAGTGAATGCACTGATAGCAGCAATCTCATGAGGCCTTGCAAGACAAAGTCAGCTGGTTCATATCAAGCACTTAGAATAGTGCCTGCCGAGTAATTGTCAATCCATCTTCATTTCAGCTGATATTCAGTACGAATGTGCAATTGTGCCTATGTGTATTAGTCACTAATGGTTTCTCAAACTTAATCCAACCACCACTGGAGTGTACTTTCAAAACAAAAGATATGAACAAGTTCCTTGGTTGATTACGGACGTTAGCCCAAACATGGTCTTTATTTTTCCAAGCTGTGTGTGGAGGGGGATTGGAAAGTGAGAATAATGAGTAAACCAAAATGTTCACTCTTGCTAGCACACTCCCTGAGAATGAACTCTCTTATCTGGCAATGCTCCTATTTCCTAGGTACATTAAGGAAACAAACACTAAAAATGACCCGAACCAACTCAACAATCTTATCAAGAAAAGCAGTGACGTGATGACATGGACGCCACAACCCGGAGCTACCCTTGACCTCGGCAGGATGCTGAAGGACCCAACAGACAGGTTTGGGGGCTAATACACCTTATACAATGTTTCTAATATTAAGATAAAAGGCTCCCGACTCTTAGCAGGTCCCTATTCTGTGGTGACATTAAGTTTTGTTGACTAACATGCTAAGCTTACTTGACAAGATCTCCATCTCACGTTAGAAAGTGAGCCAGGGGATCCTAGCGCCAGGAAGGGTGCCACACACCTGCAATCCTAGCATGTAGGGGGCTGAGGCAGGAGGAGTGGGCTAGACTGCGCTAGTTGAAACCCTGACTCAAGAAAAGTAAATATAAGTCTCACTATTTAATAAAATAGACTGGTAAATATCTTTCAAATCAGACAATTTTCCCAAGCATTTCACCCTGGCTCAAGCACTTTTATCACCTGAGGGCCTTACCAGAGAGTAAAGGGAAGAGGCTGGAGAGGTGACTCGGTCATTGAGAGCACTTGCTGCTGCCCCACAGGTCCAGAGTTCAACTGCTGCCCCTGTGTAGAGAGGTTCAGAAAGCTCGTTATCACACCAGTGCAAGTTTGACCTACAAAATTAGCAGCACCTTTCAAAATATCAGACAGGAAAATCCAATTCCAAAGGGTGAGCACGGACGCCAGAGGCCTATAGTTTTGTAGCTACACATCCTGAGCCACATAGCCATAAAGTTCCCACCCAAATGTAGAAAAGCACACATTGTAGGAAGTGAGCAGCAAGCAAGTTGGTGTCGCCCTTTGCTGACTTTCCGGATATGACCAGAGCCTGGTCAGCTCTCCTTCACAGACTTCGATTGCCCTCACACGGCTCAGTCTCGCTTCCCTTCCCTCATCTCTACCACTCACTCAGGGGCTGTCCCCTGCCTCTCCCTCACAAGCCTTTGTCCATGCTAGTGCTTTTCAATTTGCTGGTCACAGCGCACTGGCTGGACATCCAACCATGTCATTGGTCATAACCAACATTTTCACTAAAAATAATTTCATCACTAGGAATAAAAACTGAGCATATTGCATGTAGTAAGGGTTTTTTTTTTTATGGATTCACTTTGCAGCCTGATGGAGACAGTTCTTAGCTGGGAGTGTTGGTGCCCATCTGTAATCTCAGCCCATAAGGAAGCAGGAGGATTGGCAAGAGTTCAAGGCCAGCCTGGTTTGTTTCAGGGTTACAGAGTGAGACCTTGCTCCCCTACCACACCCCCACACAGAACAGTTCTTACAAGAATTACAGGAAAACTGTGGGAAACCCCCCTCTTTTGTTGCTGACAAGTCGATCTTTCTAAATTGTGAAACTTAAAATTCTCTGAGAGCTCCCCAGTGCTCCAGTACGAAAGAGGACTTCTGTCCAGAGAGTGAGCATGTTTCTTGATTATCAGTTATTGCTCATCCTTCAAGAGCCTACCTTCCTCTTCAGCATCTTCTTAAAGTGCCCAGAATCATCCTCTTGTGCAGACCTTTCAATGTGTCCTAGAACAAGTGGCTGTGCTGTCATTTACAGACGTCAGAGTCACCAGCCCCCTTGATAAACGCGGACTGGGGCTCCCCTCGGGGACACTCAGATACAGTCGTGCTGAGGTAGGATCACCCCAAAGCATTCTGGGAAACAAGAGTCAGGATGGTTGCATCTCTGTGCAGACATGCTTGTAAAGGAAGGACAGGGAATCTGGGACTGTAGTCACAGAAGCTCGGTCCCAAATATTCAGCATTTTGCCATGTCTTATGGATGGTTACAAATACAGAAAAGGGAGAAAAAGAAGGAAGTGAAAGAGAAGATAGGGGAAAGGAAGGGAGGAAAAGAGAGACTGAACTTTCTTAGTCAGAGAGCGTCCTGGCAGGAGAAGGACAGGGCCTAGAACCCTGGATTTGGAGACTGAAGGAAAAGTAAGCGCACATGTGTCATCAATTCACAGGATTCATTGAAATGTCCCAATACTGGGGGCCGGAAGTGCAGAGGACATGGCCAGGAAGAAACCTTGGTTGGTCCTCATGGAGCCCTCACAGCCCTGAGTTCAGAACTGATGAGTGAAAGGAAGGAGGACGCAGGGATGCCATGTGGAGGCCAGGGTCAGCATGGCCTCCCAGACCAGGGCAATGAACCTGCCCTTCAAAGGAGGACAAAGCAAAGAAGGATCACTGTTGAACTGTGCTTCTGGAAACCCACTTCAGTTGTGTAGAGGAGAACATTCTAGTGCAGAAGCGAGACCTAGAGCTCTGGAATCGAGGAGGCCAGGGAGATAGTTATGACTTCTCAGGAAAAGATCAGTAAGACTTTGGACTGAACTTGGGCAAGGAGCTAGACAAGACTGTGTTTCAGAGCTGATACGCTTTTGGTGCCTCTATAGCCTCAGAGACAAGAGGGGCTCAAAGGGAATCTTTGAGAAGAATCTACTGTTGCCTCCAAACATTAGTAGACACGGATATGTTAGATTTCTCCTTATTATTTTCTATTATTTTCACATCCTATTATTTTCTCAAGATTCAAGGGTCCATGTCCTATATAGTGACCTTTCTCCCCCAGATGAACAGGACTTTAAGACTGTCTATTCTACCAATTGGATTTAAAGAGAAAATTGTACATCTGTCTGAAAACAGGAGTTTGATTGACAGAGCACAGTATATCACAAAATCTTATAGGCTAAAGTTTATTTATATGCTCAAATATTTACTGGGCACCACGAAGCCAGCCTTTTCCTGAAGATACGAACAAACATTTATTCACCTCCGCAGGACACCATTAATAGACCAAAGAGTCAGTTCCACCCAAGTGTAGCTTGGTGAGTCAGTGAATTCATTGGGGGTCTCTTCTACAAGCATCAGTTCCAATAGTTCCACTCATGAAAGCTGCAACCCTGGAGCTCTTAGCCCAACCCGTGGGCAGCTCTGCAAGAGTGTGCCCTCTCCCCAACTGTTGTGGATGGCTTATATAGCTTGGGGAAGGCGTCCTGTTTAGCCTTTGAGTTGTCTTAGCTTCCTGAGTCTTAGGAGCCTCCACTCCCAGCAAGAGATGTTTCCATTCCTTGTGCTGCTTTCACCAAATGCCCATGGTGATTGAGATGCAAGGGCAACTGGGTACCACATCCACAAAGTCCATACAAGCTGATCACATTCAACGTGTCCATCACTCAGTTATTTGGAGCAGAAGGGTCCAAATCAGAGACCTTGCAGCTTTGCATCTGCAGACATGCACAAGATTAGTCAATGAAATCTGACTTGGGAACCTTGCCCATTAACTAGTGAATGGAGGTGGTGTGGCTTGGCCCAGGCTGGGCCCGGAAGGCAGGCCCCCATCTTGAAACTCCTCCAGTAGGGTTTTCCTCAAAGCGTTAGTTTTGCCTTCCTTGTTTGCTGCTTGCTTTTCTAACCCTCCTCCTTTCTGTGTTTTTAAGCAAGGGCATCGTGGAACCTCCAGAAGGAACAAAAATTTACAAGGATTCTTGGGACTTTGACCCGTACCTGGAAACCTTGCACTCTGCTGTAGAAGATGAAATCTTTCTTCACTCATCCTGGATAAAAGAGTACTTCACCTGGGCTGGATTCAAGAATTACAACCTGGTGATCAGGGTATGTGCTCTTGTAATCTAGAGATCTTTGCAGTCCCCTGGTTTCCGGTTTGGTTTCTAATCAGCCCTCCAAAGGGCCCAGCAGAGGGTTGCGGAACTTCGTGAGCAGTAGCTCTCCTTTGAAACTGCAGGGCCATTAGGCACAGCTCAGTTTGACTTTTGCAGTATTTTTCTCTCTTATCACCATGCATTAAAAGTTTTTAAATCACCGTATAAGAACGGTCCTTGTAGCATTTTCATCTATTCTTTGATTTGGTTGGGTGCCTTCCCTCTCCTGCACTCCATCCTCTGTACCCTTCTGTCCCTGTGTTCCTCTTCTAGTGTACTTTATTACCCACTCCACTCCACTCCCTTGTGGTTGTCAGGAGTTTCCATTGTCTGGCATGTGAGGAATGCTTAACTGAGAGGCCAGAAGGTAGAGGCTGCTCAGAGGGAGCAGTGTAAGACTGAAGCAGCTAATGGCAACTGTGCAGAGGACCACACCCCACCCCACTTACTGTCTAGCCCCTGAGCATCAGTACCAGTCACACTTGCTCTGTTCCAAAGTTGTGGTTCTCTAGAACCTGCCTTTCTGTGCCTGCCCATGGCAATATGTCCCTTGCTTAACACCAAAGATGGTATGAACATGTGTGTTGATGGAAGACGGTGGCTCTCCCTCTCTTCTTAGGATGAGTTATTTCAAGATTAGATCATTTCTATATTTGAGGCATTCTCTTTTAATGATGTAAAAGAATAACAGGTCTAAGGCCATATTTGACTATTATAAAATGTGCTTACATTAGCTCTTGGCCTTTTTTTTGAGGAAATCACCTTTGAAACCCAAAGCTCTGAGAAACTGAATGATGTTTTGGGTAATCAGATTGAAATGAAGCTTTTAAAAACTTTTAATGAATGTATTATTTTAAATTTTAAAATGAGATTGATTTCTTATTTGCTTATTTATGTGTGTGTGTGCATGGGTGTCTGTGCTACAGCGAGAGTGTGGGGATCAGTTCCCTCCTTCACCATGTGGGTTCCAGGCACTGAACTCATGTGGTCAGCCGTGCTGTGCTGCCTCGCTGGCCCCGTGAATGTACTTCTGTTCAGCTGCGTGTGGTGTGGGGTGTAAACTATAGTGTCCCCATCTGAAAGCCTCCAGTGCTCCTTGATATCTCGATGCTCTATGCTACTGACGTTCGAGCAGCGAGAGGCAGTGGTTTTGCGGCTGTAGAAGATGAAGAGTGTAACGCTGCCAGGTCAAGAGAGAGAAAGGGGAAAAGTATAGAGGGAGGGAGGGAGACGGGAGGGTTGCATTTCAACTCACTGCTATTCTTTTAGAGTGTTTCAGATTTCCACACTCTTAGAATGTCTTAGAGACCATGACCACTGATGAACGTTCTTCCATTTGCCGCCTTGTCTTTTGCACAGATGATCGAAACAGATGAAGACTTCAACCCTTTGCCTGGAGGGTACGACTATCTGGTGGACTTTCTAGATTTGTCTTTTCCAAAAGAGAGACCAAACAGGGAGCATCCCTATGAAGAAGTGAGCATTTCCCCTGGTGGAGATCCCTACCCCTTCCTCTCCCTCTTCCTCAGCACCTTCCCCATCTCCCCACTTCTTCTGCTGTTCTATCACTTGCTTCTTCCCTTCTCCCCTCCCACCACCCCCTCTTCTGCTGACTCAGAAACACAGCTCAAAACAAGTAAGGCGTGATTTATCCTTGAGCCAACTATGAGTGACCGTGGCCTGGGAACATGAATACAGATTGTTCCAAATGACATGCTACAATATGGAAAAGACTTATGAAGCTTTTTATTTCAGAGTAAGGTAAAGTCTTAACTCAAGGGGTTTCTCAAAGGGAGCACAGGGCAGACAGTCCTAGCAAAGCGGGGAATGCTCTGCTGTAGACTTCAGGAACTATCTGATGACGTTCTTAGCTTTTGGATTGATGGAAACTCGTGATCTGCTAAGTTAATGCCTTCCAAAGGTGTTGTCTGATAGGCAACAGAATGTTGGCTCAGTCACAAAGGTAGGCAATGGGTGGCTATTAAAAGAGCTGAAGACAGCCTGAGACTATTTTGACCATCGCTTACATCTCTCCATAATCGGGAAGTTTTAATCAGCCAATCAGCCTCTCACAACTCTTACGCTGGGGTGGCTTTTCTTCCTGGGTACATCATGGTCTCTTCAGTGTCCAGCAGAACCTCAGATAGATCATCTGTAATGTGACCTTTGCTACAGCCATGCCTTTTTCAGTGTCCCCACCAAGCCAATTGTCAAAATCACAAACTAATATACAAAATGACACGCTAAAAGTTCTATTAATCCAGGGTGCACTGTGAGAGCACAAAAGGACTTGTCAGCAGGGATTCTCCTAAGGTGCCTCCAAAATAATGAAGAATTACCATTTCTCAGACCTCCGCAGGTTACCCTAGAGATCCCCTGCAGAATGTGCTTAAGTCCCAGCAAGAGCAGCTGCCTTTCTTGATCTTTCTTCCACAGCAAAGGTGTACTCCAGCAGCTATTTAAGCCTTAGGTGGCAGACATAATTTATCCCAGCAGGATAATTTATCCCAGTGGCCTAAATGGTCAGTCATGGTGGCGCATGTCTTTAATCCCAGCACTCGGGAGGCAGAGGCAGGAGGGTGTCTGTGAGTTGGAGGCAACAAAGAGCCTAAATGGTTTATATACCTCAAGTATGGAGCTAAGGAGCAGTCAAAATCTAAAGGTAGCTGCCAAACCAGGCTACACAGAAAAGCAAACAGAGTGAGCGTGGCCCAATAGTTAGGAGCTTCCCCGCTCCGTAACCATACAACCGATGCAAATGACTCAATGGAGTCTTCAAAATAAGTTCTTTGAAATGTCCCTTTTAAAATAAATCAATGACAAGAACGTAAAATAAACCAAGGACAGAACCCTGAAAGTGCCCTGGAACCCTGAAAATGTTCCAGGAACATCACATACCATAAAATCCAACAAATAGAGGCTTCTTCAAAAGCAAGGTCAGAATCCAAAACCCGTCTTCCTCTATCAGCTCATCAATATGCGTTCACAGGCAATTGGCACCCAAAGGCCAGAGGATGAGGTAACTTCCCCAGTGGGAATCTACCTCCCTCTTGCCAAGGGGTCAGTGAGCTACAAGTTTGCCTCCTGGTTAGCTTCTCCAAAGTTGTTGCCCAGTGACCTAGGTTCCCTTAACCCCTAGCACCTTAAAAGGAACTAGAAAACAAATTGACGGAAAATGAGATTTGTTTCCCACTAGGCCAGCCTGATATTTTCTTCACAGTGTTACAGTTTTATGTAGACCAGGAGACAAGCAGGAATGCGCACATGTTCACCTCAGTTGTCAAAACTGTACGGCGTCTTTTTGTGCAAGGCAGATTCCTCCAGGACACCAGGGCTTCAGCCTTTCCCTCCCCACAGTGTCGGATTCCCAAGGAAATTTGAGTAGTCTGCAACAGCAGAGGTACATCTCAGTCTCTAAGGGCACTCAGCCAGAGTCTCTAGAAAGGGAGTTGAGTCAGTGTGGACATGGCATGCTTTATTAGGCCCCAGTTACCAGCGAATCCCTTGGCATGGCTATGTGTTGTCCAGAAAGGATCCTTGGCCTTGGAGATAGGTCAAGATGGAAACGGGTGTCCATCACTGTTGAACACAATTGCTCACCATGAAACTTCAAGCAAGTTGTTTGACCTGTCTGATCTTTGATTCTCCTTCCTGTCCTACCAAGCTGCTGGATTGGGCACAGGGGAGGATCCATGAAAGCACACATTGCAGCAAAATCTCTCCACAGATTACACAGCATTAGCCATGGTTCCAGGGCCTTCTTTCTGCCACTGAGATTATTGCTGGTGTCATTGAAGTGTGGAAGTCCCTAACTGGAAAGAAGAAACAAGACCTCCATGTCCTAGATATGATGGCTGCCACATTAGTGACACCTCTCTGTCGCTCGTACCTGTCCCCCACCTCTGTGTCTCTGTCTCCGATTTTCTCTCTCATCTCTCTGTTTCTGTCTTTATCTGTCTATCTACCTAGGTCTCTCTCTGTCTCTCTATATATCTAGGTCTCTCTCTGTATCTATCTATCTATCTATCTAGGTCTCTCTGTCTATCTACCTATCTATTTATCTATCTAGGTCTATCTATCTATCTATCTATCTATCTATCTATCTATCTATCTATCTATCTATCTAGGTCTATCTGTCTATCTTTCTATCTATCTATCTAGGTCTCTCTGTCTATCTACCTATCTATCTATCTACCTACCTATCTATCTATCTATCTAGGTCTCTCTCTGTCTGTCTTTGACATAGAGTCTCTCTATATCTTATTGGCTTGGCTGGAACTCTCTGTGTAGACCTCAACTCACAGAGATCTGCTTGCCTCTTTTTTCCCCAGTACTGGGATTAAAATCTTTAATGTGCTAACATGCCTGGCTTTTAGTGAGCTATATTTTAATACACTGAGCTGCATTTTATATTAGGTTATAACTGCAGCAGAACTTACTCTATCTGATTTATGGATATAGAAAACCAAGTTTTCACTTGTGAGAAGACCCATGTGACCACCCCTTTCTTTATTCCCAACTTAGCCATACTTATCTCAAAATCTTGAGCCCAAGCCATCCTCTGCTTCAGAGTCCAGTAAGCTGTTCTGGACCGAGCACTGTGGCAAACATTTCGTAAATATTGTGAGCCGGCATCATTGTTTGCCCCATTCTATGTTGCAATGCCAAGGCCATCCAAGCCAATACACCTTAGTGTCCAATCTGAACAGCAGCGCTTGTGGGCTTTGTGCAGTGGTGACAAGCTTCATGCAAGGTTCACGTGCTGTGTGTTCAGAACTAAGGCTGCAATGGGGCCATGTAATAGACCTCAGGCAAGTGCAGCTAGAAGCTCCTCAGATTCATTCCATTTGAGTTTTATGGAAGTTTTGTTCACTGCACACACAGAAACATCTTAGCGTTGCTGAGTGTTTCCACAACACCTCCATCCAGGTAGGTGGCCCTTCCTGCTGAAGGAGTACCATGGCTCACAGTGTCCGGGACCAACTTCAGCAGAGAAGAGGGGCTGGGATGTCTGGAAGGTGAACTGAGAACATGAACGCAGGATTCTGGTGCAAACTGGAGGCTATCAGCTGCAGGGTAGGACTTTTTCTTTCTTTTTTTAATCTGTCTTTTTTTTTTGTCCTGAGTTTTAAATCTCAGTCTTTTATTGTAAATTTTATATAAGGAAAATGATTTTTTTGTCACAGGTTAATTATTACAGACACACTGGGCAAAGCAGTTTAGGAGAAGTATAAAGATTTTTTTTTGAAATTAGAAAGAACATCGTTATTTATTATGACATTTTTTAGTTTTTAAGCCCCATAGCCATTACATTTTTAATTTTTAGCTTAATTAATCATAAAGCAACTTTTGAGACTTTTGCCTCAGAGGCTAACTACTTGCAGTTTATAGAAACATAGTTTAGTGGGATTTACTCCATTGTCCTACCTTTTTTATTGCTGTTTTTTTACAATTTTAATTTTGTTTTATAAGGCCATGGGCAGTCAGCCTTAAAGCCCTAGGTTTTTTAGAAACATTATTATAGTCAAGGTTTTTTTTCATTTTAGTATAATTCTTTTGCCAAGTTTTATAATCAGGCAGAGAACAATTTCTGCATTTTCCCCAAATTTCCCCAATTCTTTCATCAGTCAGGTTTTTTCCTGTGGCCTGCTTTACAGTTTTAATGCCTGCCCACTCTATCAGATCAGGAGGACTCATATTATCGTGCAGCTCATCCACAGTTTCAGAAGCCACTGGTGTGGAAGGAGAAAAAGAACCTGAAGAACAAGTGCACAAGTAGAATCGCTATAACCAGAATCATCTGTAGCATTGCCAAGCCCGTATGCAGACGCCATAGAAGCGGTCCTCGGGGCACATAGGTGTTCTCTCCTTGGTTCTCAAGTAACAGGCTCCTTTAGCTGCCACTGGGTTGCCTGGAGGGAGCTGCTTCCTGCATCTCAGGAACCACACGTGGAGGGGGCTATGCTTTGCCATTTAAGAAGTTGGACTTGAAACTGTACCCAATCTCATGCACTTCGTGTTTATATAAATCCCTTTTCATGTCCCCTACTGCCATTACTAATCCTGTGTAACAGGGAAAAGTCTGGTGGCACATGCCTGTGAATCCTAGCTGTTGTCATACTAAAGCAGGAGGATGGTGAATTTGAAGCAATCCAAGGCTACACAGTGAGGCCCTGGCAAACAAACAACAAAAGAGGGAAGGAAAAGAGGGAGGGGTGGGGGCGCACGCGCATGTACGCCCACGCATACACTCACACACACAGTGGGTGAGGATGCCTAGCAGATTTCAGGTCACAGAGCTAGTCAACACAGGACTGAGACCAAAGCCATTTCAGCTTGTCCCTAACCCTGTGTCCTTTTGTCCACCAACTCCAGTTTCTGCTACAGGGATTCCTTAAGGACTTTAACCACCTGATAGAAGGCGGTTCTGGTCATTGGCACTTGGACACACACTTGCTGCCATGAACTGTGAGGCTCTGGCCGGCCTCTGAGTTTCAGGCAGAGGCTGACATGTGCTGCTTTGGGAGTGATGGGAATATATCATTTTCTAAGCCCTCACTGCCTCATTTTAAGTGTTTTCTGTTCATAGGCTCTCTTGTTTGTCACCACAATCCTATGAGGAATGTCACTGTTGATCTTCCTTTTATAGATAAGGAAACCGAGACAATAGTTTCTAAAGCACAAAGCTGGACCCGGATTTGAGCTTTGATCTGGTCAGCTGGCCCATCTTCTAATCTGTATGTGCTCTGCTTTTCACTCCATTCCCATGCTCCCAGCTCGCTCCGTCTGTTGTCAACCTGTGATCGTCATCCAGGCTTCTCTCCTTCCTTCGCTCCTCTCTGCCAGCACTGGCAGCTACTGCCCCTAAGGACGCGTGTGAATGAGCTCTCACACACCAGAGCCACCCAGACGACTACTGTGCTTTCATTTCAGATCCGCAGCCGTGTGGATGTCATCAGGTACGTGGTGAAGCACGGCCTGCTGTGGGATGACCTGTACATTGGATTCCAGACCCGGTTGCAGAGGGATCCTGATATATACCATCACCTGTAAGCCTGCAAGTGCTTTTGATGCCCTGGAGCCACAGGAGTGGGGGAGAACAGGGGCATGGGGGGCATGACAGTGAGCAGGGGAGGAACACGGGGGCATGGCAGTGGTGGGGAGAAGCACAGGGGCGTGGGGAGTAAGGGGAGGGTATGGCGGCAGGCGGGGTGGGGAGGAGCGGGGATAAAGAGAAGTTGAGTCAACCTCTGTGTCCTACTAGCACAGATAGGCAGATAGGAGAGGCCCCTTTTTCTCTGTGTTTTTAACACAGGATGTAGCCTGGGCTGAACTCATGAAAAGCTCTACTTCACCCTCCCTTACAGGCTGGGGTTAGGGTTACAGGAATGTACCATCATGCCTGGCATTTTGACAAGAAACTTGAGCTCAGTGTTTTATGGACTGGGTGGTTTACAGGAATGGCCCACTGTGTTTGTGTTTGTTTGTACTTATAAACGGCGTATCTATTTAAGGTCTTCTTTAGAATCTCAGAAGGACCAATTTCCTGCCTCTACATGCACAAGATCAAAGAGAAGGTGGTCCTATTATCACCACTGAGCCTCTGAAAAGCTGCAATAATTTCCTTTTTAAAATTCCTATTCTGGTAAAGGTTCCTGTCGTTAAGCCTACTGACCCGAGTTCACTGCCAGGGAGACCCATGCGGTGGAAGGGGAGAGATGACTGGAAGGTGTTCTCTGGCCTCCATATGCACACCATGCACACATGCATGCGTCACGTATGCGTGGAGGCACACACAAAATAAATTAAAATAGAATTTAAAAATTAGACTGTCTAAGTAAAGCCTTTTAACTGGTGGGTTGCAATTATAGTCACTTTTTTTAAAACTTATTTTCATTTTAACTTTGGTTTTCTTTGTTTGTTTAGTTGGTTGGTTGTGACAGGTCTTCACTCTAGCCCAGATCAGCTTGGTCTTCACTGTCCCTAAACCTACCATGATCCTCCTGGCTCAACTTCCCACATGTTGCATCACCTTATTCAGCTCCCCACCACCACTTAAGGTCTTAAAACCATATTTTAAAATGTAACAAGTGTAGAAGTATGTGTCTGTTATAGTCATTATGGTTTCACAAGCCCCTACTGAGAAACCCATTTCCTGCCCTTCCCTCCACGCTCTCTCTGGTGACTCTTGATAAAAGGCCTTGTGTCTTCCTGGCCTATCTCTGGGCATGCCCACATTTCTGTTGACTATCTTTGTCTTCCGTAACATGCCACAGACTGTTGGGAGGGTGTTACCACAGTATCTCAGTGCCACAGCAGTTAGACATTCCGCAGCTTCATCAGACTATCCCAGCCACAACCCTGAGGTGGATTTTCTGTCCGTCTTCTTTCTCTTGGAGTTGGGATATCCGAGTTTTCTCCAACAGAGCCCATGTAACTAGTGTTGCAGAGCAAGAGCCCAGGACACCCCACACCTCTTCCACCTCCAAACCTCCGTCTCGATACGCTCATGGGGGGAAAAGTCACAATGGTTCCTTTGTGAGTACATGTGTAAACATGCATGTGCTCACAGTGCGCATGTGGAGGTCATAGAACACTCAGTGTGACTGTGTAAAGAACAGCCAGGTAGAGGGTACCAGTGGCTCAAATCATCTTCAGGAGACTGTCAGGAGTTTAAATAGGGGGAAGAATTGGCAGGGTGGACATGTGCGTCGTCAGGTACTCCTGGCCACGCTGTGGTCTGGCTGGGCTGTAACTTCAGCTCTGCTTCTGTACTGTGGGATAGTGGACAGAAGTCCTTACTACTGCCATCACTTCAGGGAATGAGCCAGTTCCTTCAAGGCAGTCACTTCCTTTTCAGCTGCAGCCTCACCACCTAAGTGGACTGTTGTCCTCATGGTGAGGTACAGAGGTCTGTTCTGGGGGGCTTTGCTCTTTCTGGCATCCAAGGTGACCATGGTTTAGGACAGTGAAGTATCGTTGGGTCTTCAGCACTGAAGCAGGGTGAGCTAGGTCAGGCAGTCAGACAGCCCTTAGTCATTTGCGTGTCTGTGCAGAGCCAAGCAGGAGTCTGAGCTGCCGTGAAGAAGACGGACACAGAGTGAAGGCGGAGGTGCCAGCCTCACACTCTGCTTGAGTTGCCTTGTGGGCCCAAGTGAGAGGTCAGAGTTTTTGAGCGCGAGCAGCTCCTAAGCACCTGCTGTGCCTAAACCCCGACTTCTTGTTCTGGGGGGAAAAAGAGAGAATGTGGCTGTTTCTGGGAGATATCATTTCTGTATAAAATAATTCACCTTGGAGTCATCTCAGATATGGATGCTGACGCTCTCGTGTGTCATTCAGATGGTTTTATTGTTGTTGGCTTTGTTTTGTAGGAGTTGAAACAGGATCTCACACAGCCCAGGCTGGATTCCAATCCACTGTGTGGCTGATAATGAGCTTGAACTGGTGACTCTCTTGCCTCTACCTTTCAAGTGCTAGGGTTACAGGCATGACCCTTTGCCACCTCTGGCTTATGTTGTGTTTTGAGAACAAAGATCATGAGTACAAAAGGATGCCCTGATGAGTTCTGAGAAGCAGCCACAGGCCTATTTAACGGTTGCTCTTAAAATAGGATCTGTGGATCTGTTAAATATTTTTATCATAAAAAATAATACATATTTATGGTCAAAGTTTTGAAAAAATTAGTTTAAAATATAAAAAATTGATACAAGAAATACTCCTTACTTGGAACAATTTGTGTTTGGTATCTAGTTAATCATTATTTTTGTATTTCCAAACACACTGTGACTTTTTCCCAATGTGGACGATGCTGGCCTCATTCTTGCACAGCGTGGTCATCCGTTGTTCCCACATCACTGCATATTTTCTCACATGGTTATCTTAATGGCTGCCTGCCTGAATCCATACCCCGGGATTCAGACTTCACTTAATAATCTTTAGCCATTGAACCTTTTCTAACTTTTCACCATTTGAAATAGTGGTTCAATGAATCGTGTGTGTGTCTTTTGGCATGTTCTCGGCTTCCCTTCAGGGGAGTTCTTGGGTGTGCCGTTAGTGAGTCTAGGTTCCCAGTCAACCAGACCATTCTTCAGGAGGCAGGTTCTCCTTCCTACATCCAAGGGGACATGCTCACTTTCACTAACACCCCATCCTGATGCTTTTGTGTCTTATATGAATGCAACCTTCACTAATGAGAATTCCTTAAAGTGGAGCTTATTGTAAAAAGGCAGATGGCCATCATGTTTTAAGGGACTCTGAGAACTCTCAGATGCACCAGCCACTGAAGCAGCAGGATGACACTGTTTTCTTGGAGGCGCTGAGACCAGGCACCAAAGAAATCCTGGCCAAGCAAAAGGTATCGACGTTTGAAGCCTGTGTCTCCCTGTTTTGTTTCTTGCAGGTTTTGGAATCATTTTCAGATAAAACTCCCTCTGACACCACCCAACTGGAAGTCATTCCTAATCCACTGTGATTAGGCAGGACCTGGCATGTCCCAGGTAAGCACCTTGTGGGACTGGTAGAAAACCTAGCTATGTATCCAATAGTGTTCACTTTTTCACCTAAACTCCAGAAAACCTGACTTCCAGGGGATCATGAAAGAGAGATGATATGAAAACACTGAGGGGTAAAAATAAGTATGTAGGACAGCCAGTGAAGCCCTTCTCAAAGTCCAAGGACTCATTGGAAGGTGGGAGGTGCCACACAGAGTGCTGCAGAAAACAGTGTTTCAGAAACAATTCCTGTCCATAATGCCCTCTTCTGGCTTGCAGGCAGACATGCAGGCAGAACACTGCATACGTAATAAATCTTAAAAAAAAAAAAAAAAAAAGTATCAGCGTCTTCTCCAGGCAGAGTAAGAATCAAATCAGAATATCTTTGACATCCCACTCAGGGGTCAAGTTTCATGGCTCATGTTGTGGTTGCACACAGAGCACTGGGCTGGGTCTTCTCAGTTGTGAGTCTAAGCAGGGAGGCACAGAAAATCCCACCGCTACAGCTCCATGAATGCTGGGAATGCCGAGCAGAGGAAGATGGCTTTGAGATGAGCAGGGGGAGCACAGGACCAAGGGCTGGGAGACTTGGAGAGCTGATGCAGGAGGACCTATAAGAAATAACACTCTGGGTCAAAAACCCAGGGGCTGGTGAAGCTCAGTTGTGGAGGACTTGCTTAGCACACCTGAGGCTCTGGGTTTGATCTCCAGCACCGTGGGGAAGTAGAATATTGGGCAAAGCTTTGAATAGATCTTAAAAGAGGCAGGATGGCAGGATAATATTCTAGTCAGAAAGGATGGGTGAAGTTAAAAGGTAGAAGAAGGCAAAGTGGGTGTGAACAATGATGTGGCCCCTCCGTGTGGTGGAAGGGACAATGAAAGCCAAGAAGGCTCAGCGAAGGCAGCACACAGCTCCACAGCAGGGAAAGCAGGTGGCTTAAAAGGCCGGTGGACAGTACCGAGGCCCGAGAGATGGAGCAGTTTTGAAAGACAAGTTCAAGGTGTGGACGTGTAAGTGCCTGGATGTGGGGGAACAAAGGCTCAGGCAGTGTGAGCCAAGCCTTTGAGTGCACTGAAGGTTGACTTATCAGGGATCCTAGTTTGCTTTACATTGCTGTGATAAATTCCATGACCAAAAGCATCTTGGGAGGAAAGGGTTTGCATCATCTTACAGTCCTCTCCTTCATGAAAGGAGGCAGGAACTGAAATGGAGGCCATGGAGAGACACTGCTTACTGGCTGGCAGGCCATGGCTTGCTAGCCTGCTTTCATAAACCCCAGGAACACTACCTAGGTGTTCCACCTTCCAAAGAGGGCTGAGACCTTCCACATCAATCATTGATCAAGAAAAGGCCCTACAAACATGTCCACAGGCAATTGCTCAATTGAGATTCCTTCTTCCAAGATATGCCTAGGTTTGTATCAAGTTGGCAAAAAAAAAAAACCAACCAAACAACAACAACAACAAAAAAAACAGTGCATCAAGGAAGCAATAAGATATAGTTGTCAGCACCTCATGCTTGCTGTGTGCCATACAATAATAGCATTTACAACACAGGGGGGCCACCTCACATACTGCTCAGGAGAGCCATGTGACTCCCAGAAAGATCCTGGGTAAGTCACAAGAAGTTAGAAATAGCTTCATTGCAGTTGACAGTCCAGGCTTAGAAGCTACCTTACCTTAAAGCAGCTGTATAGCTTGAACTGAAGAATAAGGATGCAGCACAATGGAAAGGTATTAGAATGGGACACAACACTATGTGTTAGCTTCTTTTCTTATAGCTGGGAGAAAGTAACTGACAAAGGCAACTGAGAGATGGAAGAGTTTACTTTAGCTCGCGGTTTCAGGGGGACCAGACAGTCATGGTAGGGAAGGCATGGCAGTCGGAACAGTGGCTGGCTGGTCACATTGCCTTCCCAGCCAGGAAGCAGAGAGAGACAAATGTGTTCAGAAATGGCAAACAATGCACCAAATTTAAGGAGTTGCTCTTACTTCTTGAGCACAGCAGTTTACACCAAAGAGGACATGTTTGAGAGATGCTCACGTATCTGCCTTTTGTGGACCACTATTTTACTGAGGCTGAAAATAGGATTTGGTGGTACAGCTTGTGCTTAAAGTGCATGAGACCCTGGGTTCCATTCTCAGTACACCCCAAATTCATCCCATCTACAACTCCTGTGCAAGAAGAACCAGGAAAAACCAGTAAGAATGAGTTCTGTGTGGAAAATAAAGCCAAACACAAGGAAATGTGAATCCAACATAGAAGGAGCAGGAAGGAGAAAAACCACAAGACACCAACAGCAGAAAGGAAGGGAGCAAAAGAAGGATGGTAGGCTAGGAGGATGTGGAGGAAGAATGGGAGAGTAGGAGAAAGTGGGCAGGAGGAAGGGCTGCTGGAGTTAAAGATGAATGTGAAATACAGCCACTTGTTCTCTGACAGATTAATCCCACAGACAGCTGCGTGAAGACTGTTTCCAGAGAGAGTTGTGGACATCATCTGGTTCCAGACACAAGCCTGGGAGGCGCCCTAAAACTCATCTCACTGGGACTGGAATGACTTTGATTCTGTTATGAAACCTGTCAATTAATGGAGCCTGGAAGTTCTAATAGTTAGATAGATCTTTGGCTGAGGGATGATACAGCATTTGTTAATAATCTTATAGAAAATGCACTTTAAAAATCAATAGAAAATAAGAATTTATGTCTTCAAAATAACAACAGCAAAAACCCACAAAAGAACTCCTTTTAGGACTCTTAAAAATCTTATTTCAATGTTTAAAATAGGCAACTAAATTGCCTGTGAGTGTTTTCTGTCTATTTTTATAAAATTTATGATTATTTCAGATGTATAAATTGGTTTGTAAGAAACTGTAAATGTTACCCAAGGTTCTACTTTACATGTTGATTTTCTAATATTCCTCCACCTACTGTCGGTATGATCAAGTGCCCTTCTTATCACCTACCTCTTGAGAGTGACCTCAGAATTGTTTCCTAACACTCATCAATGGAAGACTGCCAATCTCCTTCTCCCAGGAACCAGCACAAATGATAGATTATTCTTGGTTATATCACACTAGGAAAAATAGAAATGCTTGGAGATCAGAAATTTGGACTTTGTGATTTATTCTGTATAGTAAATTGTCAGTTACTACTAAAATAATGCAATGTTTGTCAAAACAGATGTTCAAATGTATATGGTGGGCAAATAAAAGATTATTTTGAAGCAGAAATTTGTCTTCTCACTCTGTAGCCCAGGCCGATCTCAAATGCAGCAATTCTGCTTCCGTCTTCCGCTGAAGACTGAGGTTCCAGGAGTCATCATGCTCAACTACAATCTGTAACTTGGAATAAAAGAACTTGCCTTTCTATTGGACTCTTAGAAACGGTACTTTCAAGGTCATTTTAGCTCTTTTCCTGATGTCCCAACTGAACAACCCCTACGGTCTCTGGTATGAGACTTCCTTGTCTCTGGAGACAGACGATGATGATCCCCCTCATAATGTCACGAAGACAAATCAAAGTAGTATTCTACTAAAGGAAATAAAGGAACTGACTTTACTTATGGAGCAAGGTGTAACTGGAGGCTTTGCTTTTGTTTCCTGGCTACCTAATCCTGAGTAATTATACTGAAATTTATAGTAATTACAAACTGCTTGGCCTATTAGCTCAGGCTTATTATTGACCAGCTCTTACAACATAAACTAACCCATTTTTATTATGATATATTTTTCCATGAGGCTTGTGGCTTGTTACTTTCCATCTTGCTTCTCTGGTAGCTGCTTGTGTTTTTCTCAACTCCATCTTCTTCCTCTACCTCTACTTGGGTTTCCTGCCTAGCTATATTCTACCCTGCCAAAGGCCAAAGCAGCTTCTTTATTAACCAATAGTAATAAAACATATTCACAGCACACAAAGGGGTATTCCACATCAACAAGGTTAGAATCTTCTTACAGGGTCATAGGAGAACTCAAAACAGCCACACTAGAAAGTCTCCACCCAGTACGGATGATGCTGCATGGAGGTCTCATGTGTCTCCTCCTTTCCCTAGCCTTTGTCCAATTCTATATAGCTAGCACCTTCCAAGATCCAAAGGCAGGATGTAATTAGGGCAGAATTATATACAAATAGCTGTGCTGTGTGGCTGTAATCTAGGTGAGAGTCCAGTGTCCAGCCCCTCCGGTTCACTGACCCAACACCCCTTACTCCTATCTCATCACTTCCTGATCCATCTTTGTGTGCATTCCCAGCAGCACCTGCTCTCCCCTCTCCTAGTATCTCAAAGCTCACTTTCACTGCTTTACAGAGAATGCCCTGAGGCTGCCTCTGTCTGTTGTCCTCACAGCCACTCTGATAGCAGACCCAGTCATCAGCACCTTTAAAGGACATCAGATCCGAGCCCTTCCCTGCTATTGACAGACATCTGGAGAGGAAGGAAATCCTGCATGGGGCTGGCTTGCTTCTCATTTTAGAGAAATTCATGGGAAGCCACTCTGCTAGGCAGCCTTCCTGGGAGGTACCCCATGGGCTGCACAATCTTAGGGTGAAGGCATCCTATGCTAGGGAAGGCCAGCTGCTAAGTACTCAGTTTGTCTGGTCATGTAAGACCCTAACTCTGAAGAAACCGTGCCTTAGGGATGGGAGGAGATAGTATTCTTTGTCTAGAGCACAGTGGCCTACTCTGCCCCGCTTACCTTAAACTTTGTGCCAGCAGGCGAAGAAGATTGATTTTATTTTGCACAGCAGCCAGCACAGGGTGGGCTGCAGCCAAGAAGCACTCAGTTGATAACTGACAGGGACTTGAAAGTCTCTTTTCTGTGTCATAGCCAACAAAACACCTGAGAACAGCCTAACAGGAAGAATTAATTATTTTGGCTCAGGGTTTCAGAGGCTTTGGCCCATTGTCACATGACCCCATGCACCAGGCAGAGCATCATGGTGGTGGGAGCATGTCCTGGAGAAGCTTTCTACCTGACCAGAAATCTGAAGAGGGCCGTGACAGGAAGAGGCCAGGACAAGACATAACTGCCAAGGACAGTCCCATCCAACTAACCAGAGAGTTCCACCACCTCCTAACAGCCTATTCAAAATCTGAATCCAAGTTGAATGTAGAAGGCTGAGGCAGGAGAATTGTCATGATTTTGAGGACAGACTTGGTTACCATAATGAGTTTCAAGCCAGCAGGTGCTGCACTGAATCCACCAATGAATTAAACCACTTATTAGGTCAGACTCTTCATAGTCTAATTATGTATAAGGCTTGCTTTACTCATCTAGGCATTCATAATCTAGAGTTGGCCATCAGGGATGAGCCCTCGCTTATAGGTGGAATGCATGTTGTATGCTCAAGTGACAACTAAAAGAATAGTAAGGAGTCACCAAGGGAGGAGAGGAACAGCAGCATGAATGTAAAACAGCACAAAGGAAGCCAACAGAAAGCAAAGGTTACCCGGGAGGAGAGATGTCTTAGGGGAAGCAAACATTTCAGGCTCTTAGGGTGTGAATGTCTCCACCAAAGTCACGGCTCATTTTAATCCTCCCTGGGAAGTTCTAGGAGGTGGACAATTAAGAGACGACCATTTGGGGGTGAATGGGGTGAGGGTAGGTGGGCTGTCACAGCAGTGACCTTGTTGTGCTGCAGCTCTCACTGGCCCTTGCTCTATCCCCGGTGATGCTCTGCCATGCCATGGCCAATCAGGAGGCCTTTACCAGTACCAAGCAGATGCAGGTGCTGAGAAGCAAGCTTAATTTACCTCTTTTCTTTACAAGGTACTCAGGATGCAAGATGTGTCCAACAGGAAAATGAATGAATGTGTTCCGCCCTAGAAATAAATAAGAAAAGTTGCAGGATTATCTCAGTAAAAGTCGAACGGTATGTGGTGAGTCGTTTTCATGTCTCTTGGTGGAATTAAAAGGAAAGTCTCCTTTTTAATAATGATATATAGGAAGGATTGTTCAAAACAAGAAAGAGAGAGAGAGAAAGCAGTTCTTTATCCTCTTGCCTCTTCCCCAGAGCTGCTTTATAAACATTTGCCACCAATGTGTCACCCACGGGTGCCTTCTTTAGGACAGAGAGCTGCAGAGCCATGGAGAAAGCACAGTTTAAATAAACAGCTCTGGGTGACTTGGAGGATAAGGGTGGATAGGACAGGGACTCCCTACTAACCTGGATAGCAGCAGGTGTTTTCTTGAATATGAATGGAACATGTCACTTCCAGAAAAACAAAATGACAGCATTTCTGGGACGTAGTAATTTTTACAAAAGTAAAAATCTGAGCCCTGAAAGCCACCTCCGGTGACAGTGTGGTGTACAGTAGCACGGTATGTCCTAGCTTCCTAGTAGAGACACTGTAGACAGTAGCACGCACCATGGAGACTGGAAATGGCTCGTTCCATCCTATTGGCACAGCTATCAGTTCCCATATAAAGGTCTGCTGTGCGCTTGGATTCATAGTGTGTTCTGAACATAAGAAATATGGTTTCCCTTGTTGTTCTCCTTTATCCAAACTTCCCAGGCAGTCATTTATCATTTGTTCATTCATTTATGAGTTTGTCTATGTAACCCAGGCTATCCTTGAACTCCAGATCCTCATGCCCCATCCTCTCACATGCAGGGATTCACATATGGACCGCCATACCCCTTTTCAAAGTTATTGCATATCTTTCTAGAAATTTAAAATGAGTTTATCTTATTATGACTAATCTTTGAAAACCGTGGGCCAGTGGGATGGTTAGTGAGTCAAGCCTTGCTGCCAAGCCTGGTTACCCGAGTCTAATCCCTGGAACCAACTTGGTGGGGGGGGGGAAGAAACGACTCCTGAACATTGTTCTCTGACCTCCACATGTGCACCTTGATTTGAGTGCATAACACATGCACACATGCGCGCGCGCACGCGCACACACACACATACATCCCTTGTCAAAAATTTTAAAAGACATACGTAACAGAAAAATTATTATTAGCAACTGTTTCCAATCTCCATGAACCTAGATTAAGGATCTGAGAGTGTGGTAAGGGAAGTAAGGAGGCAGGGATTTCTGGAGAGAAGGCACTGGAGAAGAACACCCACAGACATGGTATTTTAGTCAGGGTTCTTTAGAGGAGCAGAACCAAGAAATGAATATATATATATATATATATATATATACATACAGATATGTGTGTGATATTGTGATATATGTGTGTGAGATATATATGTGTGTGTATATATACATATATATGTATGTGTATATATACATATATATACATATATATACACATACACACACACACACACACACACACACACACACATATATATATATATATCAATGACCAAACCACATCTGAGATGCTCAGAACCTTGACTGGATCCTTTAGGTTGAGCCTCAACTGTCCAGGTTAGTCTCAGAATAGAAGTCTCTCCCAGAAGGGTGGTGACTGATAATCACTCAGTCCACAGGCAGGGTGTCTCAGTGGCCACAATCTGGTTCTGGGAACCAAAGGCTCTGGGAGAGCACTGGCCCGCTCCACAAGGAAAGCATGGGAACGCTGGCTCTACCTGCAGCTGGTTCTACGGACAGCAGAAATAACAGAACACACGCTACTCTGCGGCGAGGGGGAGGTCACGCAAACGAAAGGTGGCATGATTTTCCTTCTGAAATACCCCTTCGAATCTGGGCTCTTTCCTAATTTGTGGCAAGTTAACACTAAAACCAGCCATGATATGGGGCAGTCCCATAAACTCTTTGTGGGGGTCTACACAGTTCATGTCCTCTGGTGGTGAAAAGACAGTTTGCCGCTAAATCGCATGCTATGCAAAAGTGAAGTTATGTGCGTAAGTGTGCTCACAGACTTCTCTGTGGGTGTGCATTTGTGTGTGCACATGTCCGTGTCTCTGTGAACACAAGCATGTGTGGTGTCTCAGTGGAAGACGCTTCACAGTGCAGTGGTCTGTTAACAGGCAAATGAGCTCCTCTCCACCTTGCATTGTGTTATGGATGTCATATATTATAATTCCATCTGCATCTCAAATGCCTTAGAAATGCCTGTGTCTGTTCTGTAACTGGTGAAGCGAAAACATTAGTGCGCCCAGTATGGACTCTCAAGGCCACCACTAACTTACCTGAAATATTTCTATTACCATCTTTCCATTTCTATTTTTGCCTGCTTAGGTAAAGGTATTTCATTTGTACTGCTTAGGCATTTCTTCATAGTCACATTTTTTTTGTGTGTGGGACTAACTACATGCTAAAATAATTCCGGGAAAGCCAGACATGGCTTAGTGTTTAACAGTACTTGTTATTATTGCAGAGGGCCTGGGTTCAATTCCCAGCACTCACACAGTGGCTTAAAACATCTGTACCTCCAGTTCCAGGGGATGTGATGCCTTCTTCTGACCTCTGCAGGTACCAGGAATGCATGTGGTAAACATACATGCATCCATGCAGGCAAAATACTCATGCACATAACGTTTTTAAATTTTAATTAAAAAAATTACTTGGGTGGTGGTTGGGAAAACAGCTCATTTGGTAACGTGCTTGTTGAACAAACATGAGAATCTGTGTGCACCAGCAACAGGATTCATGTGGAAAAACCAGGCTGAGCGGCATGCACTGGTTACCAGAGGAGCAAGGTGGAGACAGGCGGATCCTGGGATTTATGACCCAGTCAGCCTTGCGTACATGGCAAGCCCCAGGTCACTATGCACCCCATCTCAAAGAGCAATGTGGATAACTCCTGAAGAACAACTCCCAAGGCTGATCTCAACATTTATGCACTCCAGGTCCCAAACCCTGGGAACAGTGACACACACACAATGGGTAGATCGTTCCTCTCAATCAATATAATCAGGATGATCCCCACAGAGATGCCCATAGGCCAACATCATCTAGAGAGTCCCTCACCAACCCCATCTAGACAGTCCCTCACTAAGACTGTCTTTCCAAGTGATTCTGGAGTGTGTGAAGTTGATAATTAGAACCTACCACCACAGACTATTTCTCTTAAAATTTCTTCAGAGGTTGAGGGTCTAGCACATTCAGGCCCCAGGCCATCCCCAGAAACAACACCACTGTAAGAAGCGTGCAAACAAGCAAGCACGCACGCACGCACGCACACACACACACACTACTTTCTAAATACTTTTAAGGTGTTTATGAAAAATAAGTGCCCTAAAATATACAGTACTTTTAAATATCATAAAGTATTGAGTTGTGAAACATATGAAACTCTACCTGTTTGACCATATGCTATTTTGTTGTTCATAAAATGAATTCATTTTTTAAACAGTATTTTTATTTATGTGCATATGTTTGTGTGATTATGTGTATCACATGATACCATGCCTGCAGAGGCCAGAAAATGGCAACAGATTCCATAGAGCTGGAGTTACAAGCAGTTGCGAGCCACTGGATATGGATGCTGGGAATCAAACGCGTGCTGGTGGCAAGGGCAGCAAGAGCTAACCACTGAGTCATCTCTCCAGGCTGATTTGTGTACTGGGGACAGTGGCCAAGCTTGCCATCCAGGGCAGGCTGTGTGGCAGGTGCCTTCCCTGATGAGCCGTCTCGTCAGCACCATGTACTATTTTAGCAATAGAAGAGCAAAGACAAATGGCAAAATAAAATAGCTGTCCAGGCTTCTAGGGATAATTCCTTTGGGCTCAATGACCTATTTTAATTTGAGCGGGCTAAGGACCTTGAGAAACCGCAATGAGGCGAAGTTGCCGGTAGGTGGCGGAAGAGCACCACACGGCAAGGCTTGTGCTCTTTGAAGCTGTTTGGTTGTTGATTCATGGCAAGTCACAGAGAAGCAAGCCCTCTCTCCTGGTGTACCTGGGGGGAAGAGAGAGACTTACAGCAAGTGCCTGGGATCACTTGTATCTGTGGAAAACCACCTAAGGCATTCATGTTACATCTTGCACAGCGGGGCATTAGTGAGAGCATACATCTTCATTCCTTCCTCCTTCCAAATTGAGGATTCACTGACAGGAGAATTAAAATAGTAAAACAATAAACCAGATTGTCTATTTGTTTTCTGAATCAAGGTGATGCTATGTAGCCCAGGATAGCCTCAGGCTCTCAGCTGTCCTCTTGCTGGGAGGTGTTTATTTCCCCTGCAAACTGTGAAAAACAATTGTAAGAAGGAAGGGATACTTTTCTAACTTGCCTTAGAGAATAGTCTGTGTTTTGCCTTATTGGATAAAGCCATGTTT
>JAQHUG010000008.1:1394190-1412979 GCA_028555095.1 Dicrostonyx torquatus
GGTCTCAGCAGCGAGGCTGGTCCGTGGTTCTAGCACGCAGACAGGGATTCCCATTTCAAGACATTCCTGTGCCGGCAGACACACCTGCCCTCCCCCAGCCACTGACAGAGGAGCCCAGGGATCAGCTCTGCTAGAATAAATTACCACGCCACAGTGTTCATGCATAAAACATGGTACAGAGGGCTGAGAGAGGCTGGCCCCAGGCTGCTCAGCCCAGCAGTCGCCTTGGGGCCAGTCAGGAGTTAGAGGAAGGGAAGGGAAGGAAAAGGAACGCTAGAGATAAAAGAAGCCAACGGAAAGCTAAGACGTAAGAGAGGAGAGAGGAGAGAGAGAGAGAGAGAGAGAGAGAGAGAGAGAGACAGAGACAGAGACAGAGACAGAGACAGAGAGACAGAGAGAGAGACAGAGAGAGAGACAGAGAGAGAGACAGAGAGAGAAGGAGGAGGAGGAGGAGGAGAGGAAAGGACAGAAGAGAGAGTAGCTTTAAAAATTTTTTTGAGATTTTTTATGCATCTGGACCTGACTTCTGGAATTGCTGCTGAGATCTTGGTGGAGTGGATCATGAGGTCTTAGGCCACTGTTTGGGGACCATGGTGTTGCCTTCGCGATTACACTGGATCAGAAACAGGCCATGGAGGGACAGGATCCGGAGGCGGCGGCTCCACCGTGAGTGTCCCACACTTTTGTCCCCACCCCTATTTGCTGGTCACACTTGTCCCCTTGTGTTTCTCTCTTCTGGACTCCCCGTGTTCTGGCTGTACATACTTCCAGTGAACTTTCTACTTTCCACCCAGCGGCTCTCTTCCTGCGTCTCCCCCACAGCCTCATCCCAGGTAGCTGTAACCAGATACAGTCTGTGCAAAGTGGCTGGCAGGGGAGGGCCTCTTTTCTCCTCCATCTAGATGGGAAAACACACGTTGCTCATGGTGCTGTGTGAACTGATCCTCTGCATGTTAAACTGGAATGTCTGAATGCAGAAGGTGTACTGGGAATGGGGGAATTCCAGGATCAATGACTCTGTTTCTTCACAGAGCTGCGTGTGTCATGTTTCTTCCGTGATCAAACTCACAGGAAGACTCCTCTTGAGTTGGCAAGAATTTTGACCAAAAATGAAGTTTTAGTGTGGGAATAATTGGAGAGAGTAAAAGCAGTCCAATTATGCACCAAGACCATTCTTGTCAACAAGCGATACACGGTTGGACAGAGTGACCGATTCCAGAGACTGGAGACTGGAGAGTGAGGAAAAGAGAGGACTCTGTTCTCATGGAGGAAAAGAAACCTTTGCTTTCTTCTTAGCTCTGTCACGCTAGAAACACCGATGGAACTGTGATAGCTTACAACTGACCTTTGCCCTAGTATGCAGTGACAGGAGGGAGTGATAGGGACTGTTGTGAGCAAGACGCCATGCATCCACATAGGTGTGCCCACCATCCTCCCTCATTCTGTGGTTGGCGCCTCTTACAACTTCTCAAATGCAAGCAAAAAATTAGTTTCTGGGCAAAAGCTTTCAAATATCAATGTTGGCGCTGAATGCTTTACATTTAAACATGACAATCATCAATGGCCTGTACAAAACGGATGGGCTGTTTACAAGCGGTTACCAAACCATTTTATTTGTGGGGTGTTGTTCTCGTTAGAGATTTGCCGGATCCTGTTAATTTGTACAACAGCATGTTGATGGGTCCTTATTATGTGTTAGAGGCCCTGGTGCAGACAGTTAAATTAAGATGAATGAGTGGTTTGGGATGGTGTCTGATACACAGTCATGACCCACTAGTTAGGCACACATAGGGCTGGTTGGAATCTAAGTGGCATTTACATACAAGGAAACACTTTACATCCAGCACAGTATTCATTTTTCCTTAGTATAGCTACAAAAGCCAGAAGTTATTTTTCGGGCCTTCAGTCCTTTAGCAGCTGCTTCTTTCGCTGGAACCCTTCTTGCTCTCAAACTCGTGTGTGTGTGTGTGTGTGTGTGTGTGTGTGTGTGTGTGTGTGCTGAGAGTGGAACCCAGGACCCTGTGCATGTTAGACAAGCATTCTCCCATCGATCTAGATCCCTAGCTGTTTGAACTATGGTTTTTTGTTTGTATGTCTTGCTTCCTTCTGTGCGTATTGGGAAGTAGCGTCGAGCTCACAGATTTGAAACAATACCTCTGTTTGGGTGGGGAGATGTCACCAGGGAAAATGGAAGCCTGGACTTGCCTGGTCTCATCGGTATGGGTGCAAAGTGAACTTGGTCCCTAAGAGTTGTGGGAGCCTGCTTCCCTCCAGAGATGGTTCTTGAACTGTGAAGCTGATTGCTGGGTGCTGTGCTGTGGTCTGCACACGGTTTTAATATGAAATGTAGGTAGACATCACATCTAAACTCAGTGTTAGGCAGTTACAGTAAAATAAGCATGTTTTTACTTATAGACAGTACCATGTATGTAACTATGTATACTTACACACAGTAGGCATATACTTATACTACATATAAACAAATATACAGACACTTACTCTTCGGAATAAGCGTCCCAAGAATTGTGACATCCCTTCGGGATGGTCATGGATCTTGATGTGGAAATAAGTGCAGGATTGTGCAACATTGTAGGGGGCTCAGCAACTCAGGAATTGGACTGAAGGGGTGAAGGGAGACGGGATGAGGACATCGAGGGGAGACCAGTGAGGGGGCTCACTACTGCCCATGCCAGCCCACAAAACTCTCTTGATATTTTGAAGCTGCTAAAACCTAACTTCTCACTCTTCTGCCTGCGAGGCTTTCCTCACAGCAACGGTGTCCCTTCCAGCTGGAGACTCAAGACTTTCAGTCCTATTTGGTCAATGGGAAAAAATGAGTTAGTTAACCTCAGTTTTCTCAGACACATAAGGATCCTTGGACAGTAGTAAGAGATGCACATGCTGAGACTTCCAAGTCCATGCAGACATTGCTAATCAATCACATCTCTCCCTCTCCCTCTAGGAGCGTCCTTAGCATTAGCATCCCTTTAGCCATAGCACCCGAGGCCACTAGTGCTTGGCTCATCAGTTGAAACCAGCTTTCATGTCCTATTACGTCTTAAAATTCATTACCTCAACTAGTTAGCTCCATTTCCTTGAGTGAAAGACATAAATTAGCTGAAACATCTGCCAATTCTTTGGTCTTCCAATCTTGAAATCAATGTACTGCCATTTCATCTGCGTTCCTATCTAGGTGCAGAATTCAGTTCTATGTGGAAGCAGGCCTGTGGAGCTCATTAAGCAATGGCTTCCCAGAGTTCCCTGTCCACTCATTCCACTACATGTCCATGCGCTTCCTCAAGGCCCTTGGCATCATTTGTTGCTGCTAATCTCTCCTTTGAAGGGCTTGATTGAGCATGTTAGACTCTGGTACCCAAGGTAACGCCCTTTTGATCAGCTCAGCTGGCTGACCAAAACATCTCCGCAGTCCTTCATCTTTGCCCTACATCAGAATTCGACTGTGGAGGCGATCATCAGCCTATCAACTCACAGGTCTCTACACTCAGAGTGAGGGCCTTATACAGGGCATGGCACTGGAGACAGGAGTGAGTGCCTAGGCCTTCTGAGAGCTCTGTTTACCAGGAAAACAGTGTCATTCTTGCCATACAACCATACAACTTGGATTTTTTAACTACTGCAAAGATATACATATATATATATATATAAAACATATAATATATGTTAAGTATACAGACAAGCTGATAAAGGGAGTCATAAATCACATAAGCCTGTCACTTAAACACACATATTAATAATTTGTCATTTTTGACTTCATTTATGTCCCAGATAAAACATTTTAAAATAAGCTATAGACATTAAAAACAAGTCAATCCTAAATATTTGGGTAAGATTGTCTAAATAATGTCATTTTCTACCTCACCACCTAATACTGACGTTATTTAATACACGATCAATGCTCAGAACTCCCTGGTAGGAACCTACTCTTAGCTGTGCACCCTCCCCCACCCCACCAGATGACTTGCACAGTATAGGCTGGAGACGTCATGGACACGTCATGGAAAAGTCACTCTTGGCCTCTCAGGACATGCACCCTGTTCTGGGAAATGGAATGAGGGTCAGCCGTCACACTGGGGTGTTAGTGTCTCACACACATGCATGCAAGCAGGCCCTGGAGCCCACAGAGAAGCCTGCCTTCCCTTCCTAGAAAGGCAGAATTTGGGTGGTGGCCTCTGTGGACCTAGTCAAACAAAGGGGAAAGAGTTCCATGTGTTCCTCCCAAAGGCAACAGTAACAGCACTGCTCTGCACTCTGGTGAGGCATGCAGCCACCCCAGGGACAGTTACTGCAGCTCAACTGAATTGATTTGCTTCACTCATTGGTCATTCTCCCGCCTCAGCATGGTGGAGGTCTTCCTTGGTAGGGAGGATTTTTCCCCCATGTGTATGTATGTACAAGCATGTGTGGGTGCTGGGTTGTATGTTCACCCATGCATGCACAATTGGAAGCCAGAGGCTAACGCTGAGTGGCTTCCTACATCGCTCTCCACCTTAGTATTTGAGATGAGGTCCCTCTATGAACCTGGCCACTTCAGCCAGGCCAACTGGCCTTTAAACCCGGGGATACTCTTGTCTCTGACCCTCCACCCCGGCATGGAGATACGGGTGTTCCCTGCTGTACCTGACTTTCTGTGGGAGCTAGAGATCCAAACACAGGTGCTTGTGTACCAAGTACTTTACACACTGAGCCAACCCCAGCCAGAGTTGGCAGAGTTCTTAGAATGGCTGGGTGAGAAGGGGACCTCACAAGGTGGAGGTCTGAGTCCCATAGACCACCACATACTGTAGTTGGTGCGCAGGTGTGACTGTAACTCCTGTCTATGGCTGTCTGCTATGTAGAGGAAGCTAAGAACACACTTTGCTATTCCCACCCAACACAGGGCACCGGAACAAACCGTTAAAACTCTAGTAATTCTTTCCGTGATGAGCAGGCCTCCAGAAAAGGCAATTACCTTGAGCTAGTGACTCTCCCAGCAACCTCTGAACCCAGGTCCACTGCTATGCCAGATGGTCCTGCTTGCTGGGCGACACAGCGTCAACTTACAGAGCAACCCAGCTTACTCTTGGCTTTCAATCCTCTGACCTGTTTCCTGGCAAGACCGGCAGGCAGACGGGGTGCTTCAGTCACATTCAAGCTTCCCCGCTGACTCCTCCCCCTATGGGACTTCATGGGACACAGGAGAGCTACAGCTGTGGATTTTGCTTTTCAACAAGGAAGCAGAGTGGCACAAATACCAGAGCCCAGCAGGAGCTGCGTGGCTGGCTCCCTCACCGTGCCCCATTCTTACGCCCCTCCCCACCCGGCCGCTGCTCTCACATCTTGCTGGATTCTGACAGAGTCGCATGTGGCTGGAGTAGTCCTCGGGCTGCAGATGCTGGCTTCAAGTGGGCGTCTCTGCGCCACACACAGGTGCACTCATTTCTTGTCTGTTTCCTTTGAGACTGGCGATTCGGGTGGAGTCAGAGAGGGGATTGCAACAGGTATGCAAACGCGGCAAGGGGCCTCTCAGAGCCGTGGAACCTTTAGTTTCCTGCGTTCCAGCTCAAACACCTGCTCAATTGTTCATCAACAGCGTTTGTGGGGACTGAGGCATCTGGGCCTCCAGACCTCCATCTCTGCCTAGTTCTATATCTAGTTAGCCGACAGCCCTGCCTGATGTAGAGACTTATTGTTTTGGGTCCCAGTGACTCGCACTGGTGGAAAGACTTACACACACGTTCAGACTCCCTGTTTTCCCATCATCATCTTCCAGAATAGTTGTTACGAACAAGCTGCCCCCACCCCACCTGAGCGATACTCATGCCGTTACCTCGTGTCCAGTGTCAGCTTCAATTGCCAAGGAAAACAAAAACAAACCAAGCAAACAAAAACAATGGGAAACTCGAGCGAGGGGAGCGACTTTGAATAATTCAAGGGACCTGCTGGCGAGACAGAGTTCTTTGTGTGAACATTGATCTGCACAGATATTTTAGCTGTCTCCAGCCAAGGCCAGATAAAATGGAGGGTGGGGCGAGGCAGTAAGTGGATAGCAAACACGATGAGAAAAGATCGCTTATGCAGCAGAGGTCAGAGGCCCAGTGTCTGCCCGGACCCTAGAGTGGCCCACGCTCAGGTTGGCTGCTGGTAACTGGGTGCATTGGCTATGTTTCTCAGCGCTCTTATCAGACACCTTACAAACAGCAGCTTCAGGAGGAAGGCTCTATCTCACACACTAAAGTGATACAATTCATCATGGCAAGAAGGTCCTGGCATCCGGAGAATGAAGTAGCCAGTCCTGTTGCGTCTACCACAGTCACAGAGGAGATAGATAAATGTTTGTGCTCGGCTCCCTTGTTCAGTCTGGGACCCCAGTGCACGGCATGGTGACTCTCACATTCACGGTGGGTCTTCCTTCATTAAATCTCTCTGGAAACACTGTCACAGACATGCCCAGAGGTGTGTCTCCTAAGTGATTCCAAGTCCAGTCAAGCTGACGAAAAAGATGAACCACTGAAACATCAAAGGGGCTAAAGAATCCAAGAGCTAGTCACCAGAAAGACAGCATGGTCCCTATGAGAAGCAAAGGGTCACCTGAGCTGTAGTGTGTCTTGGAGGCAGGCATGGAGCTAGTATCTGAAGCTAGGAGTGAGGGGGCTCGTAGGAAAGTCAAAGTCTTGAAATCTGGTGGCCTCACATCGTGCAACACTGTACCAGTTTTCCTCTGCAATGCCAGCATCTAAGGAATCATTTTGTGGCCTAAGAATATGCTAATTATGGGCATGAAAAGAAACACAGATGCAGCTGTCAAAAGTGTGAACTGAAGCAGTTGCACTAAGAGACAAACCCCTTGGTTTCGCTTTGATCAGACACAAGTCTTTGTGACTGCGTAAGAATTAAAAATACCAAAAAGTAGGAGTTAGAACTATGACTGTATTTTAGTGGTGGTCATGTGATTAGCATGTAGCAGACCCGGGATATGACCCCCAGCAGGGAAGGGATTGGCTTCCCAGCACTCACCCTGGGAGAGCATGATGGAGAAGGAATACTCCCTCATGGCCAGGGTCTGAAAGAGGCAGAAGGGGCTAGGGACGCTGGGCATGGTGGTGAATGCCTATAATCCTTGGGAAGTAGAGGCTGAAAGATCGGGGATCTAAAGTCGTCTAGCAATATAATGACTTTGGGGCCAGCCTGGGCTACATGACCCTGTCTCTAAAAGTTCCAGAGTAGCTGCAGTTCTCTAATCCGCTTCTAGGGCTTGCCCCCAACCAGGAAAGACCTCCCACCAGGCCCCGCCCCTGGGCTTGCCCCCAACCAGGAAAGACCTCCCACCAGGCCCCGCCCCTGGGCTTGTCCCCCACCATGGAAAGACCTCCCACCAGGCCCTGCCACTGGGTTCTGCCATCTCTCTGCACTGCCAACCCAGAGGAGCAAACTCTTAACCCAAGGGCCTTTGGGAAACATTCAAGGCACAAACTATAGCAGCTCAGACCAGAGCTTTGGAAGAGCCAGCCAGGGCCACGAAAGGAGAGTCCAGAATGTCTGCTAACTCTTGAGTTGCTGCTGCCCAAGGTTTATGCCCTACACTTGTTAGAGATTTATTATCACATCAGTCCAAATCTGAAATTATCAAGCAAGTGAAAATACATCAAGACTCCGACTACTACTGTGCCAGAGAGAGGGGCATCCGAGCATGGGTACAAGTCAGCAAAGTGCCCCAGGTGCTCTCTGTCCTCCACAGCGATGCTCTCAAAGGGGGAGAAAGGATATGATGCTCTTTTGACCTTACCAGAGGCTGTGAGAGAAATACCTTGGACCCGCAGGCAACTTCCTAATTGGTATAGATAGGAAAAGAAGTAATTAGATGCCTTTTGAAATGCTTTCCAATCATCATTATTGACTCTGCACTAACATTTATTTTACTTGCTGGCTTCTAGCCCTCTGCATTTTGTAGTATATGACAGGGTCTCATTTTTTCTTTGTGGCTGAATAATATTCCCTACATACCCCTTTTATTTATCCTTTTATATGTTGATTAGACTGAGCCCATTATTTGGCTATTTTGAGCTGTGGTGTGATAACCCGGGGAATGCAGTATTTCCTTGCTATGCTGACAAAACCTATTTTTAATGCTTTCAAAGTCGTGAATTCTTGGACACTTAAACACTTCTCTATGTGTCACAACCTCCGATGCTTGTACACTTAAGCATCTCTATGCGCCATTCAACCTTTGGTAACAGGTTTCTAATTTTTTAGTCCTATCTATGAGGTGTTATTACGTGGCACAAGGTTTCTAATTTTTTAGTTCTATCTATGAGGTGTTATTACGTAGCACAAGGTTTCTAATTTTTTTAGTCCTATCTATGAGGTGTTATTATGTGGCGCAAGATTCACTTTTGAACTGCAGTCCCGAGCGCTGTCCTAACATCTGTGGTCACATGACCACAGCAGGCAAGGTCTGAGTTCTTTCCCCTGCCCTACATTCTCTCCTGTGCCCTGCATTCTCAACCTGTCTTCTGAATGATCCCAGATCAGTGAGTGGCCTGTTTCCTGTGTGACAGATAGCTCGGCCTTTCCCAGAACATTTCATTCCTG
This sequence comes from Dicrostonyx torquatus, assembly GCA_028555095.1. NCBI lineage: Eukaryota > Metazoa > Chordata > Mammalia > Rodentia > Cricetidae > Dicrostonyx > Dicrostonyx torquatus. The sequence goes on from JAQHUG010000008.1 coordinate 1,402,780, forward strand.
GAATCATGGAGTTTGCTGCCTCTGGCATCCGCTTTCTTTTCCTCACCGTGCACATTTGGTCGGTCCATGGTGCTACACCCTGCTCCTCTTTGTTGCTGAGGAGTGTTTCAAGACTGGATTATTATTGTTGTGTTTCTGAGATGTAATGAATATAATAGATATATTTTATATTGGGTATATTAGACATGTTTAACAAAATATAAATATAAAAATATATTTTTGCAGGTAGTAAAATTTGTAATACAAAAAGACAGCTGATCAGCAACTGTCAGATGAACATCCCTGACATCTGGCCACCTCCGTTCTACTTCTGGTTCTGGTCCCCCCCAGGGGAAGCAGGTCAATGACTGACCATCTCTGGAGTCCCACTACCCTTTATGGGTACTGCGAGGCCATCAGCGAGACACATTTCAGAGATGGTTCAATCAATTAACAGCAAATGATTGTGGCTCAGAATATACTGGACCTACTTACATCTGCATTTTTCCCCTTTGACATGCAGTTACAGAAAAATGCAGGAGATAGCTGGGTGGCCTGGAGCAGGTCTGACAAAGCAGCAGAAGGAAGGGGAAGTTGAGGCTGTAGGATGCAAAGCAGGAAGAGGCCTCCTAGCCCTGAGCATGGTGGACACAGCTGGACTGCAGGGCATCTCCCCTCTCTGTTTTATCTCCTTAACTCCAGCTAGGATCCAGTGTTCTCACCCTAAACAGTAACATCTTGTTCCCAGAATAAAAGAGTACAAGAACACCCATGATGTTCTGAGGAAACTGTGTAGCTAAGGAAGCCTTTGCTTCCAATCCAATGCTCAAGTGAGCACCCACCATTGTTAGAGATGTCCAAAGGCCATCTCGATTTGCCCCCTGCTATTAAAAAGAAGCTATCTGTTTTTAAGGTGAGGGACACAATCTTCAGGATGAGACACACGTTTCTTCTTTTCCCCTCTTTCCATAGCAGTGCCTGCTTTTGCATTGCATGAGGAAGTGGGGAAGAGGCTATGAGCACCCTGTTCAGAGCCTGAATCCAATTCCCGCTTTGACTCCAGGGCTCTGTGCGACATTGGCCAGGTGTCTCACCCACTATACACAGGCAACACATGCTCTTCTAGCTCTGGCTCCTGCTAGAGCCATGCTGGGTGGTTAATTTTATTTTATTTTATTTTACTGATACAGTCTTGAATCACCTGGGCAGGTAGTTCCCTAGATCAGGTTGGTTTGTTGGCACCTGGGGAGAGGGACAGGGTATTGATTATCTTAATAGATGGTGGAAGCCCTACCCTGAAAGTGGTCAGCACCCTTCCCTGGGTTCAGATCCCAGAGTAGAAAAGTAGAGAAAAGACCTGACCGTATGTGAGCTCTCTGCTCTTAACTGATATGACTGGTTTAGGCTTCTGCCACAGGGACTTCCCCAGTATGATGGGCTGTTGCCTGGAGTTGTGAGCTAAACAGAAATGCTTCTCTCTAACACTGCCTTTTTTTGAGGTGTTTTATCACAATGACAATCACGAAGCTAAAACACCTCCCATTTGTTTCTCGGTCATTCACTGGCTCTCATATGACTACACCTCCTCTCAGTCCTGGACACCCCAACTTCACAGCCTGCCTCTGTCCTTATATGTGGGATCAATCCTTTCTTCTTCCACTTCTTGATGCTGGTGTGTACCAAATAATGTGGCCTAATGTGTCAACCAGAAAAGATAAAATTAAAACTTGCTATCCATATTTTGCATGTGTGAGATTACAGATTACAGAGTTGGAAGTAGTCTTATTCAGGGCCTCACTTTTTCTCGTGTGAAAACTGAGGTGGGAAGAAAATAAGAGGAAGGAAGAGACCCTCTAGGAAGGGAGTGTCAGAGAGCTGGAGGGTGCTGAGGGCACGCGGAGGATGAGACTGTCTGAGAGCAAGGAGAGGACTGGGTAGTATTGTCAGAACCTAGTAAATACTCAGGCAGCTTAGAACAACCCAGGGAAGACGCTGGCCTGTAACCTTCATCCATGCACAGTGACACACACACAGGCATGCATGCACGCACGTACGCATATATGCACACACACACGCACTCATGCGTACATACAGCTGATAGAAACTGTATAAAGAGGTGTATAATGAACTTGTTTGTTTTTAATTCGATATTTGAAAATTTGAACACCTGCTTAGTAGGTGAGCAGAAGCGGTATTTGGACTGAAAGGGTCCTTTTGACCACTAGGATGAGAGCTTGCCCTCAGACACAGGCCTGTCCCTCCTCAGCTCTGGTCTCCTGGAGACTCATATTGCCTCCAGGCCCCAACGTCTAGCTTCCAGCTTCCATTCTCTGGTACTCAACCTCTAGACCCAGCCCCTAGCCTCCAGCCCCCAGCCTTTAGTCCCTAGCTTCTAGCCCCAGACAGCCAGTTCTAACCTCTGGCCCCCAGCCTCTAACCCCTAGACTCCACCCTCTAGTCCCAGCTTCCAGCCCCAGCCCCAGACTGCAGCCCCCAGTCCCCAGTCTCCAGCCTCTTGGCTCTCCCCATCTTCATTTCAGAGGCAATCTTGTATCATATCCTTAAGATTTTCCTCTACATTTTTTTCTCTGAATTGTGCAGATTTTGTGTTTAAGACCACGCTGTTTTACGGGGAATGATCACCAATTCGAAATCACTGTGTGACAATTCATATCCTGGAACTCATACAAATGAGTTTTTGAGAAGTATGCCATACTTTAAGCATTAAAAATATAGAGCAAAAAGAAGAGACAAACCTACAGCAGCTAGCATAGAATAACGAGCACTTGAAAGATTTTTGAAGTTCTCTTCTTGAAGGAAAAGCAAGGATTTTATAGTGAGTGTCTCTGGTTTCTCTGTTGGGTTTCTAAAGTCCTTCAGAATGCTAATGTCTGCAATCTGTCCTCAGTCCTTCCTTTTTCTTTTTCATTTCATTTCGTTTTCCTTTTATGAAACAGGGTCTCACTTTGTAGCCTTGGCTGGTCCGGAATTCGCTATGCAGCCTAGGCCGGCCTGAAACTTATGATAGTCCTCCTGCTTCAGCCTGCTGGATGCTGCTATTACCCAGGAACCCTCCACACCTATCCTGTCCTCTGTCTTCATTTGCTTAGCACAGGAAAGCTCTAGATCACCTCATGTGAACTATTCTAAACCTATGGTGGGCAAACCTAACACTCTCTTCTCTGCATATTGAAAAATGCATTGCTGTGTAAACATCTAACAAAATGAGCCCCACCACCACTACAACAAATAGAAGCAAAAATAAATGGCCTCCCTGCCCCCTCCCCATGCACACAGTAAACTCAGTGGTAATGTAGTCCTGAAAGTTAAAGCTTTTATGGAGTTCTGAGTGGTTTTAAGTTATAAGGAACAATCATTTGTAGAACCATCTGCTGGGCACAGTGCTTTCAAAAGTGGCTCCCTTGTGGACAGAGAGATGGCTCAGTGGTTAAGAGCACAGCTGCTCTTCCAAGACCAGGGTTTGATTCCCAACACCTACATGGTAACTCAAGCCATCTGTAATTCCAGCTCCAGGAGATCGGATGCTTTCCCCTGGCCTCCATGGACGCTACATACCCATGGTACACAGACCTACATGAAAGCAAACATGGTTCATATATGGGCTGGGAATGTAACTAGTTCAGTTGGTAGAATGTTAGTTAAGCGTGTAGAAGGTCCTGGGTTTGATCCCCAGCACTACATGAACTGGGTATGTTGGTTGGTACTTTTCTGAAATCCTAGCACACTCGGGCAATGAAGTAAAGATCAGGAGTTGGATGTTATCCTCAACAATACAGAAAATTCAAGGCCAATCCCGGGTTACATAAAATAAACAAATAAACCCCCCAAAGCAAAAACCAACTCACGTTATTCAGAAAAAAAAATCATTCCTGTGGCTTTTAATCCCACCCACATGAAAGATGAGTCCATGTAACAGTTCCAAGAACACTGACATTGAAGACAAGGACAGCATTACTTGGAGACCCAGAAGCCTATGGGTGAATCGCTGTCACTTCAAAACCACCCCCTGCTTTGGTCTCCTACAAGTGTGACTTTTGACCCTTAGGAAACACAACCTCCCACTTTCCCAAAGCAGGGATGGCTAAAAGTCAAGAATCAGCATTTCCAAAGCTGGGCGGGATTCCAGGATCATCACCTCACAGGCCATCCTGACAGCCCTCCATGTGTATTTCCATTAGTTTATGGTCTTAAACCCAGCGTCCAGCCTTCACTTTAATTTATTTTGAAAATAGTGAAACCATGCTTTCCATCTCAGAAATTCAGCTGAAGACATACAGATCTCTTGCTGTGACCCGGCCCCCATAGGGTGGGGAGCTGGTGGTGAGGTGAACTGCCTTGTTACCTAATTTTGTTGCCTTTAGTGCTATGAGACAGCCAGGCAAGGATGGCCTTCAACTCCTGACCTTTTCGCCTCTGCCTCTCAAGTTCTGGGATGACAGGCATGCACCACCATGCCAGGCTTGCATTGGCATTTTTAAAGGCTCTGTTGCTCCCCTCCCCCCATTCCTAAAAGAGCCGGCTGTCAGTACCCTTAGTGCCCCGCCCCTGATTTCCAGAGCATTCTTTTGTTGTTGTCGTTGTTTCTTTGTGTGTGTGTGTGTGTGTGTGTGTGTGTGTGTGTGTGTAACTACCCTGGCTATCCTGGAACGTTCTCTGTAGACCAAGCTGGCCTCAAACTCACAACGATCCTCATGCCTCAGCCCCCCCCCCCCCCCCCGAGTACTAGGATTAAAGGCATGGGATACCACCACCTGACTTTTCAAGAGCGTTCAATAGAGAGTTCCTAAAGAAGTCTAAAGTCCTATCTCCAAGTTGGAGAAAATTTAAATGTCAAAGACATTTCTTTCAATTTCTTTGTCTAGAATAATCCTAAAACTAAATAAGTAGAAGCTTTTAAATCCCCTTCTCCCTAACCATATCTTAATCAAATTCTCCAAACTCCCACCACCCACCAGAACACGAGGATCTGTGATTATGGATTGGACAGGAGGCCCAGAGCACTTCCTGTTACCGTGACACTCTCTCTCCACCTCTGCTCACCCCACCTCCATCTCCATCCCTCTTCCTGATCAAGGCCTCCTCTCACGGAGAGCTTACTGCTAATCAAAAACTATCAGAAGCACAAGCAAAAAGAAGCTCAAGAGCCTGTGAGAAAACAATTAGCATAAACTAAACATGGGACCCTTTTCACCAACAAGTGACAATTCTGCATGACAAATGAACAGGGTGGAAATGCAATCTAAGGATGCCGAAGGAAATCTAGCAATGAATATCACATACAAACTCTGATTTTGTTTTCATGGTAATATATTATGAATCCTCACTGGGTTCACTTCAGCCAAAAATTTTTAAAAGCTCCCTCTGCCTTTTGGATTTTCCTAGACTGTATTCCATGTTGTTCCTCTAACGTAAAAGCATTGATGAGTTTGTCTTCTGAGGAGCCAAAACTGTTGCCATTGAAAAGTGCCAGGTTCCATAAGTATTCTGGGTGGTTGCCACAAGGTGGCGCCATTTCACAAACCTAACTACTTCATTCAGACTGTTACAGACATCACAGCAGTCCTGGGAAATTGATGTCATTCCCAAATATGTGAACGCCATCTAATGCTTTCCCTGGGTGCTGTATGAACTTCATTCACAGGCTTTTCCTACTTTCCAATGACTCTCATACTTCCATGCTGAAGAAATATGACACTTAGAGATTCTATGAAGAACCAAAATATGACTTCCGAGCCTCACAAAGAAGGGCTCTAAAGTTTACAGAACTATGATTTCCTGTGGGTGCCTAATGTCCATCGGCGATCGGATGGAGCCCACTGAGCTTATACAGCCATGTCCATCTCAGCAGATCCCAGCTCTCAGGAGTGGTTATTAGTCACAGTGGGAGAACACTGGAGAACGACTAAGGGCTGAAAGGGAAGTCACACCCAGGTGGTACAGTGTGGGGGGAATTTTGTGGGGGAAAAAAGGCATCTGAAGACTTCTTGAGAAAGGACTTGGTAGCTACCAAGAAGAAGGCTGTGGAGTACCTCAAAATGGGCTCACTGGGACAGGTCGTGGGGCTGACACTGTTGGTAGATTGTTTACCTGGCGTACCCAGAGGCCTTCCATTTGACCCCAGCACAGAATAAGGCGGGGTGTGGTGTTGCAACGTGCAGTTCCAGCACTCCAGAGGTGGTAGCAGGAAGGTCATAAGTTCAAGGTCATCCCTGGCTACTATCAAGTTTGAGGATAGTCTGAACTACATAAGACCCTGTCTTAAACACAAAGCAATGAACTGAGCAGAGGAGATGTAATACAGGGAAGATTGAGAAGCTGAAGTAAATCTCAGAGCTTTCACTCTGCCTAGAAAAGGGTTTGTATTTTCTTCTAACGCCATGCCAGCCTGCTAGTTGGCTAGATTTCCTTTCCATTCTCTTCCTGAAGCAGGCGTTAGTTCTTTTCCTGCACTGTAGGGGTTGACCAGGTCCAAGTGCACTACCCAGGCATATACCATGAGAATATCTTTCTCCCTAGATCTTAAAACTGGTCGTAGACATCTGTTGTAGTTTGGGTTTCTATTGCTGTGAAGAGACACCATGAGCATGGTAACTCATATAAAGAAAAAGATTTAATTGGATGGCTTACAGTTCAGAGGTTTACTCCATTATCCATCATGGCAGGACATGGCAGCATGCAGGCAGACATGGTGCTGGAGAAGGAGCTGAGAGTCCTACATCTTTATTCACGGTCAACAGGAAGTAAACTGTGTCCTTGGGTGTAGATTGAGCATAAGAGACCTCAAAGCCCACCCCCACAGTGACACACTTCCTCTAACAAGGCCACACCTCCTAATAGTGTCACCCCTGTGAGCTTATGGGGGACAGTTACATTCAAACTACCACAACATCCAAAATTAAAATTGTAATTAAAAATTTTGGCTAATCACAAGACAGAAAAACAGAACTGAGGAGCTGGGAGTATTTAGACCCAAATATTCACAGCCTAGAGAGAAAAAAAATGGGGCAAATGTACTGTTTTCATCAGACATGGGACTGTGATTTGTGGGTTGCCTGTGCCACCGGCTCCATCTGTAGTTACTGAACGTTCTCAGCTTCAGGCAGACCTTGTCATTTAACAATCAGGTGCTTTATGTACCTTCTTTCCTCTCAGGTGTTTGAGTGGCAATTAAGTCTTGCTGGGGAGCATTTACTGCCACCGCAAATGTCACGAAAATTGAACACAAGGCTAATTTTGCTTCTCATGAATAGGGTCCCTGTGGTTTCACGTCAAACCTGGTGGAAGGGGCATGCTTCAGCCTTCCCCTCTGCTGTACCTTGCTGAGATTCACCTTCAGGAACCCTGCTTCCATTCCGTGTGGATTTTTCACCTGTGGGGGCTTTGTTGTTGTTGTTGTTTATTACCCATGAATTCAATTCTACTGTTGATGCTCTGTTTCTCAGGAGCCGGTGATGTTTACTGCTCAGTTTTAGACCTGTATGTTCCCAAGAAGGCTTCCTAGCCATGCTCAACTCCACTTCCTGCTGTGGTGAGCCCTGCATCTGACTCCTCCAAGTTCCCCTCCAGTGTATGAGAGCACTGGTGAAAGGGACTAACCAAATTGCCCCGGGGACTTCGCACAGAGCTAGGAATATGGCTTAACCCAGGGATGCCGTGCCCTGTGGAGCTGCACCCGGGGTCACAAGCACCATCCCTCCTGACCCTATGGATGAGCCAGCTTTACCCTCCACAACAGCCCATCCTGTTGCAAAGGTTGTGTTATTTCAGAAACTGGTATGTCAGCGGTGTGTGTGTGTGTGTGTGTGTGTGTGTGTGTGTGTGTGTTGCCATGACAACCCAGCAGTCTTTGACTCAGGCTTCTTAGTCAAAGCACAAATGCACTCCTGAAGTGTTGTTTGTCAGAATTTGCCAGACTGTTCTCCACCACCCCTGGACTTACACAAAAGACTTAGAAGGTTCCTACCTCCACTTAGAGGAGAGACAGGATGAAATTTAGTATTTGGCTCATAAGATGGCAAGGCTGAGAAGCTCCACTCCCCTGCGGAAGGCATCGGGTTCCAGCATGTCATTGCAATACTCTGTGCTGTTATACATAATTAAAGAAAAGGGGCCAAATTCAAATGTCACAAAAAAAAGAAAGAAAGAAGAAGAAAGGCTAACTGCCAGAACTAAGGCTTTTGTTGAAGTCATGTGACTCATAACTATCTCTGCATTTAATAAGGGGTCATTATTCCTCGTTCCTGCCAGGGCCCTTATTCATCCTGTGGCTTGTCAAATGTGTGTAGGTGTACACCAAAAGGAAGCAATTGAAAACTCACCCGCACACGCCACGTGCATGATCTCTCAGGGTCTTCTCCATGGACTTTGTCAGGTCCTGTTTTTGTCTTCATTCCCAGGAACGCAATTGAAAGGATTAAACTCTGGTCACGCTGCCCCCAAATCATGCACAACTTTCAGTGACTCTAGTACAGACCAGCTGGACATGGTGACTGTTCGGTTCATTCTTTTCTCCTCCCTGCTCCCCACTTCCGCTGTTTCCTGCATCCCTTTTAAACAGAAGCGGCAAAATACCTGTCACTGGGCACTAATTAGCAATCAAAGGGATTTCTTTAGAAAGTGGACTGGGATGGCGTTCCCAGGCGCACACCACACCTGGCTCTGGAAGCAGGGGCCTCCAGCTGGCTGCGATGGCAGATGGCTTATATTCGTTATCTCATTATTCTGTCAAAGTCATTCTGAAAGTCAAACAAATACCAGCTCTTTTTAATTTATCTTTTCTTAGTCATCACGTCGCATCGTTCCAAGAATTGAATGATTAAGGGACTAAAGGTGTGTGTCACCACTGCCTGGTCTGTAAGGCTGATCAGTGTGGCTGTTTTACTCTCCGAACTTCAGGCAAGCTTTGTTTATTAAAATCCAAGTGAAATGCCACTACATTGGAGAGTCACATAGTCTCTCTTGACTCCTTAGAAGGAATCTGGGCTACGCGAATATGCAGCCGCAAACACTGGCATTTCTTTAGGGTCTGCACCTCCCTCTTACGTGAAAGAGCCCCTTGGACATAAATCCTGAGTTCTGCCCCAAGTGGGAAGCTTCATTTCCTCCTGGGAATTCTAGACCTTCACTCCAACTTCGCTATAAGCAAATCATTCTAACAAATCATCATTCTAACAAACGATGTCTTAAAAATATCCTAGCGGTAGCCATGAGAGAGCAGTGTCACTTCAGAGCAATCAGACGACAGAGCCAGCATGGAAGCTCTTCTGGGTTCATATCCTAGGCCCACGCCCTTGCCCATCTCCCCTTCTGGTTCCTATCTCAGGAACCCGGGGCCTGCCTCACCCCATCTCCTTGGCTGGATCCTTAACCAACGGTTGTTTGTTCGTTTGTTTGTTTAATGCCGACAAAGAAAGAGCATGTTCCTGGTTTCAATTATTAACTTTCTTAAATTCAAAATGCCTGTGTGTGGCAGAAGGCAAGTCAACTCAGCGTGGGAGGTAAAACTAGATGAATTCCAAGCACCATCTCAACACTGACTGGAATCTGATGTGAATCCTGCAGAAGATCCCGGGAGGGGACCACCTGTTGCACCACTGTTGCTCACGCTGGCATTGCAGTCTATGGTAGGAACTCGGGCCACAAAGGCTCTGTTCAGCCCACATAGATGATTTTAGTGTCTTTAAGTTGGGTTGCTAGTATTTTTTAATGAAGGTTTTCACAAACAGCAGATGTCCAGCTTCTACCACTGGGGAAGGCTGGCTAAACATTGTTGCCATACTTGTAATCCTAGCAATTGTGTGTCTAAGGAAGGAGGATTGATGTGAGTTTTAGGCCAGCCTGGGCTAGAATGAATTATGGGCTATCCTAGGCTATAGTGTGAGACTCTCTCTCAAAAAGAGTAAAAGCCATATGGGAACAGTTGGCCTTAGGTGGTCACAGTGCCTTGATGTTGGTGGTACAGCCCTCAGGGCAGGGCAGGTGCTGCCCACCCAGTCTCTAGCCTACTGCTATACTTCATTGTGTCCCTCATTCACCCTGTGCACAGCAAAGTGACAGTCACATGACCTACTGGCTTTCCCCAAGACCACCCTACTGTCTCAGACCACCAGGAAAGTGCCTCTGAGAATGAGATCACTAACTTCCAGTGTCGGCCAATCAAAAGTTCTGGCTTCCTTCCTGGTGTCTGCTTATTTAACAATG
>JAQHUG010000008.1:1415482-1450869 GCA_028555095.1 Dicrostonyx torquatus
TAGCCTCAAACTCAGAGATCTGCCTGCCTCTGTCTCCCTAGTGCTGGGATTAAAGGTATCACTAGAGAAAACAAGGGCTGGGACAAATGGAGACGGCTTCTCTGAATACCCGAAGGCATTGCAAGAAGACTCCAGAGAGTCCTAAGCCAAGCTCCTACCCAGTCAGCAGAAGCAGCCATTCTGTATTTGTGTTCCCATGTGTCCTGTGCACACTCCCATCATAGTACACCTGCCCCTATGTAGACAGTTGTAAGTCTGTGTCAGTGTCTTCTCTCTGACCCACACTCCTCAGGGGCAAGAACCCTGTCACATCTCCCTCTCATGCCCTGGTTCTGGTAGCACTAGAGACTTGGCAAGCATTTTCCCAAAAATCCTGGTTCAATAAATGTATGGAGAGAAAAAAAATAAGAAGAAATCTGTTTTCTTTTCTTTCTTCTTTCCTTCCATCTTTCCTTCTTTCTTTCTTTCTTTCTTTTTCTTTCTTTCTTTCTTTTTTCCTCCCTCCCTCCCTCTCTCTCTCTCTCTCTTTCTTTCTTTCTTTCTTTCTCATTTTGCCTGAAAAATACAATCTCTTCCTTCCATAGTCTAGTCCTAGCCTAGTTTTAAACTTGTAAAGTCCAAATAAAGCCTGGTGATTACATGGAACACACCTAGTTCCAAGTTCTACTAAAAACCAAGTGAAAGATAAACCCCTCCTTAAAAATCAAAAGCTGCTGTAACAGAAATAACTTAAAAATAATTCCAACCAGCTGGGCAGTGGTGGCGCACGCCTTTAATCCCAGCACTTGAGAGGCAGAGGCAGGTGGATCTCTGTGAGTTTGAGGCCAGCTCGCTTTACAGAGCAAGTTCCAGGACAGACTCCAGAGCTACACAGAGAAACCAGTCTCAAAACAACAACAACTCCGACCTTCATTTGTCTCTCTTGAAAACTACTGAGTCTAGACCCCATCCCACCACACCTGCTTGCTTCTTGTTTGGTTTTGACTCAAAATGTGTTGGATTTTATTTGTTTTGTTTTAATTTGAGACAGAGTCTCACTCTGGCCCTGGATCCTCCTGTCTTAGCCTCTAGAGTACTTACTGGGCTAAACTCCTTACTTCAGCTCTTTCTTGAAATCCCTCCCCCAAACCCTGTCCAGTCTATGGACAGCAAAGTCCAGCTGCCTCTGTACCTCTCCTGCTTTGGGACAGCTGGGCCCTCCCCCAGGAACTACATACAGTCTTTCTTTTCTTTGCCATGCTCCCAGAAATGATCTCTGAGAATTTCTGGCATTCTCCACCGCGCTAACATTCTGGCATTCTCCACCGCGCTAACATTCCTCATTACTGAATGTGTTATGCAGACTCTGTAAGAGAGCTACACAGTTTCACCACTGTATAAAGCAAGGCTTCGGTGGGACTATCCACCCAGCATTCCAAACGGTCCATTTGCAAATAAGCTTTTGGGATCTACTTATTTAGAAACGGCAATAAACTCTGCCAAGTTCATGGTTTAGAACTTTACTTAAAGTGAAAACTCAGGAAAAACTTCCTACCAAATCACTGGTATTTTGTGAACCTCAGAATCTGGCAGCCATGCATGGGGCTGGCGGGAGTCATGGCTCAGCAGTTAAGAGCACTGACTGCTTTTCCAGAGGAAGAGGAGAGGGGTTCGAATCCCAAACCCACACGGCATCTCACAACTGTCTGTCACTCTAGTCCCAGGCTATCCAACACTCTCTTCTCACCTCCATGTTCGTTGCACTCACATGATTCACAGACATGCATGCAGGCAAAAACTTACACACATAAAGAATAAAAACAAAGAAAAACTTTTTAAGTTGATTTTTATTAAGCTCTACATTTTTCTCTGCTCCTCTCCCTGCCTCTCCCCTCCCCTTCAGCCCTCTCCCCAGGTCCCCATGCTCCCATTTTACTCAGGAGATCTTGTCTTTTTCTACCTCCCATGTAGATTAGATTCAATTATATCTCTCTTAGGGTAGTCATTGTTGTCTAGGTTCTCTAGGATTGTGGTTTGTAGGCTGGTTTTCTTTGTTTTATGTTTAAAAACCACTTATGAGTAAGTACATATGATAATTGTCTTTCTGAGTCTGGGTTACCTCACTCAAAATGATGTTTTCTAGCTCCATCCACTTGCCTGAAAATTTCAAAATGTTATTTTTTTTTTCTGCTGTGTAGTATTCCATTGTGTAAATGCCCCACATTTTCCCTATCCATTCTTCAGTCGAGGGGCATTTAGGTTGTTCCCAGGTTCTGGCTATGACAAACCATGCTGCTATGAACATAGTTGAGCACATGTCCTTGTGGTATGATTGAGCATCCTTTGGGTATATACCCAAAAGTGGTATTGCTGGATCTTGAGAAAGGTTATTTCCTAATTTTCTAAGAAATTGTCACACTGATATACAAAGGAGTTGTACCAACTTGCACTCCCACCAGCAATGCAGGAGTGTTCCCTTTACCCCATAATTTCTCCAGCATAAGTTGTCATCAGTGTTTTTGATCTTGGCCATTCTTACAGGTATAAGATGGAATCTCAGAGTTGTTTTGATTTGCATTTCTCTGATGACTAAGGATGTTGAGGATTTCCTTAACTGTCTTTTAGCCATTTTAGATTCCTCTATTGAGAGTTCTCTGTTTAGGTCTGAACTCCATTTTTTATTGTAATCCCAGTATTTCTTAGGAGGCAGAGGCAGCCGAGCTCTGAGTTCAAGGCCATCTTGGTCTACATAGTGAGTTCCAGGAAGGTCAGAGCTACATAGTAAGACCCTATCTCAAGAGCAAAATAAAACAAGTAAATAAAAGAATAGTATCTCTATTTGACATAGAAAATAATGGGCTCCACTGTGATATTTTCACATGTATCTGTCATTGTATATTTGCCCCACTCCCATCCTGCTGGCCCCTTCTTCATCCAAAATGCTCCCCTTCCAGTTCTGTGACACATACACATACATGCATGCTGATATATGGGTGATATACGGCAGACAGACGATGTACATAAAGTCTAGATTCTGCATATGAGATAAAACATGAAGTCATGTGTCTTCCTCCCTCTGTTATCTTCTTTGAGCCCTTTCCTCCCTTTCAACTCCACTCTCTTCACAGAGCCCCTCTTCCACTTTCCTGTCAGATTTGTGTGTTTCTCATGCTGGGGGAGGTGGGAAGTTGGTCTTTTTTTCTTCTTTTTTCTTTTGAGTCTGGCTTACTTTGCTCAAAATAAAGACCTGCAGTTCCATCCACTTAACTACAAATGCTATAAGTTCATTCTTTGTTCTGGCTGAGTAAAATATGTATCTATGTGGCATATTTTCTTTATCCACTTGCGCGTTGATGGATATCTAGGCTGGGTCTACTTCCTGGATATTGGACTGATGCATCAATGAATACGGGCAGACAAGTGTATCTGTGGTGTGATGACTTACGGCCCTTTGGGTGTATACCCAGGAATGGTATAGCTGGATCATGTGGTACTTCTTTTTCTAGTATTCGGAGGAATCTCCATAGTGATTTCCATTGTGGGCACCAAGTTTACCTTCCCACCCTCCATGTAAGGGATCTTTTCCCCCTCTGTCCTCACCAGCATTTGTTGCTACTTATTTTCTTTACAGCAGCCATTCTGATCTAGAAGGAATACAGGGCATTTGGAAGAACAGGTCAGGAGTCTGGGAGCAAAGCCTGGATATAGGTATAGATTTTAGAGTCAGTGGGAGAAAATGCAGTTGAAGCTGTGAGTTGCCTAAGACCACAAAGAAGAGAGGGGGTCTGGCCAAGAAGGAAGAGGTCATGGCTCAAAGGTGTGAAGAAGACTGGAATGCAGAGAGAGGACTTGTAGAGAATCAAGAGGTAGATGAAATTACCATAGCAACAAGAACTTCCTGTGCATCTGCTTCTTGTGTGCAGGAGAGAATCTTACTCACTCCATTTATGGCTAATGTTCCCATAGGTCACAGTCACAATGTGTACAGAGCCGTGTTTGAATACAAATCCCCCCACCCCATGGGCTCCTGTGTTTGAACACTTGGTCCCCCGGTGGGGCAGGGGTATGTGGGGCCTAACTGGACAGAGTGGGTCTCTGGAAGTTGTCCTTAAGGATCCTTATCCTACCTTATATTCTGTCCTCTCTCTGCTTCCCCACTACAGACACATGAGCCACCTCACTCTGCTACCTCCATGCCTCCCACCAACCCCAGGACAGACTGTAGCCCCTGCCTTGGATATGCTCAGATCTACCCCTCCTCCCTTAGTTGTTTCTTATCACGTATTTTGTCACAACAGGGACAGTAACTAAGGTGTCCATAAAGACTGCCACACTTGAAGTGCCTGGTGTGGAGCTGAGGATTAAAGGCAGAGTGGAGGATAAAAACCAGCCTTCGGGTGTAGTGCCTCCTTCAGCCTACAGGGACAAGGAAGCCAACAAAGAGTGACTTCTCTGACGACGGGCCAAAAGACCTACTACCTCAGAAACAAAGTACCAGGTCACCTCTCACTTAAAATGGTGGCAGAGGCATATCAACTTTAAGGGGGCTGGGCTGGAGAGGTGGCTTAGCAGTCAAGAGCATGTGTTGCACTTGCGAAGGACCGGGGTTCAATTCCCAGCACCCATGTTCTGGGGGGTGCAACCCATGGTGCCTATACATGCATGTAAGCTAGACATTCATACACATAAAAGTAAAAATAAATGGATCTTTAATTTCTTTCAAAGTAGAGACTGATTGGAATTTGTGGGGATGAGTTACTGGATCCCATTTGAAAGGCAATTTGAAACCTTGGGGTCCAGAGAAGAATACAATTTATTTTGCAAAGAAAAATTAGTAATTGTGTCTACTCCACAGCAGGCATTCCAAGTGCGACAATTCTTTTTGGACATCTTAGTTGCTGTTCCTGTTGTAACCGAATACTTGATAAGATCTTTTCTTTTAAGCAGTCAACATTGTGAGACTCATGAGGAGGCTAGGCCACACTGCAATGTGGTTGCTACCTTAGCATGGCGTCGACAGGGCTGTCTTGTAGGTATTCAATGAATGTTCATCTGGCAAGTGAATGAATAATAATAATATAGGAGCCTGGGAAGTAAATTCTTACACACACAGGCACACACAAACATGCACACACCTTCTTGAGACAGGATTTCCTGTAGCCAGGCTGACCTTGAATTTGCTGTGTGGCTGAGACTGTCCTGGACCTTCTGCTCCTCCGGCCTCCACACCTCAAGTGTAGGATTACAAGTGTGTACTGCTGCCATGCTGTGAGGCTTGAGTGAGGACTCCCTTGTGAAATGCCACCACCTAGGGTCCTGGGATGGAGCATTCAGAAGCAGGGGAGGGTTGTCTGCTTGTATGCAGAGAGTCGGCTTATGATTTGGTTTATAAGATTGGACAGCAGTCTGTTAGTCCATTTTATGTTGCTCTAACGATGTACCTGGATTTGGGTGCTAAATGACAAATAGTTTCTTTAGCTCACAGCTCTGGAGGTTGCAGGGCATGACACTGGCATCCTAGTAAGGACTTCCTCACTGTCACCATGGTGAAGACGTGCAATGGGCGTCAGGGATGTGCTGGCGATCCAGGTTTGTGGAGCGGCCTCACTTTCTTACAGCCCACTCTCAAGAGAACTCACTCATTCTTGAGACCAGCATTCATCCCTGCTGAGGAATCCCTAGTCTCCTCTCACAGGTTCCATCCCTTAAAGATTCCTCCTCCTCACTATTTCCCCCATGGAGGATCCATGGGAGCTACAACCCTGTGAAATGGCCGTGAGCCACTTCTCTACTAGACTCGCCTACAGACCACAGGCGGTGAGCTGACGGTCACTGTGGCTAAACCTCACAGGTCTGGCATCCAATCGTCCCCAGTTTTAGCAGTGCTCAGAAAGTTCCAGCAGTGACACTCCCAGGCAGGTCTCCATGGCTCCTGTATGCATTATTCCTGACTGACATCACACGAGACAGAGCAGGTCCCCATCATGTTTTCAATTTTTTCAAAGAGTTCTGTGGCACAAAGTTGAACATTTCTTCAGAAAAGAACAAAACGTTATGTGTTCAAAAGATTGTTTTCAAAGAATACCATTGCTTCTCTGGGCTCTTCTATAAAGAGAAAACATGAGCTAGGGATTGTTTTGTGGGTGGGGGATTTTGTATTTTTTGAGCAGCAGGTGATGAAATCTAGGACTTCATACATTCCATGTCAGTGCCCTACCACGGAGCTGCATAATGGCTCAATTTTTTCTAGGCAAGTATAAAAAACCAAAACATACTTCCTCAGAGCTGTGGTTTCTAGTGAACTTATTTCCTTGACCATTTCAGACATTATTATAATTGTCAAAATGAAGAACATAGAGTATGTGGATAAATCATTTTCTGACGGGTGGTTGTACTTCTAATTGTTTTTCATTCACTGTGTGTATGGCACGCACATGTGTGTGCTTCTCTGAATGTGTACCATGTGTATGCAGTGCCCACAGAGGCCCAGAAGGGGGCGTTGGATGCCCTGGAGCTGGAGTTACAGGTGGTTGTGAGCCCAGGTCCTTTACGAGAGCAGTAGATACTCCTAATCTCTCCAGCCTCTGTTTGCCTATGTCTTATGGGTGCACTTTGTAACTATATTCTCCCCTACAAGATTTGTATATTCTTGTGGTTTTCCATAAGAAAATGCTCTATAGGGCTGACAAGCATGCTCAGTAGGTAAAGGTGCTTGCCTCCAAACCTTTTCATCTGTGCTCCATGTACCCAGTCCCTGGGACTCACATGGCGAAAGTCACATGGTGACAACTCCTGCAAGTTGTGTTCTGACTTCCGCATGCACACTGTAGATTGTGTGTGTGTGCACATTCATACAAAGTAGATGTAATTTAAGAAATTTAAAAACAACACTGTACCTACATTTATCTTCAGCTTCTGCTTTGAGAGGATGGATTTTGGGCCAGGTGCTGTGTTAGCCACTTTTCTTGCTGCCCTGTCAAAAATGACTTAAGGAAGGAAGGGCTTGTTTTATTCAGCACTACAAAGGGCCATGTAGTATAAGCGATAGTGTTTAAGTCTTTAAATTTAATATGTATACAGATATATGGAGTTTATATTCATATGTACACATATGTAAGTATATACATAAATTTGTGACAGATGTGACATACATGGGTACACATAGGAGGACATGGACACTTGTACATTTATATGGACGTGTGTATGTGTGTGTACGTGTCCTCAGTGCTTACTGAATTTCTATGTAAAGCATTCCTAAGCCATGGTATTTCTGATTACCCTGAATAAACAGAACCAGCAGCCCTTTTCTGAACTCATTAACCGGTCCTCTGCCATGGAAGTGGTAAACATTGCCCAAGGAACCCAAGAACCTATACATTGTCTCTTTAGAAGATGTTTATTGTCTGGAGCTGGGATCCATGCTCCTTTGCTGCTGGTCCAGAGAGTTGGGAACAATGAGCACCTTCTTCAGGGTGCTGTTCTCATCAGTTATGGCCTGATGCTCTCCTGCAGTTACTCAAAACTCTACAAAGAATAAGAAAAAAAGCCAACAGAGAAGAAAACAAAGGGGAAAATAACAAAGAAAAGGAAAAAAAATACAGCCTAGAGATACTTTACACATAAATAATATACCCAACATTGCCAAGTGGTTCAAGCTTAGGAGATCTGTGATGTGTATAGGTTAAAATACAAACCCAAGGCTCCTCCATCCCTGTATTCATGAGCTCATAATTCATTCCCTAAGTAGCTAATTGAACACTTGCTAAGTATCAGACCACACTGGGTCTGGGGCATACGCATAGGACAGTTTCCCAGGCACATCAAGTGAGGAAGAAAGATGAGGAGACACCTATGTTGGGAGGAGTGATGGCTGACTCGGTGCTCAACATGATGTCCTGTGGATCATACAGGAAGGAGGTCAACCCCATCTTGAAGGCTTCCAAGGTCAGGAATGGCTCCTAGAGGAAGCCACCCTCATCAAAAGTTAAAAAGCAAAAGCATTGCCCAGGCACGAAGACACAGTGAGAACCTTCTGAGCAGGAGACCCAGCGTGTGCAAAGCACTAGGGTTGAGTGAGCTGTGGGACATATGGAAGTGGGGCCTGAACCAAGAAGACAAAGATGCTTAAGTGGTAACTGTGTGAGCCAATTGCAGCCAGAAAGCCCAGGTAGCGGCTGGATGCCCCACCCCCACAGCACCCTGTACCTCCGCAATCAGCTTTCACATCTTCCAGAGCAATTGGGAAGGCCTGACTGGCTGATGCAGTGCTGTGCGCAGCCATCCAGGAGCTCGATGCAAAAGGAAAAATATGCATTCCTCTATGCATGGACCACAAAATACCCCGTTAGGTGATCCAAATGGAAGACCTTCATACTAACTCTACAGTCAGAACCCGGGGTTCTAGATGAGATGCAGCTGGGGGCGGAGTCTTGGTCCTTGCTAGAAAGGAAGAAAGCAAACGTGTACTGTGTGGAATCTGTTATAGAATAACCCGGTGTCGCGAATCAAACAACAGCCTATCTATGTTTTCTTTTGAGACATTTGTTCTAGGTTGGCCTTAAAAGTGCTGTGTAGTAGAGAATGCCCTTGAACTATGGAGAGCACTTACAAGTGGCCCCATCACACCTGACTTACATGGCGTTGGGGCTGGAACCTGGGCTTTGTGCTTGCTAGGCAAACGTTCTACCAGCTGGTTCTCCAGCATT
The DNA here is from genome assembly GCA_028555095.1 of Dicrostonyx torquatus. Lineage (NCBI taxonomy): Eukaryota > Metazoa > Chordata > Mammalia > Rodentia > Cricetidae > Dicrostonyx > Dicrostonyx torquatus. The sequence continues at coordinate 1,424,167 of JAQHUG010000008.1, forward strand.
TTAATTTCTCTCTCTCTCTCTCTCTCTCTCTCTCTCTCTCTCTCTCTCTCTCTCTCTCTCTGTGTGTGTGTGTGTGTGTGTGTGTGTGTGTGTGTGTATGGTGTCTAAAGACAAAATTGGAAAGGTAAGTATGATCCTGTCAATGAAAGAAGCAATGAAAAATGGGAGCTTGGACTGTGTAATGTGATCATGGAGAACTACTAAAAGGCTCTAACCAGTTAAACTCAGCCCATATTATACTGTTGCAGCAGACTCCCTGAGGCTGGAGAATTTATAGAGAAGAAAGAAAGGTTCATTTCCCACAGTTCTGAAAACTTGGAAGCCCATGGCTGAGAGTCCACCTCTGGTGAGATTCTCCTTGCGTCTCACCGCATGGCAGAGACAGAAAGGGAGAGCTGGTGCGTGCAGCAGGAATGTCAGACTCACTTCTAAGGCACCCATTCTCAAGACACAGACATGAACCACTTCTTAAAGGGCTTTTGCCTCACTTTTGCACAGAGACTGTAAAACTTTGACACCCCTGTATAAAGGGATCACTCATGGTTTAAAAATTACAAATTTGAGGCCTGATATGGAAAGTTACATCTGCAATAAGAAAAAAATCTGGATTAATCATCACCAAAATATCAGAGTAGTTGTTATTAACTTTATAAAATGATTCACAAAGCCCCTCCCTTAAAAAAATCCACATGGATGCATGTGTATATGTATACATGTCTGGTGGCAATTTGAGTATGCATTAGTCAAAAACATACTCTTGTGTTTTTGCTAGCCATCACTTGTTTTTTGAGAATCTGAATTGTCTAATTACATGGATGGCTGTCAGTCACCACAGGGCATAAGTTACAGAGGACATTGTTTTTTATCCAAAGCCTAAGCAAACAGATTGAGGAAATTAAGAAAAAACAATTAAACAAGACTAGAAAGAGACTTGGCTGCTTAGGAATCTAGGCTACCTTCTGTCTGGACGTCCTTCCTTCCAGGGCCCACTGCTCCTGGCTCCTGAACAGTCTTGTGACTGCTTGTGTGTTGTCAAGGCCCAGAGAAAGCTGTGCTGAGACCTTTCTGGTTGCCCCAGTGCCTGCTGTCTTCCTTTCCTCTTTAGTCAGTGACCCCACAACTGAACCCATGTGCAAACCACCCAGAGAATGTCTTCAAACTATAGATTCCAGAGATCTGGAACAGGACGTCCAGCTGCCACAGATGGAGTCCAGTGTGAGAGAATAGTGCTCTAGGTCAGGGTTCGGTTTTAGGCTCGAATGTGGAAGCAGGCATCCTGGAGTCTTGCTAAAAACACTGTACCTAATCAGTCACCTAATCAGTCACTGTACCTAATCAGTGGTTCTTGGGATGGCGGTGGGCGGGGCATACCTCAGCAGCATATTAGGACATATCTGGACATTTTCAGTTGTAAAATGGTATGAGTGTGTGTGTGTGTGTGTGTGTGTGTGTGTACTATTAATTGCTATTGTCACCTACTGATGAACTGAGATCAGAGATTCCTTGAAACATTCTACAATGCAATAGGTGGCCTCAGGACCAAGAAATGTCAGCTTCATGAAACCCTGATCTAAACCAACCATTTTGGAAGCCATGACCATTTACGCTTGCGTGGGGACTATAGTTTCTTGAAAACAAATGATACTTTCTGTCTACACAAATACTGCCACCTCCCCACCACTTCCCAATGCCCCGCTCTGTGTTTACTACACAGTGGGTGCCCAGGAAAAGCTGTTTCTAGTCAACACTTGGATCATTTCAACTCCAGGGTCTCAGTGCTCACTGCACATTGGAATGACCTGGGGGGTTATAAAACGTGGGGGCAGATTCTGACTTCGTTGTTCAGTACTCAGACCTGAGCAACCTTCATACGGAGAGCCTGTTAAGCTTCTCTGGTGGATCCAGTGAGCAGAGGAGGCTGGCAACCCCTGCAAACCAACCCTGCTAGTCACTAATCCAGAACAGAAGCGGCAAGTGAGAGCAGATTGTTGTACACAGGAGAAAGCCTGCTCCGAAGGAAGTTAGGCTTGTGCACGCCACTTATGCCTTGTGCCACCATGAGCTTCGCATTATGTAATGTACTAGGAACAAAAAGCTGAGACGTTGCCCACCTGAAATGCCACCCCTGGTTACGACAAGTCTCACCCCACGAGACAGTTTCTCTCTGACCCTTTCTCCATTTCTAATGGACCCTTTGGGACAAGTGTGTTGTCTCTTTGACAGCCCTCACTTCTGTGACCCTACCTCCTCTACAGTCACATCTACCCCAAGAAGGCCTCTACTCTGCCCCATACATGGAAAATCAACAGCAGGACAGGAGCTAGGGACCTGATCTGCAGCTCAAAGCCCTGTTAACAGAAGCCATGCAGAGAGAGAGAGAGAGAGAGAGAGAGCAGGCAGTCCAAGGATGCGGGAAAGAGAGGAAGAGGGGTAGCCCCATTGCTTTTTGGTGAGGATTTGTGCTCAAATCAGATGGGGAAGTGTGGCTGAGTTTGGGATCCTCTGTGCAGCTGGCACACAGGTGTCAGGGCCATTGCTCACTAACACTGGCCTAGAATTCAGCAAACAATGTTCTACTCCAGGCTCCAGAACCCACAGTGTTTAAGACAGTGGCTGTGCTGTCACACTCGTGAGTACCCTCAGCAAGTCTCTTCTGCTCCTTCAACTCTTTTTCTTCCCTACTCTACAGCAAAGAGCGGGCTAGAGAGCCACTGTGGTGGGTGGGCCCAGGACGTTTCCAACTTTACCTTAAAACTAAGCTATTAACAAACAAAGTTTGATGCTACATTTTGCACGTTAAACACACACACAGAGAAAAGAGTGGGGATGCCCAATCCCAATGAGAAGAAGTTTACCTTAGGCTGCTCAAGGTGTCAGGCATCTACATTTGAAAGTAAACGTGACAGATAACCATAGCTGTTCTTAACCTTTAATCCAGTACTGAGCCAGACAAAGGGCACACACTCAGAGATCTCCTGGGGGCATTATCATAGGCACTAACCACAGACAAGCTAAATCCCAACAGCAGAAACACTTGGTCAAATTAGGGTGTGTCAAAAGAAATCAATGTGAAGACCCACTACAGAGAATATTTAGGAAATTAAGTAAAAACTAAATGCTGTAATCAACCAGGACTGTGCTCAGTGGCAAGTAGCAATCTGACCACAGTAGTGCCAACACGAGGAGGTTATTTTCTCATAAAGTAAGAAGTCTGTTTTGTAATGTTGGCCAAGGACCAATGGCTCTGCCATTCTCTTGAGAGCTCCATCTTGGCCACAGAAAACTCTAGCCATTGTGTCTAGGTGCCACAAAAGAAGGAAGAGCAAGTGGTGCTGGTGGTAAGGCTCTCCCAGAGCCCCCCTGCAGACACCCTTTTGTCCTGCATTGCCTAGGTACCAGGTAAAACCCACCCCCAACTGTAAGGGACAAAGGGCAACAGGATAAGCTAAACAATTTGCTAACTTGGGTTCATCTCTTGGGGCTGGGCACTTTGCCATTGAAACAAAATCAGACAAGAAGGAGTGGGACCATAAGGGCAATCATATTTCTCAAAAGACAAGACGAGGTTACAGCTCAGATCTGGAGTGTGTGTCCCCAAAGCCTCAATGGTGAAAGTTTTGGTCATCAGCCTGTGGTATTATGGACAGGTGGTGGAGACACCAGAAAGTGGGGACATAATAGAAAGAAGTTAGATCATTGGGGATGAGTTCTTGAAGATACATTGGAACCCTCTCTCCCTCCCTCTCTTTTGTCTGTTCTCTCTCTCTCTCTCTCTCTCTCTCTCTCTCTCCCTCTCTCCCTCCATCCTTCCTTCCATCCTTCCTTCTCAGTACCATGAGATGATACAGCTTTTGCCATACCATACACTTTCCAGCTAGGTATTATGCCTATTTGTGTACCTCAAATCTATGGAGCCAATCATAGACCAAAACTTTGGAAACCATTAACCACAATAAATCTTCACTTGTTTTTAGCCAAGATGTTTTGCCATACAGGTGTAAGCTGACTGGCCCAGACCCCTGTAATCACAATGGTGTCAACCTATGTATGCATCAGAATGAGGTTTGGTCAGGGAGAAAGATGCTTCATAAATTTGTTGTAGTGTAGGATAGGCTGTTTCTGCCACATTTTCTATGATATTTCCACTATGGCTCCTAAAAAGGAAGCAGGTCTTTGGTTTGGAATCAAACACACCGGGGGTTGGGGAGGGGTACATGTTCAACATCACCAAAAAGAAGTTTCATTTCCTAAAGCTAGCGGTTGATTCCTCCCTCCCCTGTGAGGTGGCTCTTCTTTTCGACCTGAAATGGCTAATTATATTTGCCCTCCAGATCCTCTTTCTGCAGTTGTGGCTCTTTAACCTTAGACTTCCCATTTGCAAATGTTCTATTCTTGTTCTGCAGGCTGGTGGCCAAACTCCCATCTTAACATCTGTCTCTCTCTTGCCTGCCAGAGTGTGGATGTGAAGATGTTTGTCAGGCTTAGTGCAGGCGAGACAGGTCTCTGGGGAGCTGCAGTCAGAAGCCCTGCTAGCCCCTGGTCAAGACTTTTGCTGTAGGTGGTGTTTGTTCTGTTCTGTTTTGTGTCTGAGGCAGGTTCTAAATATATAGCCCTGGCTGACCCAGAACTCACTATGTAGACCAGTCTGGCCTTGAACCCAGAGATCTGTCTGACTCTGCTCCCAAGTGCTGGGATTAAAGAGGTGTGCCAGCAAGTCCAGCTGTAGCCAAAAGTGTTGAGGAAATTCCTGCTTTGGTTAGGGGACCAGTTAAGTGATCCTAGAATATTTTCTAATCCAAAGTCCTCACTTCTACAGGTTGAGGTGGCTGCCACTTAAACACAAATTCAAGCAAATACAGAAGGTTTTTTTTTTTTTCTCTCTCTCTCTCTTTCCATTGATACTGAAGGATAGTTCTAAAATTCAGTTTGAGGACCTTATCTTTCTTTAAATATCTGGGCTGCAGGCTTTGGGAGATATCCCAGTCAGAAAATTATTTACCTTGCAAGCCTGAGGACTTGGGTATGGTGGTGTGTGCCTATAATTTACTGGGAAGGCGGACACAGGTGGATCCTTGGGGCTCATTAGCCAGTCAGCCTGCACAACCTGGTCGGCAAGCTCTCCAAGTAAAAAACCAATGGCTTCACACATGCATGCATATGTGCACCCAACACACACACACACGCACACACACACACACGCACGCACGCACGCACGCACACACAGAACTTATTTGAGCTTTGGTGTGTCAAGTTTGTGGATGAATAAAAGCATTCAGAGGCTCTGCATTTGACTTGATAAACACCAGACAGCACAAGGAAAACCACCCTCACCCTGATACAGTAGATGAAGCCTGCTTCTTGCTCTGCCTTTCCCTCCTCCAGGCTCTGCTTTCCCATTGGGTGGTACCTGGTGAGACCCCATCCCTGCAGCCCTCTCTTTACTCCTGACAGCCGTCTGCTTATCTTAATGCCTTCTTCCATAGGCAGCGTAAGGACCTATCTCCCTGCCTTTTAGAATTCCAGTTTTTCTTCCTCTTGACATCTAGCTAAGGTGAAAAGAATTAATCCGCACTGCACAGCTGTTCCTCAGTTCAGACAACCCACAGGCGTTCAGCCTGGAAACTGTCTTCTGAAATTAATTCCTTCAGATGGAGGGTGCAGAGATGAGAATCCTGAGTCTGCTCTGCTCCCAACTAAGGTAGCAGAGTGGGAAAACTGTCTCCTGACATCTCACTCTTCCTAGTTCTGAGGTGCTGACAGCTACCTTTCCCTGGAAGACTGACTACATCTGCCTTCCTCTGGAGGGCCACATCTGCGGGTGTTTTCAAATAATGACCCTGGCCTGCTGGTGTTTTGACTGGGTCACAGGAAATTTAAATTCGAGCTATTGCCATTGTTTTAAAATTGTGAGATTTCACATATAAATCCAGATCTCAGGAGTCTCTTGAAGATGTGGCGAGCTCAGACCAGCATTTCTGTGAGATGCCTCCAGTGGACTGGAGATTAAAGTGGAATAGAAATTAACCTCTCTGTTATCATTGGCTGATTGATTGGTTGCTTGGTCCTGTAGATGGAACCCAAGGCCTTGTGTCAACGAGGCACCTGCTTTTCTGCTGAGCTACCTGCAGCTGTAGCACTCTATGTAGACAAGAAGAGACTTTAGAAGCGCGCCTTCTGGAACTCCCCAGAGACTGAGGGACTGTGGCCACATGTGTACTATCGTTCTGCCTGATTTAGTAATTTATCTCACTGTCCTGGCTCCTGAGAGCATCTGAGCTTTTCTGCCTTGCCTTAAAGATGACACAGAACACTCATACAACCATAGAACTAACTGTGAGAGCCAAAATCACACAGGGGAGTTTCAAAGTCAGTAGGAGACGGTGCTCACCAGATCACAGCTGACCCAGGAGGTGCAGGAAGAGTCCCCTCCGATGTGAGGCCTGCCTGACAAAGCGACTTCGAAGCCAGCCTGATAAGTATGTGCTTCTGCCTCAAAACGACTTTTGTTGTTGTTGGTTTTCGGTTTTTGAACACAGGGTTTCCATGTGTAGACTTGGCTGTCCTAGAACTTGCTCTGTAAACCAGGTTGGCCTTGAAGTCAGAGATCCGCCTGCCTCTGCCTCCCAAGTGCTAAGATTAGAGGTGTGGGTCAACATGCCCCACATCAAAGCATTTTTAAAAATAGAAAGGTGATGATTAAGCCACAAACTTTAAAAGTGTTCAGCAAAACATATAAAATCCCTTTAGAAGTTATCGATGTATGGAGAAATGAATGTAATTATGACTTATTTACTACCTTGTAATTTAAAACATTAGAAGCATTCTGAGTTGGGGCTGCAGAGATAGCTCAGCAGCGAGGAGCCCTGGCTGCTCTTCTAGAGGACCTGGGTTTGATTCCCAGCACCCAATGGTGGTTTATAATCATCTGTAACTCTAGGGGATCCAGCACCCTCTTCTGGGCCTCTGGGAGCACAGGCAAGAATATGGTGCACAGACATACATTTAGACAAAACACCCATACACATAGGATAATTTTTTTTAATTCAGTTAAATTGATCAAGAATAGGGTAGATGCTGCTTGCCCAAGCATCTTTTCTGTGTCTGTGCAAACCACCATTCTCTTTTCTTTAAAAAAAATTATTACTTTGTGGGGGTGAGGTTCTATTTGTTATGGTGTCCTGAGGGAGGTCAGAGAATAACTTTCCTCGGAGTCTGTGCTCCTACCTTCTGGGCACCAGGAATGCCACTCAGATTGTCAGGCTCAGCAGCCGGTGCCCCTGCCCACTGCGCTGAATGTTTGTATGTTTAGATATTCATCCATCCATTCATTCTTTTTGGCATTTTGAGACAGTCTTACTGTGTAGTTCCAACTGACCTTGAACTCACAATCCTCCCGCCTCTGTCTCCTGCGTGCTGAGACTATAGATGTGCACCAAAACACCCACCTTGACTTTGTAAGCTAAGGATTTTCCTCTTAAATGTCTTTTTCTTTTCCGCATTGGTAGCTGTGGGTTTAGCTTCCTCTGACTTTATGTCCAGAGTCTCTCCCGAGGGGCAGGGTCAACCTTGTGGTCAACCAAGACTACCGGAACCTCACAGGTGTTGGGGTCAAAGGCTGCCTTCGGGCCTTGTGCCTCTGTGGTTCCCCTTTTGCACTTTCACTTTTGCTGGCCTACTTCCTGTCTTTAGTTTTAAGGGTGTTTTTTTTTTAAATCTTTTGTTTCTTCTTTGAAATTTTTTTACATGTATACACTGGTCATATCAACCCCCCAACTCCCCTTCAGATTTCCCCCAGGCACCCTTAACAAATCTTCTTCCCACCGTCAGGTCCTCAACATGCTTTGCTGTCCTGTTTGTAACCCACTGAGTGATGATGGGATGTTGGTTGTTGTCGCTGGTGTGACCTTGTGTGGGGCTTGTGCAGCTCACCATAGATGCAGTGAGCTCACGAGTGGAAGAGCCGTATGGTACCTAGAAGACGGTATTTCACAGCGCTCTCCCCATCCTCTCCCTGCGATGCCCCTGAGCTTTGGGGGTGCCTGTCCCACTTAGAGCTGGACTCAACAGTCACTCTTCGCAGCGCTTTGGCCAGTTCTGAATCTCTGCATTAACGCCGCCCACCGCGGAAGAGGCGTTCCTGGCCTACGACTTGAACCTGCTTCCTCTGAAACAGCACCACCATGCTCTTCATTGTCTGTGTAGTCAGGGATGCAGAGACCAGGCACCACCAGAGGCTCCTGTGGGCAGCCTTAGTCACAAGGCACATCAGCTGCTTCTGAAGGAGCAGAAGGGAATGTTTCATTGTTAGTAACCGTGGCAACTAGGATTAGGTTAGGGAACTGGGGTTACCTGGCTAAGGAGCAGAAACAAATCCAGGAGTTGAAACAGCATGAAGTGAAGAGTGCCTTTGGTGTCTTCCGCGTGACAAATTAGGAACCTTTGTAGGATCTAAGATTTAGAATGAAAAGTTGAGGTCACCCCACAATATTTTCAGACAGTGCCCTGTCCTGGAATTATTGGCAGAGTCTGTGTAAACCTGATTCCCAAGCCCCATCCATAATTCTTAGCAGAAACCTGCTAATAGCACATTCAGACCAGCAGGCGGCGTGTCAGGCTATCTGTCTTGTCCTGAAGGATCTGTCTGGCATAAAGCACCTCATCTCTGAAAAGCTGATGGTGGATAGAATCAAAACTGACACTCTGCTTGCTAACTCTTCTTAGCCTAAAAACAAGTCACAAGGATTCTTCTTAACCTAGAATCAAGGGACAGGGACTGCGGTGTGGAGCTGACTCCTTAGAAAGGTCTAGAATGAACAGGTTAGACCAGCTTACCTGACTTCTTTCGGGCAGCTGACTCTTGGCTGAGAGATTTCCTCAAAAGCTCTGAGTTGAGGTTTGAAAATGGACCTGGGAGAGAAGGGGACAAAAGACCTTCTCCTGGCTCTGAGAGCCCAGCACACTGAGGACCACTGACGTCTGATTGATTTCCACTTATGGGATATTACAGCTGGCCTTTAGCCATTGTCTATGGATTCTTAGACCTGGTATGAGGACATGGTATGGGGACATGGGCAAAGTATAGCTGGTAGAGGTCTCCAGAATTCATGTTATGTTTTACCTGGACATGAGGGCTCTTCCAGTACACTACAGAGCAAGCCTTACCACAGAAGGCTCACAGTCAAAATTAAAATTCTTCAATGACATAGATGGGTGGGCTACATGCACACAAATGTGCCAGGATGTCCTCTTTGTGTACAGAGGCCATAGCAGAGGGTCAAGAGTTTTTGTTCATCACTTTCCTCCTTATCCTTTAAGATGGTCTCTTCCTGAGCCAGAAGCTCACAGTTTTGAATAGGCTGGCTAGTCAGCAAGCTCTTAGGAAACACCCACAGCCATTCCCTAAAGCTGGGATTACAGGCACATGCAACCATGTATGGTTTTGTTTGTTTGTTTTGTTTTTTTACATGGATGCTGGGCAATCCAACTCAGGTCCTAGTATTTGTGAAGCATGTGTCCTTACCCATTGAGCCATCTCTCTAGGCCCCATATAAATTTTTAAATCTATTAAAAACTCTCTTTAAGAAGTAAATAGGAGAGCTGGTGAGAAATCATGAGAAAAGATAGAGGTAGGAAGGAAGGACTGTGCTAACTGTGGTAACTAAAGCCAGGAGTGTGCAAGGCTTTCTGTCTTCAGTCCTTGCCCCATGCCCTGCCTCATCAGTCATCACAGATGATGCTATAGTTTTAAAAACAACATGAGCTTTGGGTAAGGGGTCCACAGGCAGAAACTACCTGGGGTTGTGACATCAAGGGCAGGGACAAGTTTGGCCTTGCCAAAGCCTTAAGTCATTGATTAGACTTGGTACAAAACACATCAGTCGTGCTGGGTAGCACCAGTGGTTGGCCAGATACAAGCCTTTGGCAGGATGCTATAATAGTTACTGTCTTTTCGCTATGACAGAATGTCTTGACAAAGGCAGCTTACAGAAGGGACTGTTTACTTTAGGTCAGATCTTAAGGGGATTTAGTCCACCATGGCTAGAAGCACATTGACGTCTCTGGTGTTTCGTGTCTTCAAGGACGAATTGCTTTCTTTGGTGTTGACTGCTCTTGTTGATTTATCTTTTGGGTACCCTTATCAGTCATGTTGTCTGTGGTTTTGAAAAAAATTACTAACTTATAAGAATTGATTTAATCTTGTTTTCTGGTAGGACTAGAAGTTAAGATCATTGTCTTTTCAGGATGGCGAGAAGTTACCATCTAAAGCTACATATACAATAGGGATGTGTAGATCCATGGTTGAACACTGGTCTAGCATGCATGACACCCTACATTGATGTTCAATACAAAAAAAAAAGACACCAGAAAGCAGAATGCATACAGACATAATTCATGCTTTCCTACCCGTGTGTGTGTATGTGTGTGTGTGTGTGTGTGTGTGTGTGTGTGTGTGTGTGTGTGTGTTTCTGAGGATTGAACTCAGGGTCACATGCATGAGGGCAGGTTCTTTGCCACTGAACTATGTCCCCTGACCTGAAGCAATTACTTTTTTATTGTTGTTGCTGCTGCTGCTGTTGGTTTTTGAGACAGAGTTTCTCTGTGTTGCTTTTGAGCCTGACCTGGAACTAGCTCTTGTAGATCAGGCTGGCCTCAGACTCACAGAGATCTGCTTGACTCTGTCTCCCAAGTTCTGGATTAAAGGCATGTGCCACCACCGTCTGACTAACAATCACTTTTGATACAACCTTTCATTGTAAGAAAATGTCTTAGAGCCACAACTGAAGATTCCATTTCTGACACAGAATATTTTGTTGTATTTGGCTTGTTTCATGGGTATCAATACAGTAAAATGTATTGGAAAGGAACTGTTTAAAAAAATAAAATAAAGTTACTTAGCACTGGCTGCTATAGTTCTAAGCAGAAATGGCAATCAATAGATAATGGGTTTTCTGTATAATCTTTTATACTTTGAGTTTTCTTGGGAACTTGATGAATTTTTTTTTTAAATCTTTTTCTGAAATCAGAGGTCTTGGTTGGGACAAGAAGGAATCATGCTCAACTGCGAGATAAAGACAGGAAAAAGCCTGGATGGAGAAGCCTACAAGCAGCCAATGAGAGGTGTTCATCCCTGGTGATCACTTCCAGGCTTGGGCTCTACTTTCATGATGTCTGCTTCCCGAAAACCCCAGCTGAGTCCACAAGTAGAGTGTGACAGAGTTAGGGACCATCTGCTACTATGGTAGTTTGAGCTAAGACAGAGTTGTTTATTGTGATAGACCTGGCCATGTTTTTGTTTGGAGAAATTTGGACTTGGGTACTTTGGGTTAGGAAAGCAGTGGAATGCTTTAAGCACTGCTTAACCGGCCATACTAGTAGGAGCATGGACGGCAATGGTGCTGGGTATAATTTGATGAACTGTGGGGGCCTGGCCTAGGAGGTTTCAGAGAATAATTTTAGTATGTTGCCTAGAAATCATTCTTGTGATATTTTGGTGGAGAATGTGGCTGCTTTTTGCTCTTGTCTGAAGAATCTGCCTGAGGCAGGTGAAGACTTTTGGATTAATTCCCTTGGCAGAGGAAACCTCAAGACAGCCTAGTATAGATTCTGTCTGTTATTAGTGTTAACTCTAATGAAGATTGATGATGAAAGGAGCAAGCTAGGCAAGGAAAAATACAAAATATAAAATTTGAGGAGAAAAGGAGCATCAGGAAGTAAGTAAAATGGAGCTAAATTCTGTGTTCAAGGATATAAACAGATGGAGAAATGGAATAAGCCAGGCAGTGGTGGTGCACACCTTTAATCCTATCTCTCTCTCTCTCTCTCTCTCTCTCTCTCTCTCTCTCTTTCTCTCTCATCTAGCTTTGAATAATGGCATTTCCTACATATTAGAACCTTATTAGAGGCATCTAACTGAATATTGCATCATTCATACAGAGAAAAGCAGGCAATCATCTATGCAGTACTCCTGTATTTCTCTCTGTATAAAATGGATACAATACATAGCTTGTCTGGTGGTCCTAAAAAGATCTTTCTTTTGCACGAGCACATGAATGTGTGATGTATGTGCATGATGTACATGTGTTTGCTTCTGTGTGAACACATGTGGAAGGAGTGCCTGTTCACCTGTGTGCATGTGTGAAGAAGCCTGAAGGAGAGACTGAGAATCTTCCTTAGTCTCTCTCTGTTTTACTCATGAATGCAGGGTTTCTGGCTGAATCTGGAGCTCACCAGTTCTGGCTAGTCTTGCCCTGGGGTCCCTGGTCCTGACTCCCTAGTGCTGGGATTACAGCAGGCTGCCACAGCTGCCTGGCTTTTTTTCCTGGATGCTACAGATTCAAGCTCAAGTCCTTGAGCTTGCAATAAATAAAATAAAAAATATAAATAATAAATAAAATAAAAAAAATAAAGGCAAGCATTTTATCTACTGAGCCATCTCTCCAGCACCCAATGAAGGGCTTAACAAGGAGGGAATGCCTGATTCAAAGGTGTGTGTATATGTGTTTGTGTGTGTGTGAAACAGAAAGAGACTTAGAGACAGACAGAGAGAGGGAGAGATAAACAGATAAACAGAGATTTCACTCCTGAAGCCCTTTCCGTCTTTGTAAATTGTTTTTTATTGAGCTGTAGTTGATTATCTAGGAAGATATATTATGCACATACACTCTGGAATCTGACTCCCTGGGTTCTGTGTGGCATAAATAATAACTTACTGGCAAACTGCAACACCAGTGGCACCAGATCCTCTGGGAGCAGCAAAATCAGGCAGGCAGCGTAGACAGGAATCCCGTCCCCTGGTGTGTCTGCCTGGCATCAGGACATGGCTCGTGCTCACTGCTCAATAACTCATTTTGCTCCTACAAACAGCAGAGCTCAAAGAATCTGGGTCCAGGAAGGAGCAGCAATGCACAAAACCCCTTACTTTTCTTATTCATTGGACAAAGTCAGCCTTCAAGGCATTTTATCTCCATTTTGTAAATGTTAGTAGGGCATGAATTTTATCACACATATATTTTCCTTTTGTTATCCCCAATTTTTTTCCTGGCAGTTAGAAATTGCTAAAGCCCTCTTCCTCTTGGAAAGGATGATGCTGAGATAGGTGGTTGAGGTTGAGCCAGAGGCTGAAGACAGCTCTTCCTAGCTCCAGCCCCAGCAATGCTGAGGGACAAAGGATTCCCCTCCCATGCTTTGGCTTGAGCTGAAAGGAAGAAAATTCATTTGCTTAGCATTTGCGAAAGTGCCAGAAATTCTTCTAAGCCTCTTGCAGATTTCATTGAATGATTCCAACAAGCCAATGAGGTGGGTGCTTCTGCGTCCTGTATTTTACAGAGTTCAAATCTGGGGCACAGAGAGCTTAAGGGACTTGCCCAGGGTTGCACTATTACTAAATTGGAGGCAGGGGTTGGGCCCTAGGCAATACCCTACTCCAGAGTCTATGGTTATATCACCAAGGCCAAACATTCCAGGGTGCATGCGACCCAGCTGGGGCAGGCCAGGGTCACAGCCCATTCACTATGGAAACCATGGCAGGGACAGTGAAGACCCAGCTAGCCGGTCTCGTGCACCAGCATCAGAGTAAAAGCCTATTATGTTTGATTGTATAGTCATCTTTTTCCTTATTTACTTCAGAATCCCTTCCTTAGGCAGAGGGTGTATAGGACAAGCAAGAATCTATATGGGTGGCTTTCATTGTAGACTCCATTGTTGCTCCACTGGAAGGGAAGCTTGGCTGATAAGTGCTTTCTGCTTTCTCAGAAGCCCCTGGATCCCCAGGATTCAGAGAGCAGCCATGGAGAGCCTTATCCCAAGATAAAATTCTTTATAACCTTGTTGGTGCACATCCAAATCCTACACCCTTTTGTCCAAACAGAGTGGAGCTAAGTCAATGTGGCACAGAGAAAAGAATTCCAACTATTTGGGAATGAGCCCTGGTTTTGTATCTCAGGGAGAGGTGGGGAAAGTTATCCCTCGGGGAAGGGAAGCAGAGCAATCTGAGATAGAAACTGGAACAATGAATGAATGTGGCCATTCAAAGACCCAGGGAAAGTACGCGTGCCTGCTTTCCACAGCACTAGGCGTGGCTACCTCACTCTGCAGCTCCTTCCCATCCTGGCTGGCACAGGGATGCACACCAATGGAAGGCTAAAGGTAGGCTAAGGTGTGGTGAGAAGTGCCAATGCCAAGGCGCTGTGATGGATCACACCTCAGCCCAGCCCTTCAGATCACTGTTGTGAGCTTAAGGCCAACCTCGATTACACAATGAGTTCTAGTCCAGCCTGGGCCAGAGAGATGGCTTTGTCAATAAAGATGTCTACCACCAAGCCTGAGTTTGAACCTAGAGGACCTACATGGTAGTAGGAGAGAACTGACCCCCCCAAAAATTGTCCTCTGACCTCATACACAGGCCATGGCACAAGCATGCCCCCATCCACAATACATGCATGTATACATATATATGTAAATGTAATTTTACAGTATTAAAACAAACAAATGGTTTAAAGGTGCCAATGTCCAAAGCATCCAATGACTCTTGGACAAGGCCCTTATTCCTGCCTGTTCCCATGTGTGTGGCAGGTGCTTTCTGGGCTCCTACGGGCCTGGTTCAGTTTGTGTTCTGCCATTCCTCATTTTCTTTACCTCATGAGTGTGAAAAGCTGATTGTTTTCCTAACTCATAAATCAATAGTTGCATCTGTGTCCATGGCAAGAGGAGAAAGTAGGGAGTATGGGGAAAACAACAGGGTTAGTTAGAAGCTTATTTTCACATATCAGGGAGGTATATATTGCTCTTTTAAAAATCTATTTATGGGGCTCAGTGGTTAAAAACACGGGCTGCTCTTCCAGAAGACCTGGGTTCAATTCCCAGCACCCATATAGCAGCTCACAACTGCCTCTAACTCCAGTTCCGTGGTATCTGACACCTTCATGCCAATGCACATAAAATAAAGTTAGATAATTTTTTTTTAAAAAAAAAAAATCCACTTGTGGGCTAATGAGATGGTTCATCAGGTAAGGACTCTTGCTCAGCCTGACAGCCTGATTTCTATGTCCGGGATCCGCATGATGGAAGAAAAGCTCTAACCCTTGCAAATTGTCCTGTGACCTCATGTGCTCTACAGCATGAGCCCACCCACTCACAAACCACATTCACAGGTCTGAAAATCCATTTTCACATAGTGTGCATATTGGTAATGAGTATGCTGTCGGGTCATATTTAATACCAGCGGGTGCTCTCACTTGGTTCAGTGTTACTCACAGAGAGGAAAGACTAGGAAACTCCTTATTGAATAAATCCCTGCACTGAGGCAGAGCTGATGGGAGAAAATGTCAAAGGAACTCTTGGCAGCTCTTTAGCGTCCCTATCAGCATCGGGACAGCAAAGGGGAGCTTGGGTTTCATTGATTACTCGAGGCCAAGGAGCTATTTGAGGTGGGATTTCCCAAAACCTCCTCTCGGGAATGTTTCCTCTTGGAGTACCTGTTGTGAGTCTGGTCTGCCTCCCCTGCTTCTTCCCTCTGCTTACCCAGCCACATTGGTGCCAAAAACATGACCTCTTGCTAGACAACAGCAGTGTAACCGGTTTGTTGAGCTCCTACTATGTTCCAGCTTTAATTCCTCACCTTCATTTAGTTTCTATGATGGATCTATTTTTGTTTCCGTCATGAAAGGAAGAATGGTGGCCAAGTTAGGGATCACTTACACAGCTGGCCAGTGGCCACAGGAGAATTGGGGCTGCATTCTCAGTCTTTAGAACCTGTGCTTCCTGTCACCAGGCTTTATTGACAACTTGTATTCCAGTGCTCACCCCAGACTTGGGACTCTCGGGATGAAAACCCATCATATTGATGACAGACAGAGCCATTCCTTTGGCTATGCTATGTGGGGTCCTAAGAGCCACCTTCCCCTTTTCCAGCAAAGCAGAGCCAGGGAGATTCCCCATCAATCTGTATTCATTCTTGCCCAGAGTTCTGCCACCAAACACAGGAAGAAGATTCTATTCCCATTAATTCCCTAGGGCCTTTGCAAAAGCGAAGACCCCTGTGTGAGGTAGATATGGTCCCCCCCACAGGAATGTAGGCATATTGATGTGACTTGGGAAGGACTTGGATGGGCATGGCCTCTCTCATGGGACAATGTACAGTGTGCCCCTTTCAAAACAATAGAAACAACGTCATGTGGGACTAAAAGCCAGAAAAAAAAATGTCTCGTGTCAAGCCAGCTAGCCCGCTGTGGGTTACTTCATTGGTCTTTGGTTCCCCCAAGTGTAGACTGTGTGGGAAAGGAGAAAACCAAAGATCTCAGCAACACACAAAACCCCATCATATCTAGTTATTAAAATGTAAAATTGATCCAGACATAGGAGCATTCGTATATAGTTCTGGCACTCAGAAAGCAGAGGCAGGAAGGGTAAAAATGCAAGACCTACCCATGTCATTGAAAAAATGACAACAAATATGTAATTTTGTAGGCTTGTTGTTTGTTTTGAGTTAGGTTCTCTTTACATACCCCTGGCTGTCCCAGAATTCTCTGTGTAGACCAGGCAGGCCTCAAACTCACAGGATCCACCTGCCTCTGCTTCCCACATGCTGGCATTAAAGGTGAGCTCTACTGTGCCTCGCGATGTTGTGGGTCTTTATTGCCTTTATGTACAATTCTAGAATTGACAGCAGCCTGAACCTCAAGCAGTTGAGCGTGCTGCCTCAGCAGGTGAACAGAATATATTTATAGCCAGAACAAAAATGAAGTCGCTGCCAGAGCCTGGACGTGGGGGGTGCAGAGCCAGTCAAACTGATTACACCCCTATCTGTCCTGTGTGAGCATGGTTTAAACTTTCAGCACCTCTCACGTTCAAGGCTCAGCCACTTGGTGCAAGAGCACGTCACAGTCGGTTTACCCGTACATTAGGCTACCGTTCACTCTGTCCAGAAAAGCCTGCTCAACTTCAGATGTGTACCGAGCAGCAGACAGTGAAGCTAAATGAACGATTAAGAGTGTGAGAAAAAGTGTGGAAAGGACTATTATACGAGAGTGCTGGGGATAGGAAGTTAGCTCACACCTAGGAAATCCTTTTTAAATACACAGATCCCTCTATATCTGGCACTTCCCCTAGCGGGTGCTGTCTCTGTTCTCACTGGGACCTCCTTGTGTCCTCTGTCCCTGAGGGACTGGCCTTGCTATGAACCAGAAGAAACTGTAACACCTCCTGGGCACTGACGCATCATCCCACTTCATTCTGAAAGTATTTTTTCTTTATATCTTAAAATTAATTTTTAGTTAGTGTATAAAGTAATACGTTTCACTGTGACATTTAGATACATATATAACATTATTTTTGCTCTTATTCCTCTCCCACTGCCCTTCCCTTCCCCCTCCACGTCTTGCTGCTCCCCTTTCTTCCTCCAAACTGTCTCCCTCCCCTTCTCACAGCCCATACTTCCCATTACCCTCCCCTGCTCCCCTCCTCACTACCCTTAGATAAAATATACCAGACTCAGAAAGACAAATACTACACATTTTCTCTCATATGTAAAATCCAGATTTCTTCTCCTAAAATATTGAAACAGAAGAGGGATGCTTAGAGAAAAGGAGAGGGAGGAACATAGCCAGAACATGCTGTACATGTATGACAATGTCATGACAAAGCCCAGTGCGTTGCACAATTGATATATGATGACTTGGGATTCTCAAAAGCAAAAGCGAATTTTAAATTTTGAAACTTGTCAACCTCTTGTGGAAAGCAAGTGAACTGAAGCTCGGAGAAAGGGATGGGTCCAACACGGCTCAGCAGGAGCCTGTGGATTAGCAAACGTATCTCTGCCTGAAGCCTGGAAAACCGATTCATCCTCGCTGTGCACTGTAGGCCATTCCAGTGGTCCGTAAGGCAGTATTCAGCAGAAAAGCTTTTCTCAGCCCAGTTATAATGAGGAGGCTCTGTCCTCGCCATCAGCAAGTTGAGCCCTGTTTTCCACTCACAGGCTCATTTCCAAATAAACAGCCACCCTCACTGTCCATCTGGCCATAGAGCCATGACTGACATTCGGGATGGTTACCCCAAACCTAGTGTGCATCACATGACTTTAGATTAATAAATGGAGGGAGGAGGGATACTTCTGGGGCAGTTCAATAAACATTCTACCTTCCTTTTCTAAGCTGACGACTTCAGTCCTCTGAACGGAATAAGCAGGCTCTCAAGAGCAAGCTGCTTCTAAAGATCCAAGGCAGACTCTCACCCAGTGCGGCCTCCCTCCCTCCGACATGCACGCCAACTGGATCCTGCTTTCTCTCTCGAGATTTTTATCTGGCGTGCTCTTCTTTATAGTTCCAAGATAGCTGTGTCCTGTCCAGTGGACAGATGGCAAAGATTTTTTCCCATTCTGGAAACAGCCTCTTTGCTCTGCTGAGGGTTTCCCTTGCTGTGTCAAAGCTTTCTGCTTTCACCCAGCCTGTTTGCCAGCTTGAGGGATTGTTTCCTGTGCCGCTGGAGTCCTGGGAAAGTCCTCGCCTGTGCCTACAGCTTGGAATGTTTGGCTTTGTTTTCCTATGGCCGTTTCAAAGTTTCAGGTTTATCTCTATGCTAAGTGATAAACCACCTTCCGAAAAATAAATCTCACCATTTTATATGCAGTGTGTGTGTGTGTGTGTGTGTGTGTGTGTGTGTGTGTGTGTAAGAGAGAGGGGGGAGTGGGGAGAGGATACACAGGATGTGAAAGTGGGAAGGGGACCATGGGAAGGGAGAAAAGATTTTAAGACAGAGGGACAAGAGAGGGCATAGAATACACGTGACAAGAAAGTAGAAGAGACCACTTTGAGGGGGAGAAACGTGGCAGGGCGCCATTATGAAACACGTTTCTTTGTAAAATAAAAAAGCTTAAAGAAAAAGAAAAGCATGGTTAAAGAGAAATATTTCAAACTAATGGTTAGGGACTTTTTTTATGGAAGGTGTTTATCACGTATGATTCTCCTGGGTTTTCTTACATTTAAACATTCAAAATGAAAAGACTATGCTCCGTTTCAATACCAGAGATATATATCTGGTCTTAGTATTCAATGTTTCAGCTAGACCTGCCTTTTGAAAGAAGATGAAAGTGGCCTCCACCAAGTCCCAAATATCCTCATTTTAAATCAAACATTTACCGTTTTTACAACTAAAATGACATATACCCACAAAAAGGAATGTGTGTTCATTGTAGACTTCATTTGAGACAGGATCTCACTCTGAAGCTCTGGCTGACCTGATCTCCATCCATGACCCAAACTGTCCTTGAACGTCACCAGTCTCCTGAGTGCTAGGATGATAGGCATGAGCTGTCATGCCCAGCTCACTCTAGGCTTCTTAGAATGTTCAGAATAGTCTCATGAAAAAAAAGAAAGAAACAAAACTCTAGTAATTGTACCACAGTCTTAGGTTTATTCTTTATATATCTATTGCTTAGTCTCCTCAGAACTGGTATCACACAGGAGCCATAAAAATCTCTTAGGATTATGTTTTATGGTGATGTTTGGTAAGTGTTTAAATCTTTAAAATCACCCATCATGTGGTTGCATCGCATTTCCATGTGTCTATGAGCCACAAAGTAACTCTTTCTTATTGTCCTTATTGGTTGTTGGCGAAGTTTGTGCCATTTTAGGAAATGGAAAGTCTGAAATCTCAGGGCCGGCAGAGTTGACTTCTGAGACCTCTGACGGTGTATCTGGTCCCTTCCTTTCTGGCTGCTTCTAGCCATGACTACCAAGCCCTGATATTCACAACCTTATAGATGCATGTGTAATTCATTTCTGGGTTTTGTTCCGATAACATTCTCCCTTTGTCTCAGTGCTATCTTGTGAAAGTACCAGCCATATTTGACTGCGGACATGGACTACTCAATAAGATTTCATTGTAACCTGCAGTGATCTAGTTACAGATGTGTTTTCTCTCTGAGTCTGTTGGATCAGTCTTAGAACAAAATCTCTGCTGACCCAAGACAGATTGTAGGAGTAGCCATACACGTCTGGAAAGCACTCTTGCAGAATAACCGGACTTTATTCCCAGCACCCATATGGTGACTCATCACTTTCTGAACTCCAGCTCCAGGGGATCTGATGCCCTTCGACTGACCTCTGAAGGCACCAGGTGTGCTTATGGTGCATAGACACACCTGCGGGCAAAATACTCATACGTATAAAATAATAAAATAAATGTAAAAAGTTAAAATAAAAGAAATAGCCTATAGAAAGGAGTTGCTGTCTGGGCAGCAGCCCATGGACTAGGGAAGGATTACCTTACTAGCCTGCTTGCCTTTTTCTCTGGGAGGGTGGCCTCGAACTTGTGGTTGGCTGTGGACACGTTGGTTCAGTCAGTAGGTGAACATGGCTGGAAAATGTTAGGCAGAACTTCTTTTCTTCGACTTTAGGTCTCCACATAGAAGAACACACATTTTAAAAGACTCTTATCTGTCACTACCTAACCAATCCTCCTCTGTGACAGATGAGTGGCCTGGCTGTGAGCAAGCACCAGTCAACCCTTGCTTTGCTGTTTTCTGATCCCACACACACTAAATTACCTCAGGGCAGTGCCTCATGGGGAAGACCTAGCCTCGTCAAAGACTGCATTTGGCTCGGGTGAATCTGACTAACTCTGGGGGCTCAAGGTTAATGTATCACAAAACTAATTGTATCAGCTCCCAATGGGGCTCATCTCTGTTGGAAATGTGACTGTGTATTCTCTCTTCTTCTGTTCACTTCCTAGTTCCAAGTCTGGGAGGAAAAGGGGACATGTCCCTAGGTTCCCTTGAGCATGTAGGAGCGAATAAAGCTAGCTCAGTTTTAGATACTTTCTCTACACTGCAGAAACCAAATGTGGAGTGGGTGCAAGAGAGGTCTGGGGATGCATGTTTCTAAGCATGTTTGTGTTGTAAATGGGGGGAGAAGAGAGGTGCATGTTGTGTTCCCCAGCCGCCAGCCACTGGCCCGCTCAGCGGCTGGCCACCTGCACCCGAAAGAACCACAGGAGAACGGTATTCATTCAAACTCTGACTGGCCCATTATCTCTAGCCTCTTCCCAGCTAGCCCTCACCTCATAAACTAACCCATTATAAAAGTCTGTATGTCACTACGAGGTGGGTGACTTACCGGACGGTCCTAAGGTACCTCCATCTCCAACGGGAGCCTCATGGCATCTGGCTCACTTCCTTTCTTCTCCTCCCAGAACTTCCGTTCTGTCTACTCCGCCCACCTAAGGGCTGATCTATCTTATAAGCCAGGCAGCTCTTTATTCAACCAATAAGAGTAATACAAAATACAGGAGAACACTCCCACATCATGTTTGTGCCACAACAAAAAACACTGTAGACTGATAAATTTATAATGATTTATTTAAAAATCCAAGAACAAGGCAGTGTCAGATCGGATGTCTGGTAAAGGCATCCTGCTCCAAAACAGCACCTTCAATGTTCTGTCCCATGCTTGTTTCCTCCATCCCTGTTATGAGCTCTTTTATCTGTCACCAGCTCATTCGCTGTGGAGGAGCTTTTGTGGCTGGATGACCTCATCAAGGCTCCGCTCCTTGGCAAGGTTCACTGGGGACTGAGTTACAGCAGGAATTTTGGAGAACATGAACACTCAGCCTTATGTTACCTTATGGACACACCGTATGTGATTTCCGGCTCCCAAGAGACTCCCTGAAGTGACGAAAGTATAGGACAGGAGTGCTTTCTCTATGTCTTGTCAGTCAGCAGACATTTGAGGAAAATCTGCTCTGGGCAAAGAGCCCTCCATGCTCCCCGCTGTGAACATGGAGAGCTGTTAAGGCAAGCACTGTCTGCCCACGGTAGATGTACAGCTTTGCTGGCAAAACAGAGGACATAAAAAAGACGAGTTACGGTACAAGCCAGGATCTGAGCAGCGCCAGCGAGTTTCATAGGCAGTTAAAGTGCCATAAAAATTGAGGAGAGTAATTTGGAACAGTTTGCACTGATAAGAGATTGGGAGGGATACTTTTTGAAAGAGGGATTATTCCAGTCCAGGGGAACAGTGTGTGGAAAGCAAGCTTGCAGCTAGTACAACATATTTTTGCAAGCAATGTGATCATTTATAGAATTCATGGTGGGCGAAAAGACAAGGGAGGAGCTGAGAAGATGGCTCAGCAAATAAAGCGTTTGCTTATTGGCAAGTGTGAGGAGCTGAATTCAAATCCTCAGAATACATGTAAAGATGGGCACAACAGCAGGCCCTATATCCCTGGGTTCCTATAAGCCATGGGAGGCAAAGACAGAAGCCCTGAGAGCTCATGGACCGGCCAGCCTGGCCTACACAGCTATGAACGTCGAGACTCCTCCTGTGCCAGGCATGGCGGCCCATACTTTTAATCCCAGCACTCAGGGGACAGAGGCAGGTGGATCTCCAAAGTTCTAGAACAGAGAAAGAGGAAGACAGATAGACAGACCGACAGACAGAGACTGATTGTACCTCAGCCAAGGTTGTGTGTAAGGTCTGACACTATAGATTGTCCTCTGTAGCATGTGCGTGTATGCACACACTCACTTACACAGATTACACAGTCCCGTGATTAGTACAGAGGGCATGGTGATGGTGGACCATGCCTATAATTCCAGTACTAAGGAGGCCAAGGTAGAAGGATTACTGCAAGTTGGGTGCCATCCTGGGCAGCATAGAGAGTTCACATGAATCCAAACACGCAGGCTGCAGTTCTACCTTAGGCTGTTCTCATTGCCAAGGTCTGGAGACTCACGTGACCTTTCCAAGCCTCAGTTTTCTTATCTACAATGTGCCAGTCAGGACAGCAAGAAAGAAAAGTCCTCTAATTATTTTGTTGCTGCTGTTTCTTAGCTTTTCCGCAGAGCAGCCAAGGGAAGCACCTCTAAAATAACTTTATTGCACCAGTAAAATGGAAAGGCCAAGGAGGCTAAGCCCCACCCCTAATCTCCAACCACAAGGAACAGGGAGGCAGAGCCTACAAAGAGCCCTTCTGTCTGTGATTGGGCTAGCTGCCCTTGAGGCTGCCCTTGGGGTGTGGCAGTAGAAGACCTGGAGATGAACTTGAACAACAGCAGAAGGACAGCAAGAACATCTCGCAAGTAGAGTTTTTAATTTATTGCTTTGTTGCCTGCACTTAAAATTATAGGTTGTGTGTGGCCGGGGACGGCCTTCCAGAAGAGATAAGTAACAAGCTATTTTAGGATAACTCTTCCTGTGACATAAATTATGGTTTGGAGAGGCGAGAGTTTGGAGGTACCAGAGGCTAATTAGAAAGAGATGGCACAGTCTGCATGTGGGGGGCGGTGAGGCGTGGAATAAAAAGGAGGGTCAGACTTGAGAGACCAGCTCCATTCAAATGGATAATATCACAGTTTAACCCGGTATTCAGGGCCATTGGCCTAAGATGGTTTTCATTGGTTAATGGCAATATACATGGCCTGCGAGAAGAGAGAGAACAGACATTTTTCAGTCACTTGCTACGGTAGTTTTTGAGCAGTTGAAGAGCTGAGGGCCCAGTCCAGGGAGACACACTTGCCTTGTGTGTGTGAAGCCCTTCGTTCCACCCCAAAACTGCTAAAAATGCTTACTCTGTAGCTCTAGAGTAAGAAGCTTGGCTCCAGCTCACAAGAGGCAAGGCTTGTCTACCCATCCCAAAAGCCAGTTAAAGAGACAAGGAAGGGTGAGACATAGAGATCGCGTGACCATGAGAGCACACTTGATTCCAGACCGCCAACACGGGGAAGAACAGAGGCCAGCAATTCAAAGTCATCTTTGAGCACAGACACAAACTTTACTTTTCCACAAAGATTGAGGGAAGGGGTAGAGGTCCAGTTAATCAACCAGCCCTGCTCAAGGCCTCATCATTGTCTTAGCTCTAGTTCTGAAAGGTGGTCCAAAGTTCTTACCGTTTGAGGGGGACAAAATGGTTCTCAGGAGGTGGTCATTTCTGCTCCAGAGTATGACCTTGTGGATAGTTGCCTTCAACTGGGGTGTGGGGAGGGCCAAGAACAGTGTCCTACCCTGACTTTGCTCTTCCTTGAATCCTAGGTGACTTCAAGTTCAGGACAATGACTTGGTCTCAATACCTTTATTCTAGGAAGGGCATTAAGCTAGGTTAGGTAGACAAATGTGCCTAGTGTTTACCATCCTTATGTAGCCTGCACCGAGGCAAAGGAGAGAGACACAGAGCGAAGGCAGGGGTACCAGGCTTTGCTCTAAAGCAAAAGGAGCCCTGAGTGCCTGGTACAGCACCTGATAGCTAAAATGGAAGACTGTGAGCACAGAGATGTCCCTTTTCCTGGCCACATGAGTGCTGTGGAAACCCTATACCGTGGAGAGTGACAGACAAGGCTTAAGGAGCCCCGACAGGCACTTGGCTGGGATTTTCACTTGGATTCTGAAAAATGGAAGTGGAAGAACCTCCCATTAGTCTGGCTCTGATGGAGGCAAACTGGGGAGAATAGGAGGTCCTGGGCCCACTGGGCAGGCTTCTCTAGTCCTGCCTTGCAGCCCTCCTTTGGTTGCCATGGTGACCACAGCAGACAGTGAGCAGATTCTCCCCAGTTCTCAAACCCCTCCCACAGACTATCATGTGTAGCCGATATGCCTCATATAGCAATTAGCGGGAGAGATGATGCCCACGCCTTCATGAACATGGTAGTAGTCTTAAATCTCCAGATTAACAACCAAGTGGGCTCAGATTAAAACAGAATTCTCTGTATCCCTTTATGAAATAGACACCTGTGGACACGGATGCAGATGTAGATTTACACACTGCTAAGAGCATACTAATATGGAAAGTGTGTTTCTGAGAAGACAAGGACAAAAAAGACCTGTATGGAATTGTCACCGTTAAGAGGAAGGAGCGAACTGCAGAAATGTTATATACAACAGTTCTGACTGTGTGTATTAATTCTTCCAAGGATTCATGGGGCCTTGGGCAGAGTGTGTTCTTCATCTGAGGTACAAAATTTCAAGTTCTCTTACCTTCTGTTGTCTTTTCTGGTTTAGACTTTGTTTATGTTTAAGATAGTGTTTCAGTTAGGGTTACTATCACTGTGATGAAACACCGTGAGGAAAGGGTTTATTTGACTTATATACCTTGCTTGAGTCACAGTCCATTGAGGGAAGCTGGATCAGGAATTCAAACAGGACAGGAACCCGGAGGCAGGAACTGAAGCAGAAGGCTGTTGCTTACTGGCTTGCTCAGCCTGCTTTCTGTAGGACCCCAGAACACTTGCCAAAGAATTACATTGCCTACACTGGGCTGAGCCCTCCCCATACTTCACTAATTAAGAAAATGCCCTACTCCGGGCGGTGGTGGTGCACGCCTTTAATCCCAGCACTCAGGAGGCAGAGGCAGGCAGATCTCTGTGAGTTTGAGACCAGCCTGGTCTACAAGAGCTAGTTCCAGGACAGGCTCCAAAGCCACAGAGAAACCCTGTCTCGAAAAACAAAAAAAAACAAAACAAAACAAACAAACAAACAAAAGTGCCCTACAGACTTGCCTACAGCCTAATCTTATGAAGGCATTTAAAAAAAAAATTGAAGTTCTTTCTTCTCAGATGACTTTAACTTGTGTCAGATGGATATAAAACTACCGGGACAAACAGGGGCTCCCATAGCTCAGGCCAATCTCAACTAAATGCATTGCTGAGGATGACTGAATTTCTGATCTTCTTGCTTCCCAAGTGCTGGGATTACCGCTATGTAACACCATGCCCAGCCCCCCCCCTTATGATTCCTTTCTCTAACTGTTATTTTGTAATAATTATAGATTCACGGGGAGTTGCAAAAATAGTTCAGAGATCTCATGAGCATTTTAACATGCGGTTATATTTTATACATCTGTGGAAAACCTGAAAATCAATACTGGTACAATGTATCTACATCTATGTAGAAGAGTGGGGGCTAGGTGTGTACATAGGTATATGTGTATGTGTGCGCATGTGCACGTGAATGCACAGAGTGGATATCTCTGTCTGTGGGTAGGTACAGGCGGGGGGTGTCTGTGTAGGTGTGTGTATATGTAGGTGTAGGTATACACAGTAGGATGTCCTCATAAATGTGCAGACGCCAGCCTGTAACCACCACTTCCCCCACCCTCAATCCCCATCCTTATCTCTGACAGCTTAATCAGCTTTAAAATATTTTGTATTTGAGCATATCATGTATGTGGCCTTGAACTGCAGGTGTCCTTTTGAGTGGCTTTTTTTTGCTCAGCATGTGGCTCTCGGGATCTGCTCACTATGTTTGCAGGTTCAGCTTCCCTCTATCCGCGGTTTAGCACTCTGGTTGGATGTACCTTGCTTAGCAGTTCACCCACTGGAGGACATTTGGAGGGTGGCCCGTTCATTATTCTTGCCAGTAAAAATAGGAACAGTCCTCAGGTATTTTTATGCAGATAAAATTTTCATTTCCATATCATCCGTGTTTGTGTGTATGCTTGATCAGTGAATGTTGGGTTTGGGGTGAAATATCAAACTGGTTCCTGGAGCAGCCAAGCATGTTGACATCTCCACCAGTGACGTCTTCATGGCTTTACCAACACTTCATACTGACAGTAATTTTTATTCCTGGTGTATCGCATCTGAATTCTGTTTCCAAGTAGCTAACAATAATAACTCATTTGTGTGTGTGTGATGTATATACATATGTGCTCTTGTATGTGCATGTGTACATATGTGTACAAGTATGTGGAAGCCAAAAGTGAATGTACTTGTCTCCCTTG